>JAQQZT010000036.1:21398552-21427807 GCA_030068275.1 Clarias platycephalus | reverse complement strand
GTGACCACGACTTACTAAGGCGTGGGTACGAGATACTACGTTGTGACCACGACTTACTAAGGCGTGGGTACGAGATACTACGTTGTGACCACGACTTACTAAGGCGTGGGTACGAGATAGTATGCTGTGGCCACTACTCACTAAGGTGTGGGAATGAGATGCCCCATGTTGTGACCACGGCTTACTGACGTGGGAACGAGATACCATGTTGTGGGCAAGACTAACTAAGGTGTTGTAATGAGATACTATGTTGGGGCCATGACATACTAAAGTGTGGCCACAACATAGGTTCTCCTTCCAACACCTTAATAAGGCGTGGGAAAGAGATAGTATGCTGTATGCAGTATACAGCACACTATCTCGTTTTTATGAATAAGTGAGTCGTGGCCACAGCGTACTTTCTCATTCCAACACCTTACTAAGTCGTGGCCACAACATAGTATCTCGTTCCCACGCCTAAGTGAGTCGTGGCCACGACTTAGTAAGGTGTTGGAATGAGAAAGTATGCTGTGGCCACGACTCACTTATTCATAAAAACGAGATAGTATGCTGTGACCATGACTTACTAAGATGTGGGAATGAGTTTGTTTGCTGTGGCCAAGACTTTCTAAGGTGTTCGAAAAATTTACTCTGTTGTGGCCCTGACTTTACTAAGGTGTGGAAACGAGATGGCATGCTATGGCCATGACTTACTACGGTGTGGGAATGAGATACTATGTTGTGTTGTTTTAGTAAGTCGCAGAAACGGGATAGTATATAGGGACCAAAAAGAACTCAGGAAATGTTGAAGCAAAGTGGCACATTGTGTTTCACATACTCCGCGAGCACATACAATATAATGTATATTAAATGGTGAAACCCGTTAAAAAAAAAAAATTCATCCTAGAGCAAGAGGTGCACGTCGAGCTCACCTGGGTGGCCTTGTCTCTCATGCAGGGTACACAGGGGGCGTGGGTGGCATCACGGGGCCAGTGGCCCGACAGATAGGGGCCTGTGAGGGCGTCCAGGGAGGAAGTCCGGCGGATACTGGCACTGCTGCTACTGCTGCCCACTGGACCAGCCAGTGAAACTCGGCACCTCTCTGTGATAGACGAAGATGGCAGAAGATACACAGCAAGAAGATCGGGGCCAAATCCGTGGGTGAAATGTACAACAAGAGGGGGAGGAAAATAGGAACAGATGGAAAGTGGAAGAGAGAAGAAGAAGAAGAGGGGGAAAAAAAAAAGTATTAGAAGTTTAACATGTGAAACGGGATCAGTTCATCAAAAAGGTCTGTGATCAGTATTGTTTGCTTGGTAGGCAAATACTACAAGATTATGTATGTTTGGGAAAACTGTGTGTGTGTGTGTGTGTGTGTGTGTGTGTGTGTGTGTGTGTGTGTGTGTGTGTGTGTGTGTGTGTGTGTGTGGAGTTTTGAGCAGAAGCAGCCTGCAGTGTTAATAGACGGCGAGGTCTGCCGGTGATAATCAGCGAAGCTCGGCAGATTGAGACGGCATTAACATAGTAGCCAGCAGGCCTTTTAATGAAGGAAAAGCTGATTAAGCTCTGATTGGCTGAGGCAGCCTGGCTTCGAGGAAGCGGCCCTCGTGTCTTGACCTACATTCACTGAGCCTCCGCGAGCACTCGCCCCTATCCTCTCTCCCTCCCTCTCCTCTCCCAACTCTCCCTCACCCATTCTTTCCACCACACAATCAACAGGCTTTCTCTCTCGCTTGCAGACAAAATCTCCCACTATCCCTCTCTTTCTCGCCTGCTTTTTTTTTTTTTTAAACACCATTCTTTCATGTAAATCTGCTCCATTGAATACACTCGAGAAGGGTGAGGCGTACAGTACGAGCGAAGCCGCAGCACCTGCCGTTTTTGTGCTGCTCTGAAGAGCTGGAGCCGGTGCAGGAAATCCAGCATATGGGCTTTTCAGTGCAGCTTTAAAGCACAACTGCTCTCTCCTTACACAAAACTTTTACCACACACGTTACGTCAATCCCTCACTATGTGTCCGTGTGTCGCGCATTCACTACCACTCCCAGGAAAACAAATCGGAGGGGAATCGTTAAAGCTGTTTGCAACCATTACTCTAAGGAGCACATGCGTGCACACACACACACAAAACAAGAAGCTCAGCAACTTTTCACTGCTAGCAGGGTCCCTTGCTTCACTGGGAGGTGACATCAGATACTGAACTCATCAAAAAATGCAAAAGCAGAACTGGATTTTTTAGTTGTTGTTGTATTTTGAAACGGAGAACTGTGAAATTGCAGAAATGCTTTCAAGAGGAGGAACCTGGGAGAAATTTCAGAGGAAGTCATGATCACTAAGTATGGCTGTGTGCATATGTGAGGACATAAGCAGTACAGGGTCAAGCTGCAGACTCAAAATGACTCTTTCCATGCGACTCTCACTCGTGAGCGCACAAATGCATGCACAAAGATAAGAGCAGGCTGTCGTGTTCAACTTAAATGTATGCTCTGGTGCTAAATGAGGTCACGTGCATGAGGTGGAGATGCTTCCCTGGGCACTAAAAACAGCTTATCAGCACTGCTCATGCTATTTCTATGATACACTCCATCCGGTAAACTGTTCAATCATTCACTGACAAGTAAAAACCAAAAGCTTTGCAACAATACGTTAAAATTGCTTAGAATTTACACAGAGCAGGCAGTAAACTGATGCGGCGACTACACAATTAACTTTGCTCCATCACTCTAATTTGTCTACTAATACACAAATTCCAGAATTTACTTTCTGCATCTGTAACACTCACACACAAACACATTATACAACACACACGATAACCAGAGACAAGAAGTTACACGTTTCCCTATACTGAGAATAGAACAAAAAAAATAATAATAAAAAACAGTCGACTCAAGATATCAGGCAGTTAATGAATAAATACAGCATAAATATGAGACAGGATATAATTCAAATTCAAAGCTACCAGAATTACATTTGATAAATACTGCAGAATTAGAGCCATGAGAGAGAGTCCTACCAAAATGATCTTCTTATACAAGTAACTTTTCATCACTGGAACAATACCTGGCATTAAGGTTTTTCATTAAGTGTTTCAGTTTTCTACAGACTGAACACATCAAGAGCTTCATAAAGTGCTCCACAATAACGGGTTTTGCCTGCACCAACATCTGCTTTTCTATATTTACTCTAAACAAGTTACTTGTTAGTTTCTCAGTACACAAAAAGTTATCAAAATTCTTGTTGGCGGATAGAGATTGTGTTGGACTATTCCTTTACCGTGCACACCTCCTCCCTGAGAACGCCCAAATCTCACCAATCAAAGCTGACACATCTTTCCGGTATTATGACTCGTTCCTTGATAGCACACCTCACTAGATACTTCTGCGCCGCAATGCAAACAGTAAAACACCTCACCACTGTCGGAAGAATGCGAGTGCCTGTTTGGGCTGGAAAAGTAAAATTAATCTCCGACCAGACTCAACACATTCTGTGCTGGTGAACAAACAATCTAGAGGAGCAGATGAACATGAGTGAGCAGGGCTGATATGGGTGGAAGTGGGCGCACTGGTGGCTCTACGACCACACCGGGCTCTTTTCTTAGGCATGCGGTGTGATCTCGTTGTGGCCTGCCCTCACCATTCCTACGTGCTTAACTTCATTAAACCACTGGTTTCTAAGAGAATTGCAAAAACAAGAGGCCTGAGCATGTCTGTTTAGAGGTGTATCACAGAGAGGGATCGTTTGAGAGGAAACGTGGGAGTTTACAAGGCCTGCTTGATTAACGGCCTGGAGGAATGTTTGCAATTATTGGTAACTTTTGCGGGATATGTTCACTGAAAACAGATTTCATGCTTGAAAGCCCTTAAGCAGGCATATTCCTCCCTTCTCTAGTTCAACTTGTTTGTCTTCAAACCCTTCCTTCATCCTTCACTCCCTCTCGCTGAGAATAGTGTTTTCAAAGGGTCTTGGGTAAGCCTGTTGATCTGGAAAATCACCAGACTTCACAGGAACAACAGCAGACTGTTAAGAAGAGCACAATGGGATAGGTGAGACGAGGGGAAGGCTAGAAGCTTTAGACTGTAATACTGTAATACTGTATGCAGGGCTTGCACCAGGCTTCCTTTCTGAACAGAGCCATTTTGCTAAAACTGAGAGAAATAAAGGATGAGAGAGATTTTCTTCTTTGTTCCTGCACTGCACAGCTCCTGCAGCTAAAACAACCTCGCTATCGGCCGTGTCTGCTTACATTTCAGACCCCAAATTACCCGAATCACCAAACACTGGTATTAAAATAATCCCCTGCGTGTAGAACCGCAGTCTCGTGTTTACAGATCGGCTCGCACACGTTGATTCCTTACTCTTTCTACATGCTGAGTTTTAGTTTTCCCTGAGTTGGGAAAACGTAGTTGCTGCTTCGAAAGCGCTGAACATCAATTTACAGACGACATCACCGAAACGCTGTCGTAAATGACATGACGCAGGGGTAATTTTGACAAAGATCGCTAGGAGACAATCTCCACAGTCGTGCCTGTAAGCAAACACATTAGATGCATAATGAACCTCCGTCGGGAAAAAGGGTAAACTTACACATGGCTACCGTGTACACAACACTTCTCCTCTAGCAGTCACAAATACATCGAGGCCCCAGTCATATTTCCATGTGGCGACACTGGCCGAGTGCCCTTGCTACAGTTTTACAAATAAGCCGTCTGCCTGAGAAAAAGAAAAACTGTGCCAGATACGCATTAAGCACCATTTGAAGAGAAAATATGGTGCTGTGGAGCTCAAAGTTAGCGGGTTTGTGCTGTTGGAGCCTCTCTTTCTGGAGCTCCACCAGCTCCCCTCCCCCTCGGCAGCCTGAAAGAGCAGATGGGGGTTTTCAGGCCTAATCGGGTTTTACCCAGCAGCCCAGGAAAAGGGGGAATACAAGTTCTAGCTGAGAGGTGGGGCACAGTGGCAGGGTAAAACGGGACGACTGATAATCTGCGGAGGAAGAGGCTGAGGATTTGTGGAGCATCTTCAGGCTGAATGGAAATGGAAATATCGGATAAACCATGATGGACATGTTACTGCCCTCCTGTCCACTGGCATGACAATAAAGGGGGCCCAACTGCCCATTATAGGGGCTCCTAACTAGCTCAAGGTGAGCGGCACACATTAAAGCATTATACCAGTTGTACTCAATGCACTCCTTGGGGACTCGCAGCTAGTGCATGTTTTCATGTTTTAGCTCCCAGCACACCTGAGGTAGGTAAGGAAGGCTGTCGTAACAACGGTTATCCCAAGGAGGGAGATTTGGCAGACTGGAGAACTCCTAATGGGAGGATTTGAAACCTAGTGGGAGATCAGTTTCAGTGAAAACAATCCAAGATGGTTGACAGCTAAGCTTAGAAAAACTATGTTTGGCCAGTTTGGGGAAAAAGTCCATTTTACCCAATTTGTTTTGTTAGCCATCAAAACAGAATAAATCTGTGAAACAGAAAGACACCAGAGATTTCTATAGAGGTGTATAAAAAATGCCTGCGTCAGAGAATTTTCCATCCAAATGTCTAAAGCAAACAGAAGCATAAACCAGTATCTTAGGCTGCAGCGGTTACTCATAGGAAGCAAATTCGCTGTGTTTTCATTTAGATGTGGGGGAATTGATTAAGTAATGGATCGCAATTCTCTTGTGTGGCAATTCATGCATCACCACAGTGACTCCAGAATCTACTTTTGTTAATTCAATTTTTATTTATATATGTTTGTATTTGAGGTGGTAAAATGTTCCAGCCCATCCATCTAGGAATGTCTGTAGTCCTACTAGGGACGAATAGAGGCCAATGGTGAGTCCCATTGTATTTATTCCCATGTATATAACTGTGGTAGGACCACTGGTCAACATTCCCACATGCATTCACATACACACTACAGGATGGGTTTCCTCAGGGTGCTCTGGTTTCCTCCCACAGTCCAAACACATGCAGCTTAGGCTGATTGGTGTGGTAAGACGTTGCTGTTCATGTATGATCCTGTAGGTGGTGTGCTCTAAACTATTCACACTTTGGCAGGCAGCACATCATCCTGTGTGGTTGGAGGAAATAATTTTCTAAGTTTGTTTAGAATCGGAACAAAATAGGACAATAAATTAATTAGAATTGGAAGAGTTATAAAATGACTATCAAGGCAGAGCAGTGGAGAGAAAAGGCACTGAGGTGCTGATCAGATGGTCAGCAGTTTGAGCCCCAGTTCCACCAGGTTGCCTTTGTTGGACCCTTGAGCAAGGGCCTTAATCCTATCTACTCCAGGGGCGCAGTATCATGGCAGAGCCCTGATTCCCCCCCTCTTATTCAGCAAAGCTTTTTAGCTTTTCTGAGAATTTTGGAAAAAAACAAACAAAAAAAACTACGATCCCCATCATAAAACTGCCCTATGGATTAAGCAGCCTCATCAGGGTTCATTTAGAGAGTCTGATGTTCCCTAGATAAATCTTTGCATGCATGAATGATGAACAGCCTGTTTCGTGATGTGTATAGACAGAACTGAAACTGGAAGAAGAAAATAAAAATCTTTACTCATATACTGAATGAGCAATCTAGGCAGGTTTACCTTTGTGCACAGGTGAGCTCGGGCTTATTCTCTCAGGTGACAGTCTGTCATGTTCAGGTGAAGATGCCAGGGCTTTGCCCCTGTGCCCGCAAGCTGCTGAAGATGAGGAGGAGGAGGAGGAGGAGGAGGAAAAGGGGATACAGGAGGAAGAGGCTGGCCCTGGAGGATGCGAGGCAGCTGTGAGCACCAGATTGTCTGTCAGTGAGCTGAGCAGCAGGGAGGGCGAGTGAGAGCCGCTGAGAGGGGAAGGCACGCCGGCATGAGCTGATGCCACACTGACCTGCGGGCACTGCGTGTGAGGAGACACGGGAGAACTACTTCTGAGTGCCGACGATGATGTCCACGTAGGAGACGCGGACGGACTCAAAGCGGCGCAGCAGGAGGAGGAGGAAGGTGAGGAAGAGGAGGTCGCGGCACGAGAAGAAGCGCACAAGCGGCTTCCGCCTGCGTCGCATCCGCTGCTGCAGCATTTAACGTTAGCACTATTTCCTCCTCCCCCTCCGTTGGACAGCGCCATCCTGGTCAGTAGGGGGGGCTGTGGCTGTGCTTTGAGCTGGAACGGCACGGTGGCTTTCATGGGCAGCAGGCGGCTCAGTAAACTCACCCCGGCGCTCAGACCCGAGGCTCCGCTCGAACTCCCGGCGGCGCTCACCGAGCTGCAGCTGGACGTCGGTGAGCCGTTCTTACGCACTCTTTGGGACATGACGCTGTTACAAACTGCCGAAAATGGATGGAGTGTCGAAAAAAAATGCATACGCCAGGTGTGCGTGAGGTCGTGGACACTCTGTTATCCGTCTTGTTTCACTCCATGCAGCGTGTTTAGTTTTTTATTTATTTTATTTTATTATTTTTAAAATTATTATTATTTTCGGTTCCGCACCGTGTGTGCAGCGCAGACGCGTTCCCGTCCTGAAGTAAACTACACAACAGTGTGAGCCACGCACCGTCAACTCCTGCCAAAGCCCCGCCCACTGCCCCTTCTGATTGCTCAACGCGCAATACAAGACAACTTTTCATTGGCTCGTCAAAAGATCCTTTTAACTCTTTGGAGTTGTACAGACCTGTTGTGGATCTTTTACAAAAAAATATATAAAAAATATAATAACTCCACAAAGCTGTTCATGTCACGTTTTTAAAAAATGTCGCCATTTTATTTTCAAGAAAGTACTTTACCAAGGTCAGTGTGTCATTATGAAAGCCTTTAATGCACAGTGGATTAAGTACCTAATCTAGCAGGACAGGACAGATTATGCTTGCTTACACATTTATCTCCCTGATATTTGTGTTTGTTTATTTTAGTGTTTATAGGGATTTGGAACAAAGCTTTGTTGTTGGGAGCACGTGCTTTGTGGACTGATGCTGTGGCTTCAACACCCTCCTGTGGTCAGAATGCTGTGATACTCCTGAGGATCATCTCCCCCTCCTGGAGCTTTTGCAAAACTCCATTTACCTTCTGTTTCTGTAGACAGTCCCACATCCATGCTCTCGTCACTTTACACTTCCTCAAAACACTTTATACCCAAGTCTCACAGCGTCTCCAGTGAATAATCTCACCTGTACAGTGCTGTGATCATTAAAACCTGCCCCGCACTCGGCCCTTTACATACCGAACACCCTTTCAGCACACTAAATATTCGTTGACTTTACAGTATACGGTTGTGAAAGTGTAATGAATAATAATCACACTATCTAGGGTCTCTCAGAAGAGGATCGATTCCCTTGTTGAGTATGGTTCCTCTCAAGGTTTCTTCCCCTTGTGATGTCAGAAAAAAATCTCTTTACTACAGCCATCTCTGTCTCGCTCATCATGATGTTTGTTTGTACCAATGTTGACTGTTATTTTACACTGAAAATGAGTACAATTCTATATATGTCAACATGTGTTGAATGTGTGCCATTATTTGCTTGCAGGTTAAAAAAGGAAATAAGAGACATTAGTTTTGTAATATAATCTTTAATCAACTGAGTAATGCAAGGTTGTACAGCAAGCTTATTTCTAAATGGCATTAAAACATATATCTTTTTTGAGTAGACTAAACTGAGTAATGTTTTTTCCCCCTCAAAGCACTTATTTTACAAGCTGCAATAGAAAATATTTCAGTGGCTTTTTTTTTTTTTTTGCAATAATCTCAGCCACAGATCTCAGTGGAGCCATTAGTTAGCATCAATTCAATGACAAGAAGGAAAAGGAAAAACAAAAACAAAAAACAAAACAGCAGCCCATCATGAACAAATACTTCACGTTCTTTCTTTACATACACAAAGATAATCTGTTATTCTAGATTCTTAACAATAAGACAAACTTTTTTTTTTTTCCATCAGCATGCCTGAATTTGAAAAGACCTGCCATGGTTGGGATTAATGAAACCGCTCATTTTGCCTTCAGTCATTTTGGGGATTAAGAAAAAAACAAATCTGTATAAAAGTCTTAACTGGACTCATTCATGTGATATAAATGGGAAGAGTTCAGGTGATGACACATTTTGTTATGAAATAAACACTGCTTGTGTTTACATTAAACGTTTAAAAATGAATAGATTTGGAACGGGACAACATGATCATACCAAAGCTGGTACGTAACATCTAGGGAAGTAACCACTGACCCTCTTTCTGAACATCGCACCTTTTTACAGAATTCAGCCCTAATCCAGCACAAGTGTACCAGATAATCAGTTTACTTGATCAGCCGGAACAGCTCAGCTGGATTAGGTTTGGAATAGAATTCTTTAAGAAGGGAGATCTCCTTGAACCTGGTTTGTTTTTTTACTAAGCACAATACAGTAAATGATGGCTGGCAATTAACAAAATCTAAGCATTATGATCTTATTCTAAGGTGACCTGGGCAAACTGAATTATTAAAACAAAAAAAAGTTAATTTAATGAGTACAAAATCCACATGGCATTTTAGTCTAATCAGCTTTGTACATGGGTACCTTGTAGCATATTTACTTAGCAATATGCTGTAAAAAGCAGTGCCCTCATTTAAAACATCCAATAACCACTAATCCCGAATATTATATTTTAATGTCAGCATTTTAGTAATTTTACGAACTTACGGGTGTAGGAATAAAACAAGTCACATATTTGCATGTTTACAGCGCTAATCGTTTCTGTGTAGCTTAAGAAGAAAAATTGCATGTACATAAACTTAATCATATCTGTCTGACATAACTGTGCTATTTTATCATGAGATAAATATCACAGTGTTATAACATTGTTCTTGGTCCCACAGCAACAGTTGAGCCTCCTGTATATGTGCAAGCGAAAGCACACTATACAGATATTTACACCACATCGGTGACGCTATATTACATACATACAAAACTAAGGTTTCAGCTCCAACAACTTGGACAAAGGAAGCGAAACAAGTCCTTTGCTTAAACAATAAATTTGTCTGCGAAAGTTTTTTTTGTTGTGTAGTCCAGTCCAGAAGACGCATAGTCTTTAACAAACTGGCATGCGATAAGTGGCACATTGTTTACTAAGTTCACGCAGCATACAGTTTGCTAGTTGTGCATTTTAAGTCAGTCTCTCTAAGGTTGAGTTTTGCTTTGCAGTTTAAGAATTTTTCCCATCATGGAGCATGACTATGTAATTATTTAAACGGCTCATGTCCGAGTCTGCAAAATGCATCAGTAATTGTGGTCAAGGAAAAAAAGAAAAATTATACTCCTCAACAGCTATATATTTAAAATGAACCATGACGCAATATTTAACATACAGCAATTGTTAATTAGGCTAAGTGTGGTGGCACTGAAATTTAGTTTAATTTGCCAGGATTATCCAGCAACATTTGTTCAAACTGCTCATAAACATGAATGACACCGAAGCACAAGGATGGATGACAGTGCAACCCTTAAACCACCAACAAACTCCAAAGGGACGCAATATATAATGATATTCATTAGAATAATATGATAGAACATTTAAAAAGAAATATCTGGACAGACAGCCTTGAGGTTGGGCCCTTGGCACTGTTTAAAAAAAAAAAAAAAACACAAAGACAAAATTCTGAAGTAACAGACTTGTATATGCATCATTTTGTCCACTTATATCATTCATCTGGACTCAGCCTCCCTCTGATTGTATGAATAATGAAATAAAAGCTAACAACCAAGATTCAAGATTACTCTGATATCCGAGACAGGAGTGTGACCACAATTGACCCTATGTGTGTCATTTCAGTACAGCTTTCACGACAGACGTAATGCTGTAATGCGCCACAATAATGTACACAATCAGTTCCAGGTCTATGTAGTGTAACATTAGATATAAATTACATTTGAAGTACATACTTGGTGTCCATGGTGCTGTTTGTGACTGGAATGCAGAGAGCAACAACCTAACCTAAGCGACATGTCCGTTTCTCATACGAGTCCTCTTCAGAAATAAGAAGTCAAAGATCACATCCGATCTAGTGCTCTCACACAGATCCGTATGCGGAGAGTAACGCATCAGACTATTAACGTACTGTAGACACGTTCATGTGGATCCACACTTTGCAGAACCCTAGTCCAAGTCTTCTCAAAACAAATGAATAAAGTATGCACTTCAGAGTCTGGTAATAAGAGAGAACATTCTTCCAGAAATCAGACTGAGATAGATTTAAATTCAGATTGTAACAGAACTGAAAATCCTCCATTCTTCAAACTTGCAGTTTTTCCGACTGTCCTCTGTCGTTGTGCACCTCCAACAGAGGGGAAAAACCTATATGCACTCGCACAGAAATCATTTTACCTTTCCCTCTCAGGATGAACGGGATTGAAAAGAAGGGATTGTCATCCATGAGATGCTTCTTAACTGCACACAATGGCGGTTAAAAGGATAGAAGATTGCAGGTAAGTGCACTGTTTAGTTTGCAACATTATGTAAAAAAATGGAAAATGCTGCAAAACATCAAACAAAATTAAAAGTACTGAAGAGCACCTCAAAGCTAAAGCCTATTGCACATTTCAGAATGTAATACAAAAATGGGGGGATACATGTATATATTACATACAACAGATGCTTGAATGTATTATGCATAAAACATAAATGCTATTGCAGTCAAAGATCTCAGAGACCACTGCATTTTCTATCAACTTTTATATGGACTAGATTTCATTTATGTCCATACGAGCAGTCTAGCTTGATTGTTAAATCAACAAATTGTCATCTTTTTTTTTTTTTTCATGTTTTAAGACCAGATTTAAACACGGTCCAAGAAATCAGACATAACTATGTGATTAAGATCATGAATATAAAAAAGTGCAACAAATACAAGAAAATAATTATCAAACAACCAGACACATGAATCATACTTAGGACGACTAAAATAATGGAAGCATTTTAAGCCAATGATGCTGCATAGCTGGGTTCGGTTTAAAGCAATTACTTTTAAAAAAATTAAAATAAAATAAAAGGTCAGAGAATTTCAAGAAATATCACGATGTTAAGTGCTTGCAGAGTGTATCATAGAAAATGGTTTTCTCTTCCTCCTATAACATGCTGCCAAACCCTCCAGTATCAATAAGCTGCTTGTAGCCATTTTTTTCAGCAGGGTGAAAGGTTATAGGCAGGTCATGCCAGGCGGGTCAGAGGAGAGCGTTGCCGTGGCAGTTCCCCCTCCGACCAGGAACACGGCAGTGCTGGATTTAGAACGAGTAGCACCTGCTGCACCCTGCCCCCCACCTGCCCCGTTGTTGTTGACCTCTCCATCCAACGTATCTGTAGAGATAACCCACGTGGAGGGGCGCCACCGTTTCAACGAGTAAGGAGTCTTCACACGTCTCTTTATCTTCTCAGCCGATGCTGCTTTTCCCTCCTGAGATGAGCTCTCACCTGTATGAAAGAGAGGGACAGGAAGTGAGCTAACTACACATAACTGTCAATCATTTTCTGAACGCATGCTGCAAACGTGAGTAGCATAAAGGTCTATACTTACAGTACTAGTTTATACTCTGATGCAGAAAGAATACAAATTTTTAATGGAACGCCTTTTAACATTAGGTGTCATACAAAGGTCTATGACCGTTATTTGAGTAGTCTAGGACCCTAAAATTAATCCAAGGGATTCATTAATAAAGGGAGTACCAAAACAGATCATATCCTTAATTACTCTAAACTTATTATTTCTGTTCCGGCCTTCTCCTAATTTTTGTTTTGTTGTTCAGCTACCATGCGGAAAAAATATGTCTACTTTATGTCTAATGGACTGCAATGCCGTCAAAACAGTGTAATCAAGGTTATGTCCCTTTGTTCTGTCATCTCTCTCTCACAATGCATATACGTATGAACCTGGTTTTTGATTGCAGGGAGTGTGTATCTGTTTCCATGTATGCAGCATGCAAAGAGGTGCTTGAAGATTTCTCCTGGTTTACAGTTTTTAACCAGTAAATTATTTATATATGGTGCTTCACCCATAACTATACAAGAATTAGGAGCATCTCTAAAATGAATAAGCAATAGCTACCTTGCCCCATGTAAGAGTGGTATGTTATTTGTTACAAACGTTGTACATTATTACTGTTTACAACTGCAGCAGAATGTTCTCTGAATCCTTATCACACAGAAAAGGTTCCCCTCCCTTCCCAGTTCAGGCAAACAAGAGGAAAAGAGAGAGAGAGAGATAGCGGAAGGGAGAGAGATAGTCCAGTTGTCTCTTGCTAAATAAAGGAGTAGTGATAATTGGCCAGTTAGAGAAGGATTCTTAAGTGCAGGAACACACACACAGGGTCCATCTCTGGAGGATGCTGCTTGTGGGCACGCTGGCACGCACACTAGGTAAGAAATGTAAGGCTTGGGCGGCAAACAAAAAAAAAAAAAAAAAAAAAAAGAGTTCAATATATCATCAACAATGGGAATGAGAGATAAGAAAGTACATGAAAAATAAACATGCATGCTCCCAAGTGATCCTCAGAGACTTGAAAAACTGGTTCAGGGATGTGTAAAAGATAATATAATAATATGCAGCTTATTTTTTCAGCATGACAGATTTGTTCACCTTGCAAAATAATAAGAGCAAGCTTTTACATGTTCCATTCTAGGCCAAAAGGTTTATACTGTTTAGTCAAATAAAATCTGTCTGGATCGAGTGAAAAAACATTTCTGTTTTTTTCTTCTTCACTTTTTCTGTTCTTCTACCAACAGAAAGAAGTATAGGAATAATTGGAACTATGGAAATGATCAATTATTTGTCAAAAGCAGATTAAAAAGAATTAAAAAAAAAAAACCCTGAAGTGGACATCAATGTGCTAGTAGCTTAAAAGGCAAAATGATGGATGATGTAACAGCGATGTACAGTACAATACTTCACCATTACCATTAAACCATGCAATAATGTTAAGTGAATTATTCCGGTTAATCATGTTACTATGTGTTGAAGGGCAATGGATGGATTACCCAAACTAGCTAGCATGCTCTCTTAGCTCTTCTACCGGTTATGCCGTCTTCCATTAGTACACTAGTAATAATTTATAATTTACATCATAGAAGCATGTGTGATAGTACAGCAAGGCTGATTACAATACCGAGAGCACTTGCGAACTTAAGACAGTTCACCAGGTCGTTCAACTATCATACAACTGGAACGATTCACAAGTGATTAGTTATTGATTGCAGCCCTGCTGTACTATCACATGCACTCCTATTACTGTGGTAATCACGTTGGTATGTGTTGAAGGACAACTGATGAACTGCCTTTCATTAATACACTAGTAATAATTTATAGTAATCTTTATTGTATTTATAAATAAATCACAGCAGGGCATGCCTTAACAGGAAAATAATCAACAACAAAGTGATGTGTTACTGCTTAATGTGATCAAAGCTCCAGATGGTGACTGAAAATGTCACCAATTTGCTTAATGATTTTTTTTTTTTTCTTGTTTTATGGCGGTTGGCATCCATTAAGTTGCTGGAATTTCATTTAGGATAAATAAAGTATGTATGTATGTATGTATGTATGTATGTATGTATCACCCATTTACTCTTCTCTCTTCTCTTTATTATGTCATTCCACTTAATGTTTTTATTTTGTGATTAGTTTTATCCAGGCAGTCGCCAGTGGCAACCGTCACCCATAGGGACTGAATTGACTGGTGAATTTTCTCAGATAAAGTCAACCCAGCCAGACTCATAGTAATTATCAGATAATCTAGCTACGTTTTTTGTGTTACCCATGGCTTGAGTTTAAATCAGAGTGCGCACATGAGTTCACCTGCTTACATTATAAAATAGATACAATTTTGGTTCCTTCACATTTTAATTTGGCTCCAAAATTTATGGGGTTTAGGAGTCTAAAGTCTCAAAGATTCATGTTCGTCTGGAGTGACGCCAAGGTACTGTTACCACCGTGAAGTATAATTGCACATCCCAAAGTGATTTCCTTCCCTTATTCCACAGCAATTTCCCCAACTGTTACTTACCAACCTTTCTAGATGTGTTGAATGACATCATTCTAGTACAAATGAACAGGGCATATGTTTTACCCATTTATAGTTACATTTAATGTTGTGTAAAATCTGCAAAATAGGTTTCTTTAAGTTATAAAAGCTATGAGGTCGTTCCCTCACCACTCTGTCTTTCTCTCTTGAAGTTCACAAAACAAGAAATGTAGCACAGAGTGCTCTGGCCTTATGTCTTTCCAGCCTTATGTTAAGCAGCAGGAGCAGCTTAACTTTGAATCTATGTGGTAAATGAAGCTAGTTGTTTATGTAAAGACAGGCCACATCGCCAAACAATGCATGCAACAGATGGTAAAACGTGAGAATATTGGACAATAAGGAAGCAGAACTTCACCTGAAACAGAAAAGTCCTGTGCAGTGGTCGACAGGTCCAGGGAGTTGGGTCTCTCTGGTCTCCTGGGCTTGTCCTGCCTCAGCGGGGCTTCCTGCTTCACTTGCAGTAATTGCAGCTCTGGTGGAGCAGGTCCTGTAGGTGCTGCACTTGTTGTACCCGACAAAGCAGAAATTGCCGCGTGGATGTTGCTATTGTTGTTGTTGTTGGAGTTGGTGCGGCCTGCGTGGTCACGGCGCAGCAACGGTTCGTGCTCGTCCGGACTGGAGTTGATGTTGATGTTCAGCCGGATGTCATCCCCACTCAGCTGGCTCTGGAGCAAAGGCAGGCCACCAACCTCACCCTGCGGTCCGGCTGGGTTTGTGTTCCCGAAGGAGCTGCTAGCACTACTGGGAACACCTGCATAGCCGTTAAGCAGGAGCACCCCAGCTCCGCTTCTCACTCCAGGCCCATTATTGGTTAGCGTGACTGGATGAGGCTCTGCTGCCGTCACTACGTTCATTTTAGCCACACCGGTCTCCACCTGCTTCAGGTTGGACTTGTGCCTGCCAAATTTGAGCCGAGAGGATGTAGACTCCTTGCTAGGATTTTTGGAGCCAAGAGCCAGGCTGGTGGGCCTCTTGGGAAGATTTTGTTGTTTTGGAAGGGGAAACATGCTGGGTGGGGCATCAAGTGTGGCACCACTACCTGCTCCATATTCAGCCTGATGCCCACCTCCGGCCCCTGCACTCACCTCGGCTGCTAACTTTATAAACGGGTAAAGCAGGCTGGAGCTGCCTGTGCTGAGTGGATCAGGAGCACTGAACTGCTTCTGAGAATGCTCCATTAAGTTCTCGTCAGAGCTCTCCTTCAGGTTCTTGTCCACCTCCTTGGGATCCAGCTTGGTGGTCTCCAGGTCTTCCTGGGTGAGCTGCAGGCAAACGGGCATACTTGGGCCTGCACCAACCTCCTCAGAGGGGACTGATTCAGAAATGGTGGACATGACCGTGCTGGGGGTGAGTCCTGCAGTGGTGGTGGTGGTGCTTGTGGATAGACTGGCTCCGCTGGTCTCAGGGCTTGGGAGACGTGCCTGCGCTTGGGCCTGCTGTCTCTCGTAGTTTATGGAGTTCCTGTTCTTTTCTCCTGTGCCCCCTGTACCCGGGCCACTCAAACCAATGCCGCTCACTGACGACGTGCCTGAGGTGGACATGTCCCCAGGTAGGTTCTTCACCATGCCGTCGTGGTCCTCGATATATGAGGAGGAGGAGTAGTCTGGGTAGGGCCCCATCTTTGGAGCCCTGCGACTGTGGGTGAGGTTCCTACAAATGGGGCAAGAAGCAACCGAGTTACAAACAACTTAATATCCTTATAACAAAGCAGACAGGACAACTGGACAGTGCTCTCAGAAACGTGTTAGTGTGATGTCACACCCTAGAAAGCTCAGGGGACTGTGTGCATTAGCAGACCTCTCATTCTGAAGGGCTGTGCTCATCGGGTTGACAGTGGGGCTGACTGACTTGTTCCTGTCCCAGATAAGGAGCAGCTCTGCCATGCGCTCCTCTGCGCACTGAGCTGTTAAACGAGCCTCTGCATCCTGATCCCAACAATCCTCCATCGTTTCCTTCAGCGAACGAACCGCCTAATATGAGACGTGGGGAGAAAAAGAAAAGAAAAGAAAAAAAAAAAGAGATTAAAATTGTATCCCCTGTAAAACACTCTTCCACTTCGGTAAAATGAATCTGACTTTAAAATGTAAACACAGAACCATGCTAATTCCCAGCAGCCTTCTGTGCCTGCAGTTTTTATGATTACCTGCAGCTCAGCTACAGATACTGAGCCGAGTGCGTTCTTAACTCACGTACTGCAAGAAACCAATACACATGCAGAGCTGCTATGATGATCTGAAGCACATCAGGGTGCCAGAAATTAGATTGTTTCTCTTACTCAAACTGAACAGGACACACACACTGCTCACCAGACTATTCTCTTTCCAAGCTTCGGGGAACTTTGGCCTCTGTTTCTCTCTGGAAACCAGAACCTGCATGTCCTCAAAGGATGGGTGGTTTCCTACCTCTGCCTGAAAAGCCATCTGGTATTCAGGTACGGTTTCCCCTGGAAATACACACACACAGTTATAACAGGAAAATAACTAATTTCACTCTGATTAGAATGTTCATATGTTGTATAAATGTCAAAGTAGCAAATCTCAAAGTATAATTAGTACACAAGTATAGATTAATTAACAATCCCCCACGGAAATCACAACACAGAGCAGCAGATTATTAAGGCTAGATAAAAAATATATATATTTACATAGTACTGCCTTATTGAACAATATCATGATAACTGATCAGACTATGAGAGCGCCTAGGCGAAGTATTTCAGTGGACTGAACAAAGCACTTAAATAAAGCACTACATATCAGTTTAACCTCTAGTTTTTGGTTCTTCTAATCATGTGTATTTACATTATATAATTTTTTAGCTAAAGGTATCAGCCCAAAGACTGACTACGAGGTGAGAAACATTAGGTCTTTTTTTTTTTTTAATAAATTTTTTTTCCCCCCCTCAACAATTTTCTTTGATTTTTTTTTCATTTTAGATTCAGGTAGCCGTCCATACCACTAGTCAAAACAAGCAACATGCCGCACGCCACTTTGAAAAAAAATTATTCAATTAATTTCATTACATCAATAAACCTATCATCAGTGGATAAACATTAAAGATTCACTGTTTCACCACTTTAGTGCTTATCCAGCCCTCAATAAGCAAAAAAATTTAAGTCAATTTTAGCTACATATCCCTGGTACACAATATAGTAGACTGCTCTGCTGGAACTCAGGTCTTGCTAAGCCAGCAAATCCATTTTGTATAGACTCATAGATCTCACCTGGGAAAAGGTCTGTACAGCGCATGAAGGTTTCCCAGTATATCAAGCCGATGGCATACATATCCACCTGCTTTAGAGCAGACTCACAGTCCCTCAGGTTCACTGCTCCTTCCAGCACCTCCGGGGCCATGTAGCGGATTGTCCCCACCTACACACGGACACAAAACAGAGATTTACATTTAGGTATTTGGCGGTAAAACGCGCTTACCACAGAGACTTACAAAAGTGCTTAAGTTTCCAAGAGAGGAGAAATGAGATGGCAGAATATTTGCACACTACACCTACACTACAATGGAGATCTGACAATAAAATGGAGCTTTTATATTAGATAATAATAATAATAATAACAATAAATCACACATGCACTGTTTTTTTGATCAACGTGCCTCACTGATAGCAGCGTTCTCCTCCTCTCCAGGTCGGACTAGACGGTTTCCTGTCAGTTTCATGGACAACCCGAAATCACTGATCACACACGTGCCGTCGTTCTTGACCAGAACGTTTCTGCTGTTCAGGTCTCGGTGCGAGACTGCGGGTTTATATAAATCTGAGAAAAGGGAGAGAGGTTTTCATTAGCTTTATTTTTTTATACGGTATAGTGAATTAAGGCACCATATCTTTGAATGAAAAACTTTGTATGTTTATTAAGAAAAGTAAATCATAAGAAAGCAGCATCATGATTTCAGCTAAGACTATGCTGTATGTATTTGCTCACTACATAGTGTAGAAAAGACCCTCCCCTCCAATAAATAATGAAATAAAATTAGGAAATTTAGTCACAGGATAATCTTATTAGAATCAGGTTCTGACTGCATTAAAGCAAGTGAAGCAAAAACAAGACTTATCTAGTGACCAGTTTAGGATTTGCTGAATTTCAACATAATAAACTGGATCGCACCAGGTTTAATGCCATACATAAGCTAATGCTGCCCTTTATACACCCATATGATAAGACACAAACGAGAAATGGATTTTACTGCTACCAAAAAAAAGTCAAAACAATCTATGTGGGAAAACCGTCACCCATGCTATAGGTGAGGCAATGATATAATGAAAAGCTAATTTGAGAAATGCAAACCAGAGGAGATTTTAATCTCTTGCTCCTTATTTAGCAAGACCCCTGTTACTTAAACAGCCATAGGAACATATTCTTCACAAAGTCTGACAGGCATTATGTCTTTAAAACACTTCAATATAACAAAACAAAAACCCCATGAACACCAACAGATGCACATCATATGAACAACCACCAGGTGGCACTGCAGCAGTGGGAGTAATAGCAGTGAATGCCCATGCTTGCTTACTGTGTGTCTGTCTGAACTTCAAGCTCTAATGAAGTCAAAGCTTGGAGAGGGGGAGGGAGAGAGAGAGAGAGAGAGAGAGAGAGAGAGAGAGTCAGCACAGAGCTGAGACAGACGGAGACCCAGTAAGCATGGTATCCTGCTACAGCTCTCTGGCACATTGCCATTACCAGGGCAACTACAGGAGCAAAACACACAAATTAGCCCCATCTTATGTGCACTGCTCCTGCTGTTGGCCCTTTAACGAGCAGGTGACCGCAAAGCTCACTCTCACCATTACCGTTTCCTCTCCTATATCCTCGGCCCTAATAAGCAGCACAGTTGACACATGCAGCGCCTGTCTGAATATAGTTCTCACTGGTACATGACATGTGCTACTCTTGGGATTTGACAAGTATGCACTGTTCCTTCAAACAAAATGACGCAGCATGAAAAATAACCCATCTCACACAAAAAAAAATAAAACAAAATAAATAGTGATAAAAAAAATAATAAAAACAGTGTGACCTAGATGTGCAAATCAGAGCGTCCCTGAGGTGGCTTCAAACAGCCAGCCCATGGGTGGATTTGCATCGCTTTTTAATCCAGTGTGGTTGGTAGGCATGTAACAACCACAGACAACAGCGTGGACTCGACTTCTATTACCCTGCTCACTCTATACAAATCCGACTAAAGACTACAGAGAGCTCGCCCGGTTCTTCTCTAATAGCAGAAGGGAACAGAGATGCTCTTTATTGAAGAAAGAAGAAAGGAGTCAGACACTGTTAGAGTTTTTACAAATCAAACCTTTTGATTCTGTGATACCAAACACACATACACGCAATATATTTGTACAGTTTGCTTGTATGAAAGATGAGCAAACACAGATGGCCACTTAGTCTTATCTGAAGTAAGTCTTGCAAATGATTCCATCAGCACATGTGCAGCATTTTAGTCATCGCAGCTGATGTGTGTGAGAAATGCATGAGTGTTAAATGTGAATCTGACACGCTGTCGAGATTATGTTTGTGTTCATGTGTACAGAAGCTGAAGGTGACCCTGACCTCCTCTTAGCAGCTCGGTGTGTAGGTAGGCCAGTCCTCTGGTGACCGAATGGGCGAGACGGCAGGAGCTCACCCAGTCTAGAGAATGCAGACTCAGGTAACGACACAGGGAGCCCTACAGGAGTATGTGCACGCGCACACACACACACACACACACACACACACACACACACACACACACACACACAATTTAGGACACAGTAAGTAATGAGACACTCATCAACACTTCTCATAGAGGACACATCGTCTTAAAAGCTCTAAAGCTTCTAGGAACAGGATTAGTCTTATTAGAATCAGGTACCGACTGCATAAAGCAAGTTAAGCAAAAACAAGACGTATTTAGTGACCAGTTTAGAGAAATAGCTGATTTCTAAACTCAACATAATAAACTGGATCACACCAGGTTTAATGCTAATGCTAAGCTAACGCTGCCCTTTATACATCCCAATGATAAGACACAAACGAGAAATGCATTTTATTGCGACCAACAAAAAGTCAAAAAATCTATCTGAGAAAAAGGTCACCAATGCTATAGGTGAGGCAATGAGGCTATTATAATGAAAAGCTCCAAAGATTTTAGTTTCTATCATAGAGTAGTATTTTACATTCATGCGAATACAATGTTGTATACGGAAGTGAGTCTAAGGCTCTCTCC
Organism: Clarias platycephalus; assembly: GCA_030068275.1. Classification (NCBI taxonomy): domain Eukaryota; kingdom Metazoa; phylum Chordata; class Actinopteri; order Siluriformes; family Clariidae; genus Clarias; species Clarias platycephalus. Next base: position 21,406,601 of record JAQQZT010000036.1, on the reverse strand, counting down.
ACAATACTCTGCACAAGTGCTTTTACTGTTCTAAATAGTCGTAAGCATTAATTTAATCAATTATTTGTTGCAGACTTAATGGCCACGATGATTAGCATGCTAATGGTTACCCACAATGATCAATTCTACAGTGTAAGTGGACATAAAACAAAACCACAAGGCGCTAGATCTTAGCCCACTGGGGACACTTTGTACCGCGTAAGAAGTCGTTTGAGTTCTTTCAATCAGTCTAAGAGCTGCTATGTTTTCTGAGAGGAAATGCAAACATTTGCCTTTAAGTTTAGCTCCCCCACCTCGAACCCCCGCAAGTTTAAAGCTGCTAATGTAATTCCACCCAAAGTAAATAATTAGCAGTGGAGCGGAACAAGAACAAACGTGGCAGTGTGTGAACGCCGTAATGTCTGTCTGTGTAGAAACAACAGAAGAGACATTCATTCCTGTGTCACACCCATACACACATGCTAGACAGGTGTGCCTGTTGTAACATGTTACACTGTACAAGAATGCGCTCCTTTATAAGATCACAGGATACAGGAAACACGCAGTTCTTCTAGCCCGAGTGCATGTACGACATTAATCTACCTTGCCAAAGGAATGGGTGATTAAACTGTTAGACTGATTGAACAGCTCATAGTAGTAGGATAACTCCATACCCACCTCGCCACACACGAAGGGGGATAGAGAAATAAAAACCAGAGATAAATAAAAGTTATTCTGATATTTAAATGCAGCCAGATATCATTAACTCAACATAAAGAGGTGACCAAACAAGAGAGAGAGAGCACACAATGAGCTGGTACACAACACACCCATCTCCTACTGCCTGTGGTAACACCATCTGAATCATCTATAAAAATACCAGCCCAGATAGTTGTGTTACCGGCAGGACATTTGACTCCTCTCTTATCATGGCCAAAAATATTAAGAGGTGGTTAAAAAAAAAAAGAAAGCAAAGAGATAAGGTCAGTTGAAGGTAAGCAACGGAAATTCTACACTATCTTACACAATCCAGTCAGAGCAGTCTGAGTAGATGCAGTGGCTAATGGATGGGTCACTCACATGCGGGTAATACTCCATCACCAGCAGGTACTCCATCCGGCTGTCTGTCGTCAGGCGCTCATCTCCTACGATGAAGCGTGCGATGTTGTCGTGCTCCAACAGGGGGATTCTGTAAATGGCTCTCTCGTTGACGAAGTTCTGACGGTTCGTGTAGCTGAAGACTTTTACCGCAACCGGGCGCTCATCCAGAGAGCCTTTGTAAACCGAGCCGTAGCGGCCACGGCCGATCAGCTGACAAAGACCACCGGAGAAATGTTATACATAATATACAGTATATAAATTATATATTACTTTCTGTCTAATTTAGTCGTATCCATTTTCCACCCATCACTATTGGTCTCCCACATTAAGGCTACTACCACCAGTCAAGGAGGGACGAAGACGATCACGTGTCTCCTCCGAACCACGTGACACAATCTGACCGCATCTTTATCGAACTGCTCGTTTGGGTGCAGGTCACAGATGACCCTGATTGGCTGTAGAGCAGTGATTGATGTGAGAGTGCTAAGTCCCTCCCATCCCATCCCGCTAGGAGAGCTCGGCCAATCATCTCTCTCCAGGCCCCCCGGCTGCAAGAGACTACAGCATCACCCGGGAATCAAACTCGTGATCTCCGGACGATAGGGCGAGCACTTTACTGCTCCACTGCGCTACTCGCAGGCTGAAAAATAATCGTTGATATAAAGTGTATAAGATGTTAAAAGCAGGCTGTAGATTAGAGTTAGGACGCTCACCTCCAGCAGCTTCAGACTGTCTAAATCAACTGAGGGCTCAGATGCTGCTGCCTCCATCATGTCCATATTGTGCAGACCTTGTTTACGGTCTCCTGAAAAGACACACACACACACGGGTCAAATCACAACATCAATGTCATTGAGGTCTACTGTCACCAGGTATCAGTAGGTATCTCACCTCTCAGCATGCGATAGCCAAAGCAGACCGCCGCAATGAGCACGGCTATGATTGAGAGAGACGCCAGGACGATGAAAATGGCATCCTCGCGGTGCAGAGGACGTGAGTCTACTAAGGGGAAAGAGAGCAGTACGGTTAGTATCATTACTTAGTAATTTGCACTAACTATTTATCCTTGCTGCTACTTACGGGACGTTTACCGTTTCTCCTCCCACTACCTCAACTCATCACCTCATTACCACAGAGTATTGTAATGTCATGTTTGTCGCATTGTCACTTTGTCGCTCTTGTCTGCACATTTGCACGTGCACTTTATGTTGTCTCTTTTGTATAAACTTAAATGTGACTCTCACTGACTACTAGAGCTGAAATCAAATCATCAGAACAGCAGCCTACATCCTCACTGCAGGTAATAAATTGGTTAAAAAAAAAGGTCACAACAGTGCAGACAGTATGACAGAACAATAAAATGTGACTAGGCTGCTGCATAGGATAAGCTGGAAAAGTTGTATATGAGTCACGCCAATTGTGCTGCAGCGTTGGAATGCATTCTTTACTGCCTCTGACGTACATAAACACACGTTACGCTCCGCACTGAACCCGCACAGCATCATTTTACCATAATCCATGAACATCCCTTTGTAATTTATGCCACAAATTTTGGGCAGTCCAGTACACTATGGAACAGCAGCACAAAAAAACGAATGTGCCTCTAACTTAAGGTTTATGATTTTTAGTCTAATTAAACAAATATGCTTCCAGTATAATCAGCTGTTATTGTCCTGCTGAGTCTATTCCCCTCACATGTATGCTTGAACAAAGATGGCTCAAATAACACAATCCCTCTTTTGCTAGCACTCCAGGCAGAGGAAGAGAGGGGTGTCTACGTTTCAAAAACATTTTCATTTAAATGCACAGATGTAACAGATGCGTGTAGGATTTGGTCATGCATGTTTTTCCTTTTTACAACAATATCAGGAGGATCATGCCGTTTCTCTCCAGATATCTCCAAATTGGACTACAGCAAGTAGTTCCTGGAAGTTCTTCCCCTGAGTGCCATCCAGCTACAAAAAAATCTCCGTGCTGGAACATCCGCTCGGTCTCTGAACACTGGCGGTTTTTCAACACTGAAGATTTTAAATCTGACTGAAATGATTTTTGTACTGTTCTTGTTGCGGTATCAACCCATTGTGCTACAGTAGCTGCACTCTTACAGGGTTTTAGGTTCTGACCCTTTTAGTACAAGCATGACGATAAGCTATTTGATGAAGATTTCAAGTCACGTTGGTATGTAAGTCACCACATGCTGTAAATGTTGACGTTACTTTCTCTTACCCTTATACACAATCATACCAAAAGACGCACGCAGACTCGTGTGCACGTACTGTTTACGTGTCCTGGAGCCAGCAGTGTTTGGCATGGAGGCCGAATGTCTGCCTGCCTTTCCTCGTGTCCCGCCTATGCATTCACTCCCCTGTTTCCACTTCCTGCACTTCTCTCATCATCACTCCATCCATTATGGGCTCTCTGCTTACTTCCTCCTCTCTGCTTACTTAAGCGCACTCTATCAGTCCTCACCGCCCCTCTCATCTCGCACGCCTTTCTATATCACTGCTCCAGATCCCCGCTCTTTCAATCCCTCTTGTATACGGCTGCCTTTCACACAGAGCTGCGAGTCAGACTGATGGGCTACTGGTCCAGTGACGGACGCATGAAGCGATTCGATGAAGTGATCTGATGCAGAATGAGCTGACAGGACGAAGCAGGTTACTGGAGTGCAACGACAAAAAAAATATCTGTAACAATCTAATAACTAGTTTATGGTTTGTAAGTTACACACACCATTTTCTCCCCCCACTAGGCATTATGGCCAATAATAACCCTATTTTGTAACACACACACACACACACACACACACACACACACACACAAGTTTATATAATTTACCTGGGTACCCTATGTACTGAGGTTGGACAGAAGTAGAAGTAGAGCAGACCATTTAGCCACTTCATTTTTTCTCCTTATTCCATGTTCAGATAAACAAATTTTCCATACACTGATATAACAGACTAATTATACAGCTACTGTTTGGCTCTGTTTTGTGTAGACACAACTTTATTGTTGGCTTGACCAGAACTGGAGCTAATGAATGCACCCCATCAAGGCTAAATATTGATTGAACCCTAATATCGACCTTGTACACAAAGAGAGAGAGCAGGCAGATTGGCGGTTGTAAGAGATCCGTAATGTGCCAGTATTGATATGCCCGTTATTATGTTACGTCCTTGTCCTCTTCCTTGGCTTGCCTAATGTGGTTTGCTCTTTGCTCGTGTCTGTGACAACAGCGGTGATTGCAGCAGTTGCAGTTTCCCTGGGCTACCAACCCTCCTCACAGATCACATTCTCACTCCCAAACTGCATAGCAACCCACACCCAGCTGCAGTTCTGTCAATCACACTCCTCTCCTTCACCCAAACTAAACTACTTCAACTTTTATTGAAAACCTTGCTTGGGGGGGGGACTGCCTCAACAAAACCCCTTGAATCTTTTATAGGCAGTGGATAGAAGGACGTCCCCCGTGTGTTTCATCGGGAATGTGTGAAGCGCACCGCTATGTGCATCCTCAGTCGATTCTAATGAATCACTCGCATACCCTTACAAATGTACTATTAATAAACATGGCTTAGTTTCTATTTAAAATGTACAACATAATTATACAGGGCCACCTTTTGTTAAAGTTGTTGAAGCCCCAGACTGGGGATGCCTGTAGGGCTGCTGCTACAGTACACACCTTTGGAGAATTTAATGCTTAGCATTAGAAATTAATATTTGTAACTGGCTTCATGTGTAGTTAGATTAATTAAGGAGGGTGCTTGCAAAAAAGGAGGAGGAGGAGGAGGCGGGGGCAAGTAAGGGTAAGGATGATACCAAGTCAAGGTTGGGGGCCAAGTACATTAGGCTTTCAAGGAGCCCAGAATCTCTAGCTGCACCCCCATGAATAAGCACAATGGTTTGCTAAAGCACTGTCTATGGATACACAGATTTGTGGCCATATAGGTGTCTTTACCCCATACATGCATAAGAATAATATAACAAAAATCTCTGGGCACATTCAGTGTTAACAGCATTGCTCAGTTTTCCATCTTTATTAAGTAACCATCAGTTTACTAGTTAGCAGACCAGCTTATTTGAATGTTGTGTAATATGTTAACTACTGTAGATGTGAACTATAACTGCAGGGTTACTTATATTACTTCTTATAACTACAGGCTTGGTTGTCTGAATCTGGAAGTTAATAATAATTTTGGTCAACAATGCTTATGTAATGTAAATACTTGCAAAATCTACTGCAGAGCCTGTAGGGCAAAATCCCACAGGCATAGTGTTTGTTTAAAGGTATCTAATATCTTTCACATACAGGTAGTCCCTGAGTTCCATCCCGGAAGCACGTTCGTAAGTCCGATTTGTTCTTAAGTCCGACATAGTGAGTCTTATACGCCCTTGACACAATATACAATGTAAAACATACCAATCCACTTGACTAAATCGCTGTCCCTTTTCCCCCACACTGCAATCATGTGGCCAAAAACGGTAATCGTGCCTAAGGAAAAGACTCTCACAGTGAAATGCAACAATGTTGTCTCTACGCCTTTAAATCGCGAGGGGAATTCCGGACGCCTTTTTGTCTCAGAGCTGTTTTCCACTGTATTGGACTGTGAATTCGGGACAGCTTTACAGGATAGCCATTTTCTATCATCGTGCTCCCGTACTGATTCATTGAAACCGATGAGGTCGAACCATTTCTCCCACACCACCACACATGCACACATACAATATACCGGACTTTATACATTTTATACATTAACTTACTGAAAATATTGTATATAATTGTAAATGTTGGTATCTGGTGCATTTTTTTGTTCGTGACTTGAATGTTCATAAGTCGGGGACTACCTGTAACACAAACGTACATCTTGAACAATATGAACCATGTTCTTTTGCTACATCATTAAGCATGTGCAACTCTGTCAGTTTCACAATGCTATACATGGTCTTGCTCAAGATGCAGAAGATTTTTTTTAATTTCATAAACCAATTAATCCTTCCAGTTATTAATCATGAGTATAAAGGCATAAGAGAAATGGTGCCTAGCGTCTCAATTAAGTTAATTCTCCTGCGATGGGAGCCAAGCTAGTAGGCTGGAAGCATAGGTACCTAAATGACTGGAGTGGTAGCATGGGAGACATACACAACACAAACACCATGACAGTCTTTAACCCAGAAAAAAAAGTGGCATCCCGTGCTTCCCCCTTCAACACACAAATTTTACAAAGAATTCCCCCAAGATACACGTCTGCATATGTGTGTGACAGAAAGAGGTGAGGGAGAGAGAAAGAGAGAGAAAGAATGTGGACTGCTGAAGGGAAAATAGGAAAGAGGCCCAGCTATCGGTAGCAACACACAGAGCAGATACATCACAAAGCTGTAAGAAGATAAAGCCAAGGCAGATGGTTAGAGGCAGAAAAAAAGTCCAATTAATCAAAAGAACAATATACGCTGTGTCTAATTTGAACCCAGGGTTGTTTTGAAGCAGGGGCTTTAACATCCAGTATGTCATCTGACTAGTGTAATCTCAGAGCTGTTGATTCCTACCATTGACCCTAATGTTAGAGGAAACGCCGCTTCATCTGAAACAAATCAACTTCTAACATTGAATCTCTCGGTCTGTCTCTACCTCAAACCAAAAATGCTTTGATCTGTAAACACTATAACCTCTCACAACTGTACCAGTCTGCAGAGCAGACATTCGCTGAACTCTTTGTTCTCCGTGTCTGCAGTGCTCGGTGTAGTATTGCAAATAAACCAGAAATGTGCCGCTGCTCTCGACTGCAAAGTTTCTCAGGACTCTCTGCAGCAGGAAAGCTGCTTCGTAACAAAGCGTAAGTTGAAATTTGATAACAGACTTAAAGACCACGCCACATTTTGACTGACGTATATGGTGATTTCCACCTACGCGCAAATTACCCAGTCAAACACAGTCAGGCAGTTCTGTCATTCACAAGCCTCCAACAGGAGAAAATGCTGTAGGGCTTCCTGTCAGTAGTCTAGTTTGAGAAACAGAACGGGTCTAATTGCTCTGAAGAAACAATGTGCTTGTTTGCCTTACAACTCAGATAAAGCTATTACTACAACATTAATAATTCCCATAAAGCCGCTTTTGTTCCATCTTCAATCCATCTTCAGCATCCAGGGAATAAACTAAATTTCCACGACGCAGAAGCTCGAACAACAAGTCTAATCAGCCAGTAGTTGGAAACTAAGCTGCAGTACTGCATCCAGGCTTGTGTCACTATGAAATTATTATTTATTTTTATTTTTTTTAAACATAAAAGGCTCTGCTCGTTACACCACTGTCTAAGCCGCTCTCGCGTGTTACGGCCGTAATGAATTACGGATACAGCAGGGCTATCAGCAAGTGATGACACAGAGTCTTTCCTCTCCGGTTTATTGACACGCAGTCTTTTCCCTTTTACGGTGATTACGTCTGTCACTGTAAATAATTAAACACAGAGTCAGACGTCTCCTATCGAAGAACTTCCGTCTCAGAGCCCTGTAGCAGCACTGCCAAAGAAGCATTTCCTCACAAGATAACACACCACGTTCATGCACTCTCTTGAGGCTGCTGTTCCAGTACTCATACACAGACTCTGTGTGCTCTGTTTTTTATCTTCATCTTGATTATCTCACAATTTCAGTTCAGGCTCCCTGAGCCCTCTGTGATCGCTATCATGACGAGACATACAAATTATTGCAAATGCATGCTTACATAATTATAGCAGTGTCCGATAACATTAACCTGAACGGTTTGGTGCTCTAGAAATAACTGAGGATTTGTATAGACGGAGCTCATTTCTGTGTAAATCAAATGCCTCTAGCTGGGTCTTTAAAATTGCCAGCCTTTCTATCTACCTGAACGGTAATGAGACGACCTGCCTACTACTAGGGCTGGGCCGATAAACGATATCATATCGAATCGCGATTTATTTGATTTTAAAAACGATGAAAAGCTCTAGACAT
>JAQQZT010000036.1:21381364-21392047 GCA_030068275.1 Clarias platycephalus | reverse complement strand
AAGTTTACTGAAAGTAAAAACAGTTGAAAGTCAGAGGACGTTTCTTTTTTTGCTGAGTATATTTTCAAAAATTTAATCTGTTATTCAGACAATTTATGTAATCCGTGAGCCAGACAGCAATCATTCCATTAGTGTGTGTGTGCGCGTCCTACAAGCCCCGCCCCAATAACCCGCCCGACCCTGTTATTCCTGCTGTTATACCTGTGCGGTTTGACTCGCGGTGAGAAGCGGTGTTAGGCACCGTGAGCTGCCGCGAGTGACCGCCCGACGTTCCGCAAAGTTCTGCAAGGTCCGCGAGCTTCTGCGAGGACCAACGTGAGGAAAGATGGAAACCTAATCGAGGCGCCAAAACTCGCGGTGAATCATGATGAACTGTACTTACGGTCACCGCGTGAAACCACGTAGATGAGATAGGGGTATTAGTGGTTTACAGATTATGGGCCAAACTTCGCTGAGTGATGATGGTAGAATAATTATAAAGTTCTAAAACAACATACATGAGGAATCACAAAGGAGTTTTAATTTTCTGCAATGGAAAAGTTCTCTAACTAGTTACTTTTATCAGAAAGTAACGCTGTAATGTAACTGATTACTTTTTAATGACAGTAATTTTGTAATTTAATTAGTTACTTTTTAATTAAATTAGTAATTGAATTAAAAATGCATGTTGTTTAGTAAGCAGGTTTTTTTTTTTTTAGTATTGTGGTTTCTTGCTAAACATGCGAGATTATTGTCGACACAACACACATAAAATGTTTTAGTTTCATCCGAGAGCATGTAAAGTAAAGGGATAAACTCTGAGATTATGGATAACACCGGGGTGGGTCTCATCCTCTAACACCTAGAGTACCCATCTTCTTCCTGATTAATCTGTTTTCCTTTTCAGCTCACCTTCTCTAGGCCCCAAGAGCTGGCACAAGGCCAAAATGAAGGCTACCTCACACACTTGACACACAAACATGTAATTGCTATTCAAAGGAAAACACAAAAATGATTAATAAACATTCATTAGCCTTGTTTGCTTGCTTAGATTTATTAAACTTTTTTTTTTATTCTACTTTGCATTCAGCACTTTTCTAAAGCAAGATAGAAAGATTAGCAACTGCATTGTTAAAAAAAAAATCAAGACATCACAAATGTTGGCTATGCTAAGGCAGACTCTGAGCTAGGAAACCTGATGGCCATTGATTTTTTTTATTTTTTTTTTTATCCATTTTTTCAGCTCATTGTACTGCCATGTTTATTCTGTGATTCAGTCTCAACAAGCCCACCGCCTCTATAGAGCCGCTCTGAAAGCCGCAAGACAAAAAAAAGAGGGAGAGGGGAGAGAAAGACAGAAGAAAGAGAAGAGAAAGACCATGGCACATGGGGAAGGAATGACAAAGAGGGAAAAGGAGCAACAGAAGAGAGAGCAAGAGCAAAAAGAAATATGACGGCTCTTACGGAGATACGAGAGAGTGCACGGAGAGAAGACAAGCATGGGGTTATGTCCTGAGGCGAGGCAGTACATAGCTCCGGGCTGGAAAGAGAGGCTGAGCTGAATAGCAAACTGAGCTGAACACAAACTGAGCTGGACGCATGGTGAGGCTGCAGAACATACCAACGCTGCTTCTATGGAGAGGGCTCTCAGCCACAGACAGAGCAGCTCAGACTCCAGGGTACGAGCTGTGCAGGGTGGAGATCCCTGTGCTTCCAGGGACAATGCTCTGATTTTGTGATTATTTAACTTAAACGCAGCACAAATACAGAAAACTTCGAATGCAAGTTATCTCCTTGACGTCACGTACAGTACTCCTGAGAGAAACTCCACCCAAACCCTGTTCTTCAGGAATCGAGCAACGGACCTTTCTGATCTGACGACCACGCGCATCAAAGTCACGTACACAAAAGTCCAACAGCTGCAAAGACACGAACAGAATGTTGATAACGTTGTGCGATTAACCAGAGCCTCTTACTGTCAAGTGTACAATTAGTTACATCGAGATTTGTCAGGGCGACATCCTGTAACCCACCCCCCTCCCCCTCCCGTTTCTGATTACAGGATACCGAGCAAAACTCATACCAGAAAATCAACCTCTTAACCATGTAATTTGATTGAAAAATGTATACTCAAATCAATTACACAACAGAAGGCTGTTTGTACAGCATGTTTTTATTCATGAGAGGATTTCCAGAGTGAAACCAGTCAATCTTTCATCCCTAATCGTATTATCTCGCTCTAGGCCTGAAGTTCTGGTGTTATTTTACTGCCAAATGTTGAGAGCAATAGTTTCATCCTTGAGCAGGAATGCCTTTGCTTTCGTACAAAAACATGCATCTACACTCGAACCCATCTTGCTACTGTATACTACAGTTTTGTTTTTGATCTAATTCATATCCAAGCGCACTCAAAATTACTTATTATACCTTTGAAAAAAACATTTTAGATGAATCTTTACAGAGTGGATCTAAGGTGATTAAAATGTGCATTTGATTGGTGTCACATGACAGCTACCAGTCTTACAGTTGATATTGCAATTTCTATCTATACTGGCGCCTCTGACCTAATCTGGGTTTTGACCTCTGTCCCAATTCCTCCACTAAAAGGCAAAGATGAACGTTTGAGTACAAAAAAAAATACGGTTACAGACAGCAGACTGATTTTTGCTCATGCAAATACAGGAAGGTTAAGTCCAAAGGCGTTTTCACATTAAAGCCCAGAGAACACTTGATCAGTGAGAACACAATCGCTCCAGACTGGAACCGTGCCCAAGTCCGCTTAAGGCCTTGTTCAAACGGGCGTTAAAATCGAGCGTAAAATCGAGCATCAAACCAAATCTGATGGTAACTCTGGTGATGAACCCTGGTGTGTGCTGTTAAGACGTACGAAACCGTGTGAGAAAGGAACTCACGTATGGTGGCGCTGGTGGGACTGGGCACCCAGTTCTCAGTGAAGTTCACGTTGCACATGTTGGTGCTGCAGCAGCAGAAACGGTACGTGCCATTCTGGATCTGTGACGGCGTGTTGGTCACCACGCAACGATCGTCATGGCAGTCCTGCTGGTCACCGATGTACGTCCAGCAGCCTGTGATGAAACGTTGACAACTATGAGTAAGTGTGTGTGAGCAGAAAATCACATGTATACATCACATCACGCTGTCAGTTACGAGTCGAAACAAAAGGAGTGTTAGCGGACCTTGTTTAACCAGGCGAATGTCGCCATCGTGAGTTTTCTCCCAGAGACCGTAGCAGCGGCTGCTCTTGCTGCACAGGATGGTGTTGTTCTCTCGCGACACATGCCAATCACTGGCCACACTCTGCTCATCAAACTGCTGGTGCTGGTCGGTGAACGCACACTCCCTCTCCTCGCTCTGGGCAGCTGCAGGCGGGGGACAAAAAATACAGAAATAAGCACAAACATCACAGATAAGTTGAGCAAACTCACTTTTCCTTTAGTCTAACTTTTCTTTACGTTAAGAATAATAATCCGCCTGGAACAGTTAAACACTAAAGGCCAAAGAAGAGCAAACGTATAAAATCTTAATTAATCAGCAGGGGTCTGTTGGTGGTCCAAACATCTACAATGGTAGCAGAACAACAGAGCACCTGTGTCCTGTTCTGCACCTGCTGAGCCCCACAAGCTGGGGGACAAAAAAAAGACGCTTTCAACAAGTGCTACGACAATATGAGGTGGGCGGGGACATCTCTAAGAGACTGCATGCATTTTCTTTAAGGTGGTGTTTAAAACCCAGATTATCTATGGATGCAAATCGGTAATGATCATGTTCCTGAACATTTATACCACTGAGGCTTTCGATTAGGACCGAAGCCCCAAGCATTAGCATCCAAGCCCCCTCATCATGGCTCATTGGTTCCTAAAGAAAAGGGAAAGGAGCTTTCAAGCAGCATTTAATGCCGGCGAGAGGAGAAAAAAAAAAACGCGCCTAGCGATAAAGGCGCTGTGAAATCGGCTGCCCTTATTTCCATACACGGCCACGCGCGCCTGTCTGTCTGCCGATAGCAATCTCTGCTGCAGCTGGCCTACGCTCACCCCACCTGTACCAAGCAAATTAATCCTCACACTTTCTTTTTCATTTACTCTTTTTTTTTTTTTTTCCCCTCCTCCTCTCCCGTTCCGTTGTGCCAGCCTCGCTCTAAACCCTGTCATGCAAATAGCCACACCGGAGTCAGACAGAGGGGGGAAGAAAAAAAAAAAATTGTCCTGGCGGTCGTTTATCAGCTTGGCTAAAGTCATAGAAGTGTGTGCTATTAAATCAGCAGCATTCAGGCAGGCGAGTGTTGGGGGAGGGGCCACTGAAGTGTCCTTCCTGTACTCCACCTACGTTATGAAGAAGGCTACTTCATAGATGCTGAGAAAGCAGATGAGGCCCACAGACGCACATAAGAGAGACGGAAAGAGAGAGAGATGCTTGGCCCCAGGGGAGGGCTGCGTCTCCACGGGGAAAAGTCTGAAATGGCTGCACCAGCTCCTCCTTACCACGGTACTGCATCTGAATCACCATAACGCCCCCACTCTTAACACACACACACAGTGATGGTTTGCCTGACACCACAGGGCTGCTCATTATACAGACTGCGCTTTCATCTACAGGAGAAATTCAACAAACCCACTGGACTGTTCACCAAGAGAGAGAGAGAGAAAAAACTAAACAACAAACTTCTGCCCACTGAAATGCAATTCACATCAATGTAATAACCCAAAACACACACCACACACCACACACACACACACACACACACACACAGAAAGAATGAGAAATATAAAAGTCTGAGAGCGGTTACGTTCAGTCTACTTCAGATTTTTGGACTTCAATTATAACAAACTTTGATCGACTCACACACACACCTGTCGTACACACGCCCCGTCGATGATCATTTTAAACACTGACTGACCGAGTATTACACATTTGCAAGCAAATCATGAGCACCTACTATGTGAGAGTCAGATCTATTAATAGGTATAAATTGTGCTCTGCTTGTGCGGATGAAGGTTTCATCGGCGCGTTTCTTTTCGCTCGCCGCATTTCTGCCTGCACAAAAACTCAACACGTATCGCTGCGAACCGAACAAAACATTTCAGCGTGTTTCATTTCTAAATGCTACTGTATAAACCTGCATGTTAGTTACTGGTGCGTAACAAAATTATTTGCATTTACAGTTTTCTGGATTTCGGTAGAGCAGAGTTTACTCCTGCTCTACTGCTTTGTTGGGGTGGAGGAAAAAAAAAAAAAGAAAACAAAAAAAACAACACCCAGTCCTAGTCTATGTTTACATGCACGTGCGAGTTGGTGAGCTCTAGCCTGTGTCTTTGTTGTGGAAGCGGAGAGAGAGGTTATTAGACGTGACAGTTTCCTGTAATTTGGGTTAAAAGCCACCAGAGAGCTCTGGAGCGGAGGGCTGGAGAACAAGGCAGCTTTCACACAGATGTTGCAGTCCAATCGAACAGCACAGAAAAAGAGAGAGAGAAAGAGCAAAGAAACACACACACACACACACACACCTTCTGCTGGAAAACAGGTTCCTAGTAGTGAGATGTACGTAAAGGACGTAGAGAAGGACAGAGCACAAAACATCAGATTAAAGACACGATTCTGAACTCAACTCAAACCTGAATTAAAAAAAATATATATATATTTCCACTTCGCTTCTCCTGCCCAGCTCTAGGGGGCATTACGCCCTTCCTAACCCCGGGAAGGCAGTAAAGCTGATATGGCTGTGGGGAGCAGGGGAAGAGAGGGTGATTTCATTGTTTTCGGGACAGTAGAGGCAGGCTGTACCGGCTCTGCTACTGTTTATGTTCAAGCTCAAGGTTAGCTTTGCCGCATTTCCAAGATAACACAAAACTCTGCCTTACTAAGACCTTCATTACAACCCCCCCCACCCCACCCCCCTTCTCGGTCTGTATTTCTGTGTAAAAACATTTTTTTTTTTTTTTACTTAGTCTGCACTGCCCTATTGCAAAAAAAAAAGAAAAAAAAGCAGTGCGTCATTCGCTGTAACATTTTCGAAAGGGATTAAACCCAAATCGAACACCAATCCTCATTATTCTGTCCAAAAGCGGAGGCAGCGTTTGCCAAAAGGCCAGAGGGCCTGAGTCTCTGTGTTTTAATAAGGGCTGTCTGGGGATTTGGCACAGGCGTCATCTCTCTCTCTCTCTCTCTCTCTCTCTCTCTCCAAGTTGTGCCAGTCTGGCAATCAGATGAGTGACAGCAGGAGGGAGCACTGATATCAGGGCACAGAGCGGAGATCTCGCCCCTTGATCTGGACTTAGGGAGACAGAGGAATTAAAAGAAGGGGAAATGTTCTGCGCTTCCAGGACCATCTGCTTCTGCACAAGCAACATTATATCCAATATGTAAGACAAAGACGGCACATAATCAGTGTTGTTTGCTCATACCAGAAAAATTGTGGGTCAGAAATCATCTGATACTTTAACAAAAACAAACAAAAACAAAAAAACGCTGTTATTGGAAACCCTTTTTTAAATAAGATTTTTTTTAATGCGATTAATTGTGCAGCACTGTATCATACCATCTTTAATTAAAGATATTAATATAATCAGAAGCGCAATAGATTATTGCTGTGGAGGTTGCATGTTCTCCCTGCGTTTGTGGGTTTCCTCCGGTTTCAACTAGGGCTGTAGCTATCGAATATTTTAGTAATTGAGTATTCTACCAAATATTTAATCGAATTACTCGAGGAATCGTTTCAGCCCAAGTTTCAACCCACATGTCTTAAACAGTGGGGAAAAAAAAATACATCCTGACTTTTTTTTTGCCATTAAAACAAGTTTAAAAAGAATGGAAATGTATCTCGCTGCAACTAATTAGATAATTACATCAAAAACCATGAGCAATGTACATGACAAAATGTCTAAGTTTAAAGCTTGCGAGCTGCATGTCAGTATTCACACACAGTCCTTTGCTTTAGCCAAACTTGCTTTCAGTCTGATGAGCGATATTACTGATTACAACCTAAATTAAAAGCCAAAAAAAAGAAAAATAAAGAAAAATAGCAGCCGACATACTTCAGGCAAGAAATCTGGGGGGAAAAAAATAAATAAATAAAAATCACACTGACAATAATACTGAAATTCAAAACCTATTCAACCGCCTTCAGAACAGACAATGCATGCAAGATGGCTATCACTGGTCCAAGCAAGTGGAAAGGGAGGCCATATAATTGTCTGGCACGAGTGTTTAGGCTTGTGGCTTAGAAAGGCTTGGAAATAGATTTTTCCGTCAAAGCACAACTAAGCAGTCCGGCGCTCCACACTGGAACAGACAAAGTACAAACTTTGTGAGAAATGTGCCAAATCACTGGAACAGTTCTCATATAAAACGCTCGAATGCTACACAGAGGTGCAAGCTGCCATCACTGCGGCTCTCAGAAGTTGGATTTTCTCCAGCACATTCAGAAACAAAATATCTGTCTGTATTATGGCTGATAACAGTCAAAGTAACGACGCAACGCTATGAAAGCAAAGGCAAATCATTCTCTGAAATGCCGAGAACGCAAAGCCAAAATGATGTTAAAGTACGATGTCTGATCTGATTTTTATCACTTAGCTAGCAAGCTGAGAAGTGCTGAATGGGAAGACTGAAGAGGAACGAGACGAGGGGGCAGCTCATTCACGAACGCCAAGAGAAAGAGGAGTAGCCGGGTATTATGCATTGTCCTCATTTTGATAGCAAGAGTTCTCTACAGAGAAAATGAACAAGCGCTGGAGTGCCTGATTTTTCGAGCCAGAGAACTAAGGAAAGTGTGTTGCTGTAATCCTGACTAGCAACTTCGCTTTCACTTGATTTCAGCATAGTGTGTAAATGTGACCTATAGGAAATGGAGTGCAGTTTTACACATTGAGGCTAATTAGGTCTCTTAGTTAGCTAGTTAGTTTTTGTTAATTTATGTTGTATGTAGCACCTTAGTCCTGGAGGAATGTCGTTTCGTGTACATGGTTGAAATGACAATAAAAAACTTGCTTCATATAATAAATGTTTATATATACATATATACACAGTATATATGTGAATGGGCTCAGTTTTTTTTTATTATTATTATAAAAAAAGTAAGATGAACAAATAGACATTTGAATTCTCTGATGTGAGGAGACATTATGTGTAAGCTTTGCCCCCCTTCCCTTCCTGCACTTCAGACATGCTTCACCGTGATTGAAAGCACCACTGACTTGATGTTCCTGCTTTGGGACAAGGAAAATGGTTAATATGTTTTAAACGTTTGGGCCAAAACGAACTGTTTTTATATGTTTATGGTGAAGTATCAACAGGGTTGTTTTTACTGGCTGACTGCAAAGGTGGGAAAGGAAATACTGGGAAGTTGGCCTCAAGGTGAAAAAAATAAATGAAAAAAAAAAGAAATTACCATGTCTGATCTACAGGGTGAAGCAGCCATGGATCTCACATTGTTAGACTTCAATTCTCAATGTTTCCCAAAATGTAGGCTAGCATATTTATAGGGGAAATATTTTTGTTTTTCTCCTGTCAAAAAATGGTGTATGCATGTCCATACGACTTGAAGTTACAGTGTGAAAATCGTAGAGTAAAAAAGCCCAATAAAACATTGACACAGACAGGACACTTCAGTCTCAGCTACAGTAAAAGTACACATGGACTTTAGCCTGTAGCTCTTTTGCCTTTCATGGTTTACAAAATGGCATGAATTGATGCTAATGCTAACAAGATGTTAAACCCATACCGCCTGCTGGCGATTTGCAGAATCATATGGTTTGTGCTGGTAAAGCCACTATTTCCCTGAGGAGAAAGCAGTGCTAGTTCGCCTGAAGGCAGCACCACCTCGGGCGACGCGCACCACTTGTACTCGATGCCCCGACACCACTCCAAGTACAGTACAATCAAATTTAACTCAGACCCAGTTTACCACAGCCTTTTAAAACCATTAGTTGAAGTATGTGCGGTGTAGCAATGAAACGACTCTACTGTCTCTACTCTCAGATGAGGCAGAACTTTAGTCATTAGTTTCTTCAGACATCCCTGCACTCCCACCCCTTTATTCTTGCCCTCTGTGTTTCATCCCGCTTTGTCTAAAAAAAATAATAAAAACAGGCAAAAGCCAGTATCATCTTCTGGTTGAGATGTAGATATGTGCAGAACAGCCTATCCATGTTTTTCCAATAAACAAAAACATTTATCTGTGCAGTATACTGTACCTACCTACCTTCACGGTTTCAAGGCTTTATTTAAATGCTAATCAGAAAATACAAAACTAAAAAAAAAAATACTATTTGCAGCTGAACTCCCCTCATGAGCAAGAATAACATAACACAAGACGTTTTTAAAATCCATTTTATGTCAAATTTATTCCGGCAAAGCAAATTCATGCATAGGAAGGCAGCCAAATGTATTATTCAAATGCAAAACGCATCTGACGTTTCATTTTCTGTGTCTAAACAGGTCTGCTTCTGTTATATTGAAAAAGTAATAACAATCCATCCATTTGTCATCGTACTCTCATTCCCACACTCACCCAACTAACCCTAGACCAAAAATAAAGAGCCCTTTTTGTTTTTGCAATCCTATTTGCATTAGTTTAATTTTAAATTAAATCATGAGTCATTATTGATTAGTTTATAGCTATAAGTGGTTTTGTTTCATAGTAGTGCTTCACATTACAACTAAAGATACGTCTACTTGGAGTCTAACAGAAATAAACATGTAATGCACCAGTGTGATTCACCTCATATACGGGTGAAAGAAGGCCGGTACGGGCCGGTACTGTGAACCACTGAAAGATTAAAGTGGTGCTCCACAGTGATGGAAAAAGCTGAGAGCAGCAGCCTGCCAAAATCCACACTCACAACCAGTCACGGAGAAACTTTCAGCAAGAAAAGACACCCGATAACGTTACATCATCTTAAACAGACCCTTTGTCTCCTTATTAACTGCTTCTAAGACGTTCCACCAAATGAGCTCCGATCCGTCTGTCTCGTGTGCTGATCTTTCATTACTGCTAGTTAACGTGAGTGTGAGCGCCGCCAACGCGCTGTAGCTGACTGATATCCAGTGCTGTGGGGTTTTGGCAGGCAGACATTTATTGCAAAATCTTCCAAGTAAAAATCTGTAGTAGAATAAGTTGCAATACACAGACATCAACTGTGTGATGACTTAGAAGTGTTTCTAAGTTTTTTCTACTCCATACAGGTATTAAAATATTGAACCTTTTTTTTTTCCCCCCTTAAAGCTGCATGAAACCAAGAAGTGGTGAACAATCAAGCGATCATGTGGTAGTAGCAGCAGCAGCAGCATTTGAAACTATTTTCGCCCCACCTACATATAAAATACAGCATCAGATTAGTGTAGGCTTGTTTAGATCAAAGGCAGGTGTGGGCGACATGGACCACAAAAATAGTATTTCTTTATTTTTAGGCCAAACAGCAATAAACAATATGTATCTTGGTATTTTCACCAAAGTGCTCAGTTGTAAGCCAAAACCATATGCAAGATGACAAAAGCACTTTTATTAAAAATAGACAGCGATCAAAATAAAATAAAAAGACCAGGTTTCATTCCCTGTTTAAAACAAACTGCAACATGTGCAGATGAAAAAAAAAACAATAAAATGTGTGTGTATATATATATATATATATACTCAGCAAAAAAAGAAACGCCCCTTTTTCAGGACTGTGTATTTCAACAATAATGTTG
>JAQQZT010000036.1:21323153-21341303 GCA_030068275.1 Clarias platycephalus | reverse complement strand
TGGCTTGCTCATCAGAGACATTTCATTCATCTCATTATTATCTAGACACATTTTTCTCACACATACACACTTCCAAATATTTTCTTTTCTAAAAAAATTTCTTTCATTTTTGTGAAGCTGTTTTGAGACAATGAATATTGTTAAAAGTGCTATATTAATAAAAATTGAACTGAATTGAATTGAAATATTTGGGATCATTGAGCTACAAGAGGATTTGTCACATCAGGCACAAACACTGAACAAGAAGGCCCTGGGATGCATTCAGTGGAGTTGAGATCAGGGCTCTGTGCAGGTTACTTAAGTACTTCCAGTCCAACCCAGGGAAACTGCGCTTTGTACACGGATGTATGCTCATGCAGGAACAGGTTTGCCTCGCTTAAGATAAATGATAATGCTACAGCAAACAAAAACTTCCAAGTTTGAAACTTGATCGGGTGTCCACATACTTATGGGAACATATTGTATATACTGAGAAGTGTATAAGGGTGAACATTACATAAATGTTAATACACTGAATATTAAATCAATAAAAACAATAATAAGTTTAAACATTTATTACAAAGGTTAAATATTCTATACAGAACAACAAACTTTCACTGACTTCGCTTTAATGAAGCGATTTCGTGTTGGATAAAGTTTTTGCACCAATACTTACGAGTCTTAGACTCTCGACTGAGGCTGTTATCAGGAACATCCTGAAACTTCACCGGCACATACAGAGGCTCACTCTAGAGAGAAATGACACACAGTTAGTACACAGACTACACAACGTTCACATGCCACCCAGACTTTCTTTATATATACTGTAAGGGCTTTGTTTCTATATGCACTGTGAAAAACAATGTTCTAACAATGGAAATGAAGGTCATCAAAGGCACTAAAGGACACAGAAACCATTAAAATGTTGCTGACAAAAAAAAAAACTGCATTAATTATATCATATTTTAAAATACATAAAAATAATTTGGGAAATTATTATTTCCAACACCTAATCTCAATGGCTAAATTTCTCATAAATCAGAAATTTGAATTTATATACTCACAAGGGAATTATTATAGCCATTTTCAGTGCCACCAGCAATCACAGGTGTATCAGCATCCGAAATCTGAAAATTACATTCAACCTTATGATTCTAGCAATTTCAGCATTTATTTACATACACTAAAATAACATACCATCAAAAGACTCATGAGGTAGGACAAAGCAGTTCAGCACTGTTGAAAAGGGAGGATGAAGAGTGATGGTAGATTAGGTGTTCTAGCAGCATAGAGCTTCTTTGTGACGGCGGCGAAAAACGGCTTTTGTGGAATGTGCCGCTTTGAAGCCAGACTGGTTAGAATCTTGGCAGTGAAAAAGAGGGACAGTCGATTGTTAATGGTGCATTTGAGGATTTTTAGACAGAAAAGTAAGAAGTGGGACAAGTTGTTAGTCACTGAAGTAAGAGGGACTCAGAGTGAGTTTCTTAGGAATGGGAATAACCCTTGCAGGCTTCAATGCAGCTTGGAAATCATCATGAGTCATTAATTAAAGAACTGATGAATAAAAGCATGATGTAAGGGATGGAACCCAATGGGCAGGTGGTGGGCTTGCAGAGCAAGATTACTTGCAGAATCTCTCTTTGTGGATGGAGAAAAAAGTGTCAAACTATTTTAAGCAGACTCCTGAGTTTTTAGTGTAGGAATCAGGGTAGCAAAGAAGGTCTGGCAGATGTTTTTCAATCTCCACAATAAATTTTTTTTTAGCAATGTCATCAGCAGTTAGAGAGGACAAAGAAGGAGGAGCTGGCAGGATAAGAAGTGAAGAAAAGATGTTGTAGAGTTTGAAAAAATCTTGTGCACAAGCTTCCACCATTTCCTTGTAGATAATGACCTTCTATGTCGAATTAAATGAGAATTCAGACAGGAGAGCTCAGTATGAGACAAGAGTTGTCATTCCCACCACATTCTCTCTGTTCCTCTTAAGTGGATAAAGTGTTGGCATTCAAATATTATTTCATAAACTAACTATAGAGAGTGCATTAAAAGAAACAATAAACTGCATCTATTCATTTGTTTGTAAAATGTACATATGAAATTCATGAATAATTCCAAAAAGAATGCAGCTTAGTGTTGGATATGAATGTGAGGACTGACTGAGCAATATTAAAAAATCCTTAATAATTCAGCTTAACCACTTAACTGCTCAGCTCTGTGCTGGAATTAGTTTTTTTCTCCTTGTTGGTTATTTTGAATAAAAGTTTCTTCTACAAACATACAGTTTGCCATATGACTAAATGTAAATATTAAGCATACTCAGAGTTAGGTGGTAACGGTAATGTTCTTCGTTGTTGTACTCAAGTATATATTTCACATATCTGTACTTTGACAAGTTCTTTTAGATAATACTTTCTACCTTTACTCCATGCAAAAATAATGTAAAAATCTGTACTCCTGTACTAACTATATTTCCGCATAGCATTGTTACCTGACCAACATTGGTGTGTAGTATTTGAATGGGGAATTTTGCCACCTGCTGACCATTATTTGGAATTGCATGACTTAGCTTTCTGTTGAGACATAACTAATAACATAGGAGTTGTTTGAAAATGTTCTATTGTACAGTATATTTCTATTTTTATTTCTATTTTGTGTACAGTATATTTCTATTTTTATTTCTATTTTTATCCTAGTTAAATTGAATTTTTCTATCGTATTTCTTTTATTCATATTTATTTCTTTATTATAAGCTTTAATTCTCTTTTTAAGGTCACTGGTGATCGTATAAGCATTTCACTGCATATCGTACTGTGTATGACTGAGTATGTGACAAATAAAATTTGAAATCAGAAGTAGAGCTGGTTGACAGACCGCCACAAAAACACAATTTCACAATCAGGAAAGAGGAGAGAAAGAGATTTTTTCTATGAAAAAGGCTACTGTGAACATACAAGCCTGTACTTTTGATACTTGAAGGCGAGTACGTCTGAACTTTTACTCGAGTACACAAGTGAATGGAGGACTTGAATAAGGGCTGCCTTAGGAAATCTCTACTTTTATTCATGTACAGGAATTATGTACTTTGCCCACCTCTGAACACACCCGATTTACACCATATACCATGCTCAGCATTTTATTAATTCAGAATTTATTACATCTGCTAACTGCTGGGTGAACTGCAATTGGATATCGCCTAACTATAAGGTGTAAAACAGATGAAATCTACATGGAGACAGCTGCAGAACTCACAGATATGCCACGTTGCTGTCGGGTTGCACACTGCTGTCTCCATGGTTTCCACAACAGGAAGCCCAGCAGGTACACTATAAACATGGAGGTCTTCACAAACGTGCTGAAAAAGGGCTTGCTGTACTGCTGCTGCACAAACACATACTGACATACACAAACACCTGAGTGAGAATTACTACATTTACCATACTCCATTCTTACACAAAGCATTAAGGACAGCAGTTAATAAAGGAAAAAAACATGTTATAGGAAAATAACCAATAATAGGGTGATGTGAATTACCCCAAAGTTAATAAGTTTCCTGTAACAGCATATTGTGTCATGCTTTATTTATTATGACTTATTATTTAAGTCATCTGTCCTGAAGACTCTCCCAAGTCTAAAAATGTAATGGAACAGCTTTATCCCTCTTACTGTTACAAAGCAGTGACACTCCTTCCAAATCAATTATTGCATTCTTCATAAAATGTTTTTATTTGTAATGTCCCTAAAACATGTTTCTTTTTTTAGTTGTTACTATAGAAACTATAACAAATTAGGCCAAGCTGCCAAAATAGAAAATTATACAATACTTTCAAAATAGCGCATTTAACTGTGCTGTCGCCTCTTACATTGTAGTTATGTTTTTAAAACTGTATTATAATCCAAATGTGTGGGAAAATGAGCACGGCATGGTTAATGTTTGTTTGTACTTACTACAGTGAGTTCGGATGAAG
Organism: Clarias platycephalus; assembly: GCA_030068275.1. Lineage (NCBI taxonomy): Eukaryota > Metazoa > Chordata > Actinopteri > Siluriformes > Clariidae > Clarias > Clarias platycephalus. Next base: position 21,337,362 of record JAQQZT010000036.1, on the reverse strand, counting down.
CGACCCAGATTATGTCCACAAGCAACAGGACGATGACACCCAGCACCAACCTCCTCTTCTGGGCACCACATAGTCCCCAATTCATCCTACACACTCACAAAGACAAATACAATGCAGCGCTACCATATGGATTACTTGTATAACTTATGCTGTGAAGACAAACTAAAAATTAATAGCAGAGGTGGAGTAAAGGACTCTTACCGTGCTGGGCGCATTAGAAATGGACGCGCCTGTCTCTGCCAGCCTCTCTCTCCACGATGCAACACCAGAAACACATCACAGTCTGTACCTGCAGTCTTGAGTGTTTGAAAAAAAGACTGAAATTGATTGATGTCCTGAAATTCATGGAATGCCCCTGAACTGAAGTTTAAGTTAAACACTGGCATAAATGTATAATCTTTAAATATGTATATGTATAATGCTTCTGGTTGCTAAGCAATTCATAATCAAAGAATAATCATAGCCAGAGGATCTACAATTTCTCTTTTAATGTTACTGTGGTGGACATCCTAATCAATTGCTAATAGTTACTATAGTTATAATTAGATATAGCTCCATACGTCCATCAATATTTGGGGATAGCCAAAGGTATTGCTATTTAAGATGCGTAGCACAGTTTCCTGGAGTTGAAATGGAATAAAAATAGAAGCCCAATGTGCAGATTTTCATATTGTAATTTAAGGGGATTTACGTTCCCCTTATTCTCATTTTTACTTCTTGGTTGCACATCTTTTTCATCAGTGTCTGCATTAATTATATTTAATTATTTATTGGATCTGAGCAGATCATACAATATATACTTCTCTACACTTTAATCATCCCACTGTTCTTGTCAGTATTCAAATCCTTAATAAACACAAGAGAACCGGTTTCACTGACAGCTGCACACACACCCACAACATAAGATGAGCCGAGTTGCTGCAGATCATGAGCAGTCCTTTCCTTATCCGAACTCTTCACTTCCGATCCTTCTTGTATAAGTAGATGTATGTCTCAGCGACCCATAGAATGTGATTCAAGAAATGCACTAAGCACTACTTTAATGCTTACCAAGGGTTTACATCCAGTTGTAAACACTGTTCATTTATTCTGGTGAAGTGTTCTGTTGATCGTTGACTTTGACACAGATATACCTACATCCTGGATTACATTTCTTGACCTGGCCAAAAGTTGTGAAGTGGTCTCCCAGGCCTTTGTTTTCATGAGCTCACAAGTGTTTTTTATTTTTCTCCATGAAAATACTTGATTGGCCTATTAAACAACAGTTTTATGGCAACAGGCTACAAATGCAAAAGCCATGGCTTACATCAAGACCATAGACAATTTAACCAGCTAACTTTAAGTCTAAATGTTTTGGGGCAATTTTGCAGCCCTTAAAACACAGAGCATTTTGATATTTTTTGTATTGCTATATATATATTTATATACACACACGGCTCAGGATTGAGGAATATAGAGGGACATATCCTTTTTTTCAGAAGAACCAAAGCAATATAATGAATTAATATTTATTAATAAATAATTTTAACCACTATGAAAGGTGATAAAAAAAAGGGGTCAAAAGGGTAAAGAAATTGCACATGTGATCACTTTTTATGATGTTTTGATTGTTTCTATGACCCACAAGAACAATAACATTAATAATAATAATAATAATAATAATAATAGTAATAATAATAATAATACAAAAGTTGACTTGGACATTTTTGCGACATCAAGCCCATATTCCAGTAGCTTAAACTTTACACGTTTTAAAAGTAATTACAACTTTGTAACCACTTAAAAAAAAGCACCTCCTTATACAGAAGTCCAGTTGTGTCGGTGGGGAGGAATTTGGGTTTCAAGAGATTATAACCAAAGTGCTGTAATTCCTACGATGTTCACCAGATTTAGGTGTAAATTCAATCAAATTACAGCTGAAAGTCTGCAATCTTACCACGGTGGATCAAAAAGATAAAAATAGTTAAAAAAAAAAAAAAAGCAAATAAGTCTTTTGGCTGACCAAGGTGCTGGTTTGTTCTGTATTGCGATTGTTAGTATCACGATGTTATAACTATCCCAATTCTGTATTTTATTTCATTCGATTTTGTTACAATTCTAAATAAACTTGTTAAGTAATTCGCTCCACCCACACAGAATGCTGTGCTGCTTGCTAATGTGTGAATAGTTCAGAATGTGCCACCAGTAGGATTATAGAGGTACCGCAACATTTTACCACCTCAAATTCAAACATATATACATTAAAAAAGAATCTATCTTTATAAAAATCGATTTTGGAGTCACTGTGGTGATACACAAATTTCCACACAAAAGAATAGTGCGGCATCACGGAAATGATTTTTCCCCCCACCTCTACTGTATATAATATACTACAGTTATACTCAAAACTGAAATTATTTATTCTAAAACCCCAGAACTTATTAACAACTATAAAACAACTTATATTTCAATGTAACTACAATTTAAGTAAAAATTGTTAAATATGATATAACACACTTGATTGTATTTTATGGGTTGAAAGTTAACGAATTAAAAATTTGTCTCCCAAAAATGTTTACAAAAAATCTAGCAAACAAACAAACAAACAAATATACTGTTGCAAGTTTGCATACATTTGCTTAATATTTGTTCAGTAAAATAGTTCATAAAATAAGCCAGTTTTCCCCCTCTATCTTTACATAGGAACATAATCAGGAGTTACATTAACATTGCTTAATGAGCAATTAATAATAATAATAACTAGATTGCTTATATACAAATCCAAATGAACACAAATTGATTTGAGTAGATACTGATTTCTCTGACTCCCAGACTCTGGGTGCAGTAAGTCGCTAAGCTGCTGTTTAACTCTCAAAAATTAACGCGGTTTAAAATGCACTCAAACCCAGACTGAGACACAGCAGCCTCTCCGACCCAGAGCTAACCCAGCTACTGAGCCCACACCAGCTAAAAATCATTTCTAAAATATTTCAAAAGGCAATAAATACACCAAACCTTGTCAGGCCACATTACCTGTTTCTGAATCCGTCGGCTTCATGAACCGGAGCAGAACAAATATTCTTTGTCAGAAAAAAGCAGCTCAACTGGTGCAGTAAATATTTACATGACTTTTAGTTAGGCTGCTGATGTTTATGACTTCACTTCTCTCGTTTGGCGTTGATCTTCATTCATGGTGGGATTTGTAGTTTCAATACTGGTAGATGTCTAATACTGAGTATTCTAATGACACATGTAAAAAACTACATTTCCCAGAATGCACCAAAACGACGCTCGTATCAGTCTTTAAAAATTTTTTAATTGTACTTCCTTAACTACCATTTTAGCGGAAGCAAAACGTGTAATTATATGGTTTGCAGTGTTTTTGCTCTATCTACTGTTTGTAATAAATTTATTGTTTTATAGCACTGACAAACTAAATCACTGAACTCCAGTTTAGGATTTCCGGGTGTCAACATGACGTATAATAGGTAGACTATTGATTCTTGAAATGTTCATAAACTTACACTACAGTTGTCTTAATTACACAAATAGTTGCAAATAGTCCTCAAAATTGCCAATCCCGAACGAATGCTCGTGTCACCAAAACAACTCTGACATGGACTCCATAAGACGTCTGAAGCTGTGCTGAGGTGTCTGGCACCCAGGTGTTAGCAGATCCTTTAAGTCCTGTTAGGTGGGGCATTCATGGATGTGATAGTCCAGCACATCCAACAGATCCTCAATCAGATTGACATCTAGGGAATTTAAAGGCCAAGTCAACACATTTAACTCTTTATTTTGTTCCTTAAACCATTCTTAAATGATTTTGCAGTGTAGCAGGGCACATTGTCATACCGGAAGAGGCTATTGCCATCAGCAAACACTTGGTCTGCATATGGTTACACGTCTAAGTAACATGTCTGATCCATGAATGCAAGGACTTAATTTTTTTTTAGCAGAACATTGCTTAGAGCATCTTCCCATAATGTATTCTAGAGCCCAGGTAAGTGCGGAGTCACACGCACACAGCCATCAAGTCAGGCCTTCAATTGCTTCAATTGCTCGATGGTCAATGCTTCATGCGCACTGTAGGAACTTTCAGTAGTGGACATGGGAACTCTGACCAGTCTCTGGTTATGCACGCCATACACAGCAAGCTGTAATGCACTGTGGGTTCTAACACCTTCTTATAATAACCAGAAATAACTTTTTCAGCAGATTGCTCTACAGTTGCTCTTCTGTGAGACTGGCCCGAACAGGCTAGCCCAACAGATTAATGAGCCAGCTTTTTAACCATGACCGTGCATCCCTTGTCAGTCTCTCAGATCCTTATGCTTGTCCTAGCAAGCTTATGTGTTCTGGCACATCAACTCCAAGAACTGACTATACACTTGCTGCTCAATATGTACCACATATTGATAGGTAAATAAAGTGTATGTAAATCTGTGTGTGTGAGCCTGCACAGTACCAGTCAAATGGACACAGCAGTCAAATGTTTTGGCATCAAGTTTTGATAAATTTTTCTACATTCTAGAACAATACTGGTGTCAGTTTTTATTTTAAGACATGAAGGTCAGCTGTTCTGGAACAGAAAAGCATAAGTAGCAGACACATCTCAATATCAACTGTTTAAAAGAGTTTATTGCATATTTTAGGTGCCTTCAGCATTGTTTTACATGCAGTGCCATGAAAAGTTATTTGCCACATTCCTTTTTTTTTTCTTCATATTTGTCACACTTAAATGATTGCGATCATCAAACACATTTTTGAAATTGCAAGACAACTCGAGTAAATCCAGTTTTTAAATGATGATTTGATGGGAAAAAAACTATGAAAAAGAAATTCCCCCATATACACCCGCTAAATCATGAATGAACTGTGATTTTTTTTTTTTGGTGGAAAGCTAAGTAAAATTTCACTTGCCACACCCAAGCCTGCATACTGCCAGACCTGTTGAATCAAGAAATAGAACCTGTCTGTATTATATTTTAGCTCAAAACATAGCAGCTTTCTGTGTTTATTTATCTTGACATTGTATAACATTATATAGTTAGCTACAATGTTTTGAGTTAAAATGATAAGAGAAAACTACAAGTTTCAACCGGAGCCTGCCAACATCACCTTACATCACATTTTCCCTGTCTTTTTTTTGTATTTTCTTTTTTCTTAATTTAATGTTCTTTTCTAATATTTACTGACCCATTTATATATTAGTTTCTTTCCATAAATGATGATAATAACAACTCCCCTGTTCCCTCCCTCCTCCCACCCTGTGACCGGCGGCGGCCATTTTCTCCCCGTCGCGCGCCGCTCAGCGAGTGCGGAAGTGACTGTAAACTTCACAGTGCGGGTGAACGGGTTCCGCCTTACATTCATCCTGTGTCCGATACTTCTACCATTTTTTCTGTTGTTTAGTAAGACGTCTTCGGTGGAGAAACAGGAGGAATGGCTGGGAGATTACCGGCGTGTGTTGTGGACTGCGGTACAGGGTAAAGTATTTTCAACTCGTGTGTAAATCAGATCCGCTGGCAGAAACAGCAGCACTGTCAGCTCTGCCTGGGTGTGTAGCGCTAGCGAGCTAACTGTCTAGCGTAATCAGTTCTCAACTTGATATAAAATATTCTTGTTTGCTTGCACCTTCTGTCATTTAATTCTCTGTACCATTTATTTAAATGTGTTTTACAGTGAGGTATAGATTTGTAAATAAGACCAGGCACAACAATAACATGAATGCGATGTGAATAGCTAGCTAGCTAGACTGTATTCTTCACTGGAGTTCCAGTCTCTTCACTGGATTGCTAGCTCCGTTTCGAAAATATTTATTGATCTGACTATCAGGACACGCGTTTAAACGTCGTGCATGTTGTCACAGGATGCATAGGTGAAAAAGCTTTTATCGGTAATGCCGTTTTAAAAATATTAATCGATGCTAAATTCTGCAAAAGTCATTCTTATGATCTGCGCATGCGCAGTTGCAACTTCCTAATTTTATTGACAGCGCTCGCCGCTTCCTGCTTCTCGTCTTTTAGTCCATATATGGTCGTGTTCGGCATTTCATCGTGCTTTTAGTACCGTTTATGTTTTCCTCACTTCTATATTCTCGCTTTCCGTTTAAGCCATTGTTATAAAATGGACTTCGACTCTTCGGTTTTTTTTGTAGTCAGCTGAAGATGGTTGTGAAACTGCAGCTGGGTCTCCGAATCAGACCATTCACTTCCTCAGAGGAAGAACAAACAGAGCATTATATTCACTTTAAAGCAGCTTTATGGTAGCCTTTGTACGTTTGTCTAACTGGTTAAGCACAGCAGTCTTTGAATGCATTAATTGCATTGTACCAGAGATAGAATTTGCCCAGTTTATATAATAGTTTTTTCTACTATCCTCAAAGCAATAGGGTGGCAACTTGCATTTCAGTAAAATCTCTTCAATAAAAATCCTGAAATATTTAATTACATATGTGGATGTATTTGCATATATTCATATATTGCATATATCTATAATGCATTTTAATGATGCTTTAGGGTAAAAAACAAACAAAAAAAGTGATTCACCTGCTGTCGTATATATTTATTTACTTGACAGAATTTTGTCCAATGTGTCCAAACCAAACACTTTTTGGCATGACACTAATATCAGATCACTAGATATGCCATGATTATTGCAGACTCTACTAACAACTGAAATCATTCTGGCAGTATGACAGCATACATGTTTCCAGCCCTGGTCCTGGAGTGCTGTCCTCTACACATCATTGTGTTCCTCTTTTGAGGTGAGAGATTCAGAGTGGGGGAAAACACTAAAATATACTCCAGGACCAGGATGAAACCTGTGTCATAAGACCGTAACTGTCCAGTGTTGTACTACTTATAGCGTTTGGCAGATGCACTTATCCAAGGTTTTTATCTTATTATACATTTTAGCAGTTAAGGGTTAAGGCCCTTGCTCAAGGGCCTAACAGTGGCAACTGCAGGTGGTGCTGCAGTTTAAGCATTGGACCTAACGAACCTTAGCCAGACACCTTAACCACTAAGCTGCCTCAGCCCGTCCGCCCTTGTACCATGAACTACCTCAGTGGATTGGATTGGAGGGGGAAATAAAATCAATGATACAGATACTAGGTACTGGAGCAGTACATTCCTTAAGGTGACTCACGCACAATGTGAGGCACAGGATTGAAGCAAATTTCCATGGCATACAAATACTAAAGCTAGATAAGTTAAAAGAGGTACAGAAAAAGGTAGTTGGTTGTGTACAAACTCGGTCAAAACACCTCTTCTTGTGAAAGTAGGTGGTTCTTAGTTTTACTTCCTGAAAATACATGCCAGACTACCTAGCTAAATTTAGAAGTTTTACAAACAAGACTGAGTGCAAGCTTGTTTTGTGTCTCTATTACACACACACAAACATACTAGTGAAATGATTTCTTATTCAATACCATGCTTGTCCTTAGTCTGATCTCTAAATCAAACCTCTGTAATTGTGTCTAATATCAGAGTTGCTTATCCCTTAACAAAAGTATACATATATAACAAGCAATTGGTTCTGTATTTGGTTTGTTTTAAACCCAGTGGTTAAGTGTTAGCATGTAGAGACTTGAACATTCCATGGTGCATACCTTTCCCTCCTCCCCCTCTTTGCTTTGAGCAAATCACACCAGCATCTGTTCACTGCATGGATGAGGAAGAGTAGTTCATTTCATAGCTTCAGATGTGCACAAGTGTGCATGTGTGTGTATCAGATGTGTGAAAGCCTCACATCCTCTCTCGCATGCTGACCTGCACTTCTCCTCGGGTTTAGTCTGCAAAACTGCTTTTTATAACTCTGGCCCCTAACGTAATGGAGTAATATAACCCACATCACGCTGAGGCAGATTCAACTTCCCTTCACACAGTCTGTTCAAAAGCTCTTAGAATCAAACCTACAGCGTTCATATTTCCTTTCTTTTTTTTATTTCTTTCTCTCTGTATAAACATTTTGTAGGTATTATTTGCTTGAGTGATATTAAATGACCCTGAAAAGATTTAGCTTTTTTTCGTGTGGTTATAACTCAGACATTTTTTACAAGGCAAAGAGCTTAAATAAACAAAGCTATTTTAATAACTCAGAACCAACCTATGCAAAGCTTAAAACTCCTTTAAACTCAAACCTGCTTAGGTCACTGACTTTATTATTATTTTTTTAATGTCTCTTTCCTCCTACTTCATCTTTAGAAACCTGTTGATTTTTTTTTTTCTCTCTCTCTGAACGTACCTTTTGAATGTCTGATAACAGAAAAATGCACTTTTCCTATCATTTTCGCATGGACATTTTTCAGTCAGAGTGGTTTGGTGCAGTTTGGTAGGTGTGGTTCAGACACCATTCTGTTTTCCACACCATGTCACGGCTAAAGGTAGGCACACTACTTATGCCGACAGTGAAAAACACTCTTAAAATATGCAAAAATGTTTTTTTTTTTTTAAGATGAAACTAACCATAATATGTAGTGCATCTGGAATCCAAAGGAGTTAAAATCTGCATAAGTACTTTATAGAGAGCTAGTGAGGCTGCAGGACACCAGCTTAAGCCTTTTAAACACAGTTTTATTGGTTTTTTTTTGGTCTGCTTCATGCAGCTAACATACATACAACTTAGATGTAAGTCTGCACTGAACATTTGCCAAGAAGCACAGACCTCAGCATCCTGTGGTCAGGAAATTTGTTTTACAAAATGCACTTGACTTTATGGTGGACTGATTTACATGCAAATATGCTTTATTAAGCTGATCTCTTTTAGCCTTGGTGCAGTCGTGCATGTTCACTAGCTCACCCTAAAACCTGAGTTTCAGCAAATGTGCAAGCTGATAATTGTAATGGCTGAGCAAGTCTGAGAATATAATATTGATATAGTGATTAACTTATTAGAGTTGTATTTCCACAAGAAGAGCAGCAGCAGAGGAGACTGTACAGCTTTCACAATTGGCGAAAGCGCACACATTTGTTTAAATAGGAAAAAGAAGGATGATAAAAGATCACACTGGCACCAGCACTACACAGGATCTAAAAGGAAATGGCGTAACATACAGGCAAGTGCTATCTGCACATTCGACTTGTATGAGCCCATAGTGTCACTATGATTGATGTTGGAATGTCAGTATGATACCCCGCCCCACCAGCTGAGAGAGCACAGGGAACCTGCTTGCTAACCTCCTAGTTGCAGATGGCTATAGCATCACCCATTAATCGAAATCACTATCTCTGGGTGATTGGGCAAACACGGTTCTGTTGCAAACCTCAAGAATATTTTTAGTGCACCGTTATTAATTCACTCTTGTAGAAACAAAAGTATAATTTAACTAAGTTTCTCTCTGAGTTTTGTCAGTTCGTTATGGAGCACAGGGTATTTGTCATGCATTGCATAAATGTCTTCATGCCTCATGATATAATGTAGTATTGGATGCTCTGCAAGCTCATGAGCATACTCGCCGGAATTAAAGACAACACCCGATATGTTTTTGTCAAACTTAGGCATGACGGAATGACCTCATGCTGTTGTTCCGTGGCAGGCAGCACGGTGGAAGCCAAGCATTGCAGATTGTACTTGCATTACGTTGTAGAGTTGAGAAATTAGAGGCTTGTGTGTTGCCAGCTGGGTGTAAAGCTGCAAGGATGAGCGCTATAGGCCACAGGGATCTCGACAACATATTAGCTAAAGTGGTCTCTGAAATGAATTTTAATGCATAGAAAATGAATTGTGTGATCTAAAATATAATAAATTAAATTTAAATTTATGCTTCCCGTAATTACATTAAAAGTTAAATTGCTTAGGAGTATTGGTACATTTTACAAGTTGTGTGTGTGTGTGTGTGCTGTTAAGAGAGCTGTTTAACACAAAGGCTTGTTCTCTGTCTCTCTCTCTCTCTCTCTCTGTGTTTCAGATATACTAAGCTGGGATATGCCGGAAACACAGAACCTCAGTTCATCGTACCATCATGTAAGTACAACTGTATCATAATTTCCCTGTAATGATTCTTAAATGGCTTGGGGTGGTCAAGATTTAATTTGAAATGTTGTTCAAATCGTTCTTGATGCCTCAGGTAGCCAGTGTAATTCTTTAAGAACAGACATAAAATTAGCTCTTTCCTTTAGTTAAGATCCCTGCAGCCATGTGTTGTACCATCCACAGTGGGCGAATTTGTAATATTGTGCAGTCTATAGCGGAGCCCATTAACCCAACTAAATTAGTTTCCTGATACTCGGGTGATTAAAAACAACTTGGGGCTGTTCTTAATGAGTAACACAGCTTAAATCTCATACCAGTGGAAAAACTAGCTTGTCTATTAAATAGCTGCTTTGTCATTGATCTGTGATTAGCGTTTCAGTTTTTTTTACTCAGTTAACAGTAAAACATTGTACGGCATCTAATCAGATAGTTCTTCAAAGAATAATAATTTATTCATAGGCTGATAACCACTTGGTGAATCTGAAAATGAACTGTGTACATCATTATCTTCACAGAGAAAAGTTATAGCATATTAAAGTCAAAGCATGGTGATGTATACAAAAAGACAAAATAATGGCTTTTAATTTTATGAGCACTCAATTTCATGTAAAAAAAAAAAAAAAAAGATTTATTGTTTATAGCACGGGTTGTCTCATTGGCATGTGATTTCTGTGATCTCATTTTACCTGTTGAAGTTTTAAAAACAAATTAAATATAAGCCTTTAATTTGAAATTGTGTACAAACAACGACTCAATGTGTGTGTGACCAAATATTTTCCATTCCCAGATCCTTCGTTATATTTTACGTGCAAGAGATGTTGGTGACATTATAGCCCAATAACTATATTAATTATGTAATACTTATTTAAATGAATAAATTAATCTTGTAATATTGTTTTACATAATTTTTCCCTATTCCCAGTAATACTATTTGCAGGTTTTGCCAGTTTCATTATATTCCATCATCCTCTGTTTTTCTCAGGCATTGCCATCAAAGAGTCGGCAAAGGTGGGAGACCAGGCCCAGAGAAGGATGATGAAAGGCGTGGATGACCTCGACTTCTTCATCGGGGACGAGGCTATCGACAAGCCCACCTATGCAACCAAGGTGATTAGCTGTAATTCTGCACAAAAGTCTCCACTTCAGTGCAATGGTAAACATGACAGTGGTGCTGCTCTGGAAACATGCGCTCACTGCAGAATACATATTCTTTCTTTGCATGCAGTGGCCCATCAGGCACGGTATCGTAGAGGATTGGGATCTAATGGAAAGATTCATGGAGCAGGTCATCTTTAAGTATCTGAGAGCAGAGCCTGAGGACCATTACTTCTTGCTGGTTAGTGATGCACCACAGCAACATGGTTCCAGTTCTGTTTTTTTTTTTGTTTTGTTTTTTTAATAATGAATTCTTTTTTTTTTTTTTTTTTATTTGTCTGGCCACTTCTCCTTTCATAAATACTATTTGCTATTTTAGTAGACCAATATGGAGTTGTCCAATATGTTTAAAGGTTATTTATCATCCAATCACATGTTATCAGACAGATGTCCGTGTAGACTTCAAGAGCTGAGAAGTAGTAACAACTTGCACACATACTTGTATGGCTTCTGGCCCCCAGTGAAAAAAGTAATCATGAATCTGGAGATGTTTAGTTTGCTTTTCTGGAAGGCGTTTCCAATGTCAGAACTTTGTATAAGTCAGAGGTACAGTAATACCATTGGTTGACTGTATGTGGCAACAGACAGACACACTAAAGTTAATGTTAGTGCATGGATAGCCTAAACATGGTATTAGCTAAAAACAGTTTACAGTCACACAGCACTGCTTGACTTTACAGTATATGGACACATAAAATGAGTGATTTATAATCCGTGTATTCAGTGTCAACCCTATAAAGTTTAGTTCCCTTTTGAGGCAGGTTCCTCTCAGAGTTTGTTCCTCTTGTCACCTCTTGTCATTGCCTCTGACATGATCATTGGGGATGAATAAAAAAAACATTGTTTTCAGATTTCTTTCAAGCTGCTTTGTTATAATAATTTTCTTTGTTAAAAGCTCTATACAAATAAGACAGAATTGAGAATAGAGAGTGTTTAATTAATTTGTGTTTGTTTAATGCATTTCCCACCAACTCTAAACAACAAAAAACTGTGGTACTGTATAAGAGGACAAAACATTTCATGACATGCTTTTTTTTTAGAAAGGAATACGAATCTGGGTGGTACCAGTAACAACACTTTGCTTCAGGGTGCTTCACATCACTGCGTCTTTAATTGTTTCTCCAACACAGCACACCCAGTTGTGTTTTATTCCTTACATGCTCTCTGTATAAATATAGACATACTGCAATAATAATATACTTCATCACAGCAACTCTGACCTCGAGAAAGCAGTTATGGAAGATTAATTAAATGCAGCCATTAGTTTCTTAATGTAACTTTGATTTTGCGTCTTTATTAAGCATGCTAGTTTACAAACCAGTGTATAGCCTAGATAGTTTAAAGCAGCAACATGATTTCACTCGTTATAAATAAACACACCATATGACTCCGCAGGGGAAATTTAATGCAAATTTAGTGCATATTAATGCTGTGCTGGAAGTAGTGTGATCTTGTTGGTATTTAGGTACTGCATGTGTATTTGTGCTTGTGGATGTTTGTGCACTGACGGTGAATCTGTTGCAGACCGAGCCTCCTCTAAACACACCTGAGAACCGAGAATACACCGCAGAGATCATGTTTGAGTCCTTCAATGTGCCGGGACTTTATATCGCTGTGCAGGTACAATATACAAACAGGACAAGATTTTTGGAAGAGTCATGATGGACTTATTTTTCTTCTTTCTAACTGCGCTTATGGTGCATTAACATTTAGTCTGTTGTGTGTTTTTCAGGCAGTCTTGGCTTTAGCAGCGTCCTGGACCTCTCGGCAGGTTGGAGAGAGGACTCTGACCGGTACAGTCATTGACAGTGGAGATGGAGTCACTCACGTCATCCCTGTGGTTAGTATAACCCACATGCTGTGCTCATATGCAAACTGACTTCTTGATTATTATTATAATTTTTTTTTTTTTTTCATTTTTATTCACAATGATTATAGTATTTATATTAGAAGAGGAAACATCAGTTTTTATATTTTGTATTGCAATTGCATGTTATTGGTAAATAATGTGATGGTACCTTTTGATTAGTAAAGTTGTCTGTGATTGGTAAGCAAAGGTGATTTTGTTTCTTTGTATTTCTGTGTTTTTTAGGCAGAGGGATACGTGATTGGCAGCTGCATAAAGCACATCCCCATCGCAGGCCGTGACATTACCTACTTCACACAGCAACTGTTGAGGGAGAGAGAGGTGGGAATTCCACCTGAGCAGTCCCTTGAGACTGCCAAGGCCGTCAAGGTAAGCGGTTGCTTGTGTAACCGAGTTAGATTTGAGTCACCTTACATTCGATTCTGTTTGAGTCTTGACTTATTAGATTCTTTGTTTTAATGACTCCCTGGAAGCTGAGCTATCCAGTCGCTGTCGCTAATTGTCCAACTGAAACAGTAACCCTTCATTTTAATTAGATTAATGTTAAAAATTAATTTGCTATCGCTGCTAATTTGGCTTGTATAGTGCGAGGCAGAATGAAAGTTCGAAAACCTAATTATGAATGCTGTGGAAGATTTTCCAAAAGAATTTCTCCATGTAAATCTTCAAAGTGCTTCAGGGCAACTCTAGCGTTATGCAGGTCACAGTGTAGCTCGTATTGACTTGCAAAGTGGCTCGTTGCCTGCACAGGGCTTAGCATCGGTGAGAATGTTTGCATATCGGGTCATGTAACATTTCAGAGAGAACAGACCGGTATTCAAATGTTTATTTACACGTCACAGATTTATAGCAGCTTTATCAGTGTTACAGATTTGACAATAACACTTTCAGTGTGAATGTCTTCCCAGACACTGTGCCTGTAAAGATCTTTGCTAGAAAGACTAGATTAAGTACAGAGAATAAAGCTTTTTTTTTTTTTCTCTTCTTTTTAATAAACTTAATACTAGGGCTGCACGATATTAGGAAGATATGCGATATTGTTGTTGAATATTGCAATAACGATATTTCTTGCGATATAACATTTCCCTAGAGAAATGCATTTTTTATTATTATTATTGCCTTTTTTTTTATTATTATTATTTTTTTTACAATGTGTAATGATCATACTAAAAATAAACAGGTAATAGATATTCGTCTGATGTAATTAAATCTAATTCAGGCTAAAAAGAA
>JAQQZT010000036.1:21287783-21306477 GCA_030068275.1 Clarias platycephalus | reverse complement strand
CTGCACTCGCGGAAGATGTTTTCAGTCCTTAACAAAGCGGTCAACTCGTCCATCTTATTGTCCAGAGATCTCACGTTGCCCATGATGAGAGACGGGACAAACGGCTTGTACTTTCTCATCCTTTCCTTATGCGCCGCACGTTTCTCTTCCTCTTTGGCTCCTCTGCTCCTCTTCCTTCCACCTCTGCATCCTCTTGTCGTCTTCCTCCGTATCTCCTCCGGAATGTTTAGAGTCCTATACAGAATTGGATCTCTGATGCTGGCCGGCCGGCCGATCAGCTGTTCCCTGTTGTAAACAAAGGAGCCGGCTCCTTGCTGTTGCGCGCTGATCACCCGAAGCGCCGAAAACGTAATTAATATTGCGTAACTAAGAACAAGAACACTTTCAAAACGCAGGGTTTGAAAGGGCGACCTTACATGTTAAATACAAAATAAAGTTATAAATAAATAATAGAAGGAAAGTATAATAAAAAGTAAAAAACACACGAAAATTCCGAGAGCAACCGCACCAAGCTGCTGCACACTCGCGCATGCGCATATGCTGATTTGACTAATGACCACGAAGTGTAGTTGTGCAGTGGCCGCTAAATGAATGTCCAGCATGTCCAGAGTGAGTGTAAAAACCATATGTGTGGGTCAGTATTGTGTGGTGTACTGATTAAAAGACCGTATTGCCTGCGGGAAGAAGCTCCTCCTCAGTCTCTCTGTGTTGGCCTTCAGGGAGCGGAATCGCTTTCCTGACCTCAACAGAGATTTCCATCAATGATTTCCAGACCAAGTGGAGAAAAGAAACTGGAGGCTCCTGGGATCAAACAGATACAAGTAAGAGCCTGTTCCAAATGATGCTGAAAAAGTGTATGCCTCAGGAAGTTCAGACAGCTATAGATGGAGTCGTGGGGCTGAATACATTACCATGGGACACATTTCAGGCACACATTGTGTATTACGTGTACCAAAATCGAAAAGGTTAATCGCAACCCAGTTACACAAAATACAACTGGGGGAATTCACAGCTGCAAAGAAAAAGGAAAAAGAGAAAGGAAAAGTTCAAGTCCAAATGGCAGTAATGGTGCCTGAAAACAGACAACACCACACCTGCTGGACCAGTACAGCAAACACAACAACCAACATCAGCTAAAGCCCTTACAACATATGTGCACCTATATAAAATCAGCCTATGAGGAGGCAAGGACAGGGCCCTATGCCTAATGGAGGCAGGGGGCACAGGTGAGGAGCAGAACATGTTAGAAGAAACTGCCCACAAGTGGGGGAAGTCAAAACAGGTCTCACCTTGTGCCCTTGGACCATGTGGAGTAGGACAAGCACCTCGATGGAATATGGAACCACCTGGTCCAAGACAACCTACTGGAACTCCTAAATCAGTGGGCAGGTCCCTGGATGGGACCACAGAATTGGAATTGACGAGGCCCAGAAAAAGCCAGAGGGGGAGCAGATGCAGATGCGTCTCAACACAACAAGAACCAACTGTAATGGTGTCTATAAATAATTCACAACCAATTCCATTTATGATTGACACAGGTGCTACGTATAGGACGTGAAGGCTCACAGCTCCCTCTCTCAAGCAATACGATAAAAACCACAGGCTTCTCGGGATCATCACAGGTACTGTATTACATTTCACAGAGCGTTCCAAAGAATTACGACTGATGGTCTAACAAGCAGCTGAAGTGACTAGGGGGGAATCAACCCCTAATCCGTCTGTACATATTTCACAAGATTAAAAGTTTTTGAAAATAACCTTCTCAGGAATAGATAGAATGAGGGCCACACACACAGAGATAGATGGGAACATGACGTTGTCAACACACCCTTAGAGGGTGTCAGTTAAGATGGAAGGGCAGATAGATGAAAAAGAACTAGCATTAGAGGAGGAATGAGGAATTGCTGAAAACAATCCCAGAAAAACTATGAACAAGACATTCTTCAGATGTAGGATTAGTTAAATCTGGAGGACAAGCCTTAATAAAAATGAGACCAAATGTCAGTGGGTATTATCAAATACAATACCCACTGACTCCTAAAGCTATAGCAGGTATTAAGCCTACAATAGATGGGTTATTAGAAGCTGGAGTATTAAAACCCACTGAAAGTCCTTGTAATACTCCCATATTTCCTGTCAGAAAGCCCTACTCAGATAAATGGAGACTTCTGCATGACTTGCGAGCCATAAATCAAATCGTAGAAGCAGAATTACCTGTAGTGCCTGATCCTCACACACTACTGTCTAATATATCAGAGGATACTCAGTGGTACACTGTCATAGATTTATGTTCAGCATTTTTTAGTATTCCACTACATCCAGCATCACAACACTTGTTCGCTTTTACATACAAGGGACAACAGCTGACCTATAACTGTTTACCTCAGGGATACTGTGAAAGTCCATCGATATTTAACCGAGTACTTTGATCCAGTACTGTGACGATTTATTGATTTGTAGTCCAACTAAAGAACAGTGTGAAGCAGATTCGTTAAGAATCTTGAGAGTGCTAGCTGAAAATGGACATAAAGCTAGTAGAGAAAAGTTGCAATTCTGTAAGGTAGATTTACAGAATCTGTATTCTAAGGAAGAATATCTTGGCAGAGCGTTGAAAGGAACATCTAGACACATATCTCCAGAACACATAGAAGCAATATTAGCCCCTAAACCACGGACTGTAAAAGAGATGCTGTCTTTTCTAGGTATAGTAGGATTTAGTAGACTGGATTTGTGACTTTGCATTAAAAACAGCACCCTTGAGAGCAATAGTCAAAGCAGCTGGACAAACAAAAAATAGTGCAGTGTTTGAATGGAAATCTGAAGCACAGGAGGGTTTTGAACAGCTAAAGAGAGAACTCTGTACAGCACCAGCACTTGCTAGCCCAGAGTATAATAAGTCATTCCACCTGTATGTCTCAGAGCATAACGGTTTTGCCACAGGGGTTCTGACTCAATAACAAGGTCCTAGCAAGCAACCAATTGCGTATTATAGTACAGCGCTTGATAATATTGAAAAAGGCATGCCTCCTTGCTACTGAGGGATGGCAGCGGCAGTATTTGCTTATCAGAAAGCCTCATCAATTACTATGGGACATCCAGTTACTCTGTACACCACCCACGCATTACACGCACTCCTGACCAGCCCATCGTTTGTAATCACAAATGCCAGAAGAACAGGATATGATGTAATACTCTCTGGACCTGAGTTAACTATACGAAGGTGTCAGACAGTAAATCCAGCAGATCGCATAATGACTCCAGCAGAGGGAGATCCCCACGATTGTCACCTAGTGTCAGCAGAACATCTAAAGACACGCGAAGATTTAGAGAATCAACCTCTGTCACATCCAGATTGTATTCTTTGTAGATGGGTCATGTTTTAGAGATGGGATAGCAATAAAGCAAGCTACGCTATAGTAAAACCAGCTCTAGATGGAAAAACATGTGCCACAATCCTGTTCCGCCCAGTTAGTCACTTTGTCAAGCGCCTGTAAGCTAGCAGAAGGAAAAGCATGTACAATATATACTGATTCAGCTTACGCATATGGAATTTGCCATTTGTATGGCTCCATATGGGCACAAAGAGGTTATAAAAGAGCGGACGGAACACCAGTAGTACATGGAGAAGCAATATCAGAACTGTTAAATGCAATCAAACTACCATCAAGGCTAGGTATAGTCAAATGTACAGCACATAGAAAAGATGGTACTTTCGTTAGTGACGGAAATGAAGCCGCAGATGAAGCAGCAAAGAAAGCAGCAGTAAACCAGGTAAATATGATGTCAGAATCAACAACACAAACAGAACCTAGTCAACAAATAGATAATGAACCAAGTTCACCAGAGTCAAGCATTAGCCCCGATGAAGAACCAAGCTCAAGTCCAGAGTCAGAGGAAAAGTTATTACTTATACCTGAAGACTATGCACCTCCCACACCAGATTTATCTTCACAAGCAGACATGCAGGCAACAGCATCAGGTGAAGAGATTCGTAAATGGCTAGAAAGAGGAGCAACAAAAAATGATGATACTAATGTATGGCGAAAGCAGATGGGCGTTTTGTAGCTCCAAAAAAATTTCTCATAACCTTGATAAAGCAAGCTCATGGTAAAGATCATGTAGCAAAAGGGGAACTGATAAAAAGAATCCAAAAGGCATGGTGGTCACCTTATCTAGGGCCTATGGTTCATCAAACGCTATCACAGTTTTGCAACATTTGTGCTAGATTTAACAATAAAAAGCACTTCACGTCACCATAGGACACCAGAGCCAGATGGACCATTCAGGCATATAATGTTTGACTTTGTGGACGTGGGTGAACCTAGGATACAAGGAAAACAATGCATCTTAGTGGTTATGGATAGATTTAGTAGATGGGTAGAAGCTGTAGCAACAGCTAAGGAAGATAGAAAATTCTAGTGCAGAGAAGTGATACCAAGATTTGGAATTCCAGACACAATTAGTTCAGACAATGGGAAACAATTCGCGAATAAGATAATACAGAAAGTAACTGGTGGTACAAAGGTTTGGAAGTGTGTACCACCCCCAATGTCAGGGGATGGTAGAAAGAGCAAATGGAATTCTAAAAATGAAATTGGCTAAAATATGTGCAGATTCAGGTATGAATTGGTTTCAAGCTTTGCCACTAGCCTTAATGTGCATGAGATTGCAAACTAACCCCAACACACATCTAACCCCTCATAAAATGCTTACTGGCAGACCTATGCTCACATCATTTATTCGCGGGCCCTATAAAAGCCCTACACTCGAACAACTACAGAGTGAACTTGATCATTATGTGAAACACTAATCTGAAATACACAAAGCTATTTTCCAACAGATTAAGGGAGCCACATTATATGACAACACCGGACAGAGGACAGCTGACGAAGCTGGTGACACAGAGGAGGTAGACGAAAGAACCGTGCTGCCTGGTGATTGGGTGTTTATCCGAGTGTTCAAAAGAAGGTGAAACCAAGCTAGAAGTTTCACCATAAAAGATGGTGTTGGCAACCCCAACTGCTATAAAGGTTCAAGGTAAAGATGTATGGTACCATTTAAATCATTGCAGCAGGGCTCCAAACTGAGAACAGGCCTGAGATCGAATTCCCCAGTCTAGCTCAATGTGGAGTAGTGATACAGTATGTTCTATCAATGGCTGAAATTTACAGCTGAGACCACTACTAACGACTCATGTATAGTATGCCATGACAGAGGCAGTAAGCCCTCACATGTAATGATCACACAGGGAATAAAAGAATGTGTGGAGAATCCAATTTATAGTGAATCACAACTGTGTCCTATCAGTTGTTTTTTATACTCAGCTGCTATAAATTATGGCGCAGAATGGATGCAGAATATAACTAAATGTTCATATCGACACGTAGAAACACTAGATGCTGTACAACGAGAAATAACACCTACACAACAAAGCTATTCTCGATGCATTTGTTCAGATGGAGTAATAGAAGTTGGTAACTTATCACTAAGCTGCAATGAAACTCCAGCTGCTGGTTTCTCCATAGAAATGCACCAAATATGTGCTAATGAAACAAGTGATCCTTCATGTTCAGAAACTGTAAAAGTACAACAGCCAGATTTAAGACATGGCACCACCTGTTTAGCGGACATATTCTGGTACTGTGGCGGAGCCTCAGTTAGACAGACCTTACCAGAAGGATGGGATAGATGCTGTGCTCCTCCTATTACTAGGAGGAGATTTAATTGTAATAGGATTGTGTAGCAAAGAAGATAAAAGGAGCAAACGTAAGGTAAAGTTCTTGGATAAGGTTGATCAGGATGAATTAAAGGCATGGGAAGAGTTTGTTAAGGTGGAGGTATAACAGTGCGCTGGGATGGCGTTTCAGTTGGCGTGCCGACTGAGCATAAGGTTGTAAACAGGGTAGCAGCAGGATTTACGACATTCTTCCTTCCATGGGTTCAAATTGCTAAAAACGCAAGGTGGATAATAATTATACTATGGTATAATAAACAGAGATTTTGGAATCACACGCTAAATGTTTTAGGACTAGTACAGGAACAATTGGATAGGACAACACTATGCAAAATAGGTTTGTGTTAGACACAATGTTAGCACCTCAACGACGGGTATGTAGCTTAATTGGAGAAGAATGCTGTACATACATTCCAAGACACACAGCCCCTGATGGCAACATAACCAAAATTTTACGGGCCATGAGGAGGCTGAGGGATGAACATGTTAAAGTCGCACAAGATGCCAGCAAAACTGATGACTGGACTTCATGGTTTGACTGGCTTTCGCCTACAACCTTGTATGGATGGCTAGTGAAGTTGGACACAATGATCTTGGTAGTACTGGGTGTACTGATCGTCTTATCATGTTGTGTTATCCCATTGGCCAAAGCGAGTGTTCAGAAAATGGTAGGACATTATGTAGTGGTTATAGAACTTCACGGGCAGACGCCACTGTACGAGGAGAGCGAGGAGGACTCAACCTACATGAAGATGATGTAAAAAGGACTGGAAACTGTCCACCATGGGTCAGGCACCGGTTCCATCCTGCAATACACATGTGTATACCAGAAACAAAACACAAATACAAAACACAATTCTTCTACGGATAGAAACATATATTTAGCACGACAACATATTTTAATCCAACATATTTAATCTATGTTTTAGTTAACCATATTAGAAAAAAGTTGTATCCGTAGAAGAAGTGTGTTTTGTATTTGTGTTTTGTTCATCTTTTAGCTGATTGCACTTGCCCAAGTGCTCATTGCATATAAAATATGTAAGTACAACAAATTGGGAAACAAGACAAAAATATTGAAATAGTGCGAAAGAGATGCTTACCCATGGTCTGTGTCTTGAGAACAACTAGAATTGTATAGTAAAATTAAGCGCCAGCCTAATATATATATATTTTTTTATAAATTAAACAAGAGCAGTGTAAAGATAATGGAAAGTAATTTGCAAGAAAAATTAATTATGACGAGGTACTGTATATGACATAACATAATATGGTAGAAAAAAATGTAAACATAATGGGAGAATTCCTTGGGAAAAGTTTGCCTATAATGGGTTAATAATTTGGTAAGGAGGGAAAAAAAAGAACTAAGGGAGGAGATAAGGTGTGCATCCCTCCCCTTGATAACTGTATATAATGAGCCTGCATGTAACTGTCAGACAGTCTGCTCTTGATAATGCTTGGATTTACGACCTAAGCATTGCAATGTGGCTCACTTGGGTTTTATTGCTGCAATAAATCCTGCTTACTTCATCCAAATCATCCAAAATGAGTCCTGAGTCGTTCTTTGGTCCTTTTTGACTAGAGATGCAGCGTTTGTTTAATATTCTTAATTAAGGTAACATTAACAAGAGGAAGATAAAAATCTCCCACAATTGACTCACCAAAGCATAAGACAAGATTTGCTTGTGTACAGCATCTCGTGTCAGAATAAATCACGTAGTCATTTTGTGTATTGAAAAATGTTTTTCAGTGGTTAAATTATAGATGGGTCTTTAGAAGCTAAACATTCATTTCAAGTTATTACAGAAGCCAAATTGTTCTGGCAGAAAGGAAATGGAAATATTATTGCTAACTATTAAATAATGATTACATTATCAATATTAGTAGCTGCTAGATTTGGCAGTAATGTGGAAAAAGCGTGCCTGCTTTCATTCTGTCCTTTCAGAGACCTGTAAGAGCGGGCACAATATTGATGAAACAAGCTTTATCCTGCAAACCCTTGTGGGCAATTTTCTGTCATTATCTGGTATTTCTACTTTCCTAGGTTTCATGAACATGGCAAACACACCCCAGTGTATGATTTTCACAACATTTTAAAATTTGTATCTGTTTTACAGTTAATCATGTAGCAGCTTTTTAATGACTATCCATTTAGTTTAAGTATGTATTACATACTTTCTGTTGTTTGTTTCCTTAAATATTTACATTCAAACATTTTCTGACAGTAAAATATAAAGTGTAGGATTTTCAATAAAAACAAAAACAAACATTTAATCATAATTGCATTGCTAGGACGAAAACCTGGCTTGCAAGCGGCCATGTATCTGCAGTGCTTCAGGTGGAGACAAGAGGGCACTGTTTTACTCCAAACCCTGACCAAGTGGATCTCTAACAAATGAATGCAGGGATTATTCACTGCAGTATGGTGAAAACCTACAGAACAATGACTCATTTCCTTTTATTTACAATACAAAAAAATAATTAAATAAATACACAGGGACTATAAAAAGTATATACTTCATTATTCTCTTTTGACATATAATCTTAACCTTGGCTTCTGTAGGCTACTTCATCCATCTGCAGCGGAATTAGGTTTGTGTGTGGATGTACACAACATGGCATTACACCTCTTGATTTGATCCGTGCACCATGCTGACTTGAGGAAATCGTCATCATAATGCAATCTCAGAAATTATATCATGAAAATATCTTTAATGGGGCATTTTTATTAATATTCCTTATTATGACATTGCTCTAAATTAAACATGATGTTCTTCAGGCTGTTTTTAGATGCTTTTACACATTTTAAGCGTAAAATTTCTTCCTATATGGATTAATTGCCTGAACATCCAGACTACATTGAACTTGACAAGAAATAGGTTTTATATATTATTTATATATTATATTATATTAGGTCAAGCATATATTTGGGGAGTTTTAGTCTTACTAAACTTACTAAATACTAAGACTTTTTGTTGAATATAAGATATTTTACTAGCTAAGATGACATTGGTTACATGTGGTAGTATGCTGTTATAGTCAGTATTACTCAATGTAAGGGATGGTGCAAAGGAAAACTGGTAAACTACTGTTAACAGATTTTTTTCACATAAATGTCCCTCAAAAAGTGTTTATACTGCAGCTAACTGCTAACAACAACAGTTTTTAACCATTATGCTATGGAAAGTCCATGTAACATTACTTCTTATTATCACTTACATTATAGACTATAAGCCATTCCTTCAGCAACTTCTAATTCTTTATTAATAAAGAGAAAACTTTTAAAACTTTTAATAGATCTGACACTTGAGCTTCCTTCTATTTACATAAATATCCAATTACAGAAAACATTTGTCCATTTTCTTATTAAAATGACACATTTTTAAAAATGATTTATGATTATTAATAGATTCTGGGAAGCATCCGCCATCTAAGTTCTGTTACTATGCCAATGATAAAGTACTAGAGGCTAAAAAAGTCACCGTTTCAGAAAGTCAAAGAATTGGGCTAAAATTTTAACTTACTGGAACTGACTGGAGAAAACTTCAACACATTATCAATAATCACTTTGTAGAAGTAAAATAAAAGGGTAACGCACAAAATGATCACCCATCATGCATAGTGGCTCTGGAGGCAGTGTTATGATCTAGGGTTGTTTCAGTTGTCATGTTTAGGCTCAGCAACATTATGTGGCAGCAAAGTGAAGTCAGCTGACAGCCTGAATGTACTGAATGACCAGGTATCACATTAATGGAGTTTTTCTTCCCTGATGGCACAGACTCAAATTGTGAAAGAGCCTGAGGAATCATTTTCATACATGAACTGCCCACCGCATTACAGTATGTGCTGTAAAGCTAAAGATTATTGAGTTAAATGTTAAAGTGTGTGCCTTTTTTTTTTTTTTTTTTGGCCATGCAGTGTCTAAATCTGTACTTTGAATTACAACCAGCACTGTCATCAGAGCTGTTGTAATAGAAAATTAAGCATCAAATGAGAAAATTAAACAATTCTGTGGTGTAGTACATAGTATATAATTTAGCAGCAATGTCAACAGACATTAAAATTACTTCTTATAAAAATTATATCTCGCATCAACCAAGAAAAAACTCTGTACAGAGTATAAATATTTGACTGTTTGCACAGGGTTGTGTACAGTACTTAATTGTCACTAATTGTGCTGAATGCACATACACACTCTATTCATTTATTACTCTATTATTTAATAATTAATAATGATACAGCTATTACATAATCAGTGCATTGTATGTATGGCACCTAAACCAACACAGCTTCTCATTTATATAAAAAAAAAAAAATGTCATAATACGTATATTTTGGTCATGGTAAAAATGTACTTTGTTTCAGAATAGTCAAATTATTGGCCTGCATAAAGCAAAGAAAATAAATATGGAGATATAAATATTTATTCAAAGCATTATTTAAATCTGTAGGGATAGTGGTGAACTGTCAACCTCAGCAAGAACTGTGGTCAGAAAAAAAATCATGAATTACAATTGGAGATCAAGGTTGCATTGTCAAAAAAAAAAAAAGTCACACCTATGTTTAATAGTGAAACAAAGAGCATTTCCACATGAACAATGTTAAGTGAACTTAAAGGACTTTGTGACTGACCAGCTATAGCCATAAACAAATCACTTGTTAGTAAGGCTAATTAGAACAAAATGCTTCAGTTCGCTAAGGAGCATAGAGATTAGACTTTGGAGCAATGGAAAAGATCACATGGTCTGATGAGTCCAGGTTGAGGCTATTCCAGACCAATGAGCCTGTCATGGTAAGAAGGGAAGCATAAGAAGTGATGCACCTATCATGCATAGTGCCCACTTTACAAGCCTCTGGGGCTACTTCAGCTGATCAGGTCTAGGCTCAGCAATGTTATTTTATGTGATCATAAAATAAATGACCCGAATATCCAGATGTGCATAGTTATTTTGTGAAATCCAATGTACTACCAAAGAGTATTTAAACATAAACAATATTTGCAAATCCTGCACTCCTGCACATGTGTTCCCCATGCCACAACTTTTCAATTTTGCACTTGTTTTGTGGCTGTGGCATTAATATTCACACCATTACCTGTTGTAAAACTGCATCAGGCTGTCTGTCATTTAAACAAGTGCTGAACGATGTATTCAATTAGGCTGTAAGGACTGTGGCTGCTAAAAGATTGATGAGACACTGCAGAAAGTGTGGGTGTAATAGATGCTATTGAGCTAACTAAGAAATCTTGTTTTGTTACTGACATAGGTGGTGTTTCAAAGTAAATAAAGGAAAGCTTGAATAAAAAATGTGACAGTGGAAGACACTCCATCAAGCATTACAATTGCACTGCTGGGATTTCTTTATATATTAATTTTAGTTATCACTATCTCACTGCACTGCCTCCTGCCTCCTATGGAGTGTGTTTTGGGGTGCTGATTAATTGTTTTTATTTCAAGCTTTAAAGAGCAATTAACACTATTACCACAACAACAATGACTATGATTACTATTATTACTTTTATCGTACTTCTACTAATACTATTTAAACTATGGCCACTATTACTACTATGAAAATTATAATAATAATGATCCTTCTATATTTATCGACTGCTTTCCTTAAGAATAGGAAATTAATTGCCTAATACCCACTGAAGCAAGTTTGCACTGTGTGTGCTGAATATGGTGACATTGTGAATTGTAATCTGCCAATGTTGGACAAGCCCATCATCAATACTGATGCAACGTTTTGAAAATTGAAATTTAGGTTTCAAATATCAAGTTCTGCGATGGATTGGCACCCTGTCCATGGTGTACCCTGCCTCGTGCCCGAAGTCTCCTGGGATAGGCTCCAGGTCCCCCGCGACCCTGAATACAGGATAAAGCGGTATAGAAAATGAATGAATGAATGAATATCAAGTTATCATTAGCATGTACACAGGCCATTAAAAAAAATAAAAATTGATGTAGTACTGTCATGATGACAGGTACAGACACAAGTCAAGGCAGACAGTGTTTCATTAAAATTAGCACTTAAATTACCACAAAGTGGTATCAAAAAGTTGAAAGATTAAATATGTTCACAAGCAAGTATTTTATTACCTATTGCTTACTTATTCATAGTTTATTATTATATTCGATTCCCGGCCAGGCTCGATTCCCGTCTCTGTGTGTATGTAGTTTGCATGTTCTCCCCATGCTTGGTGGGTTTCCTCCCACAGTCCAAAGACATGCAGACTAGGCTAATTGGTGTTCCCAAATTGCCTGTAGTGTATGAATGTGTGAGGGAGTGTATGTGTGTATGCCTTGTGATGGATTGGCCCCCTGTACTACTTTGCCCAGTTTTATGAAGAATTTCACATTTGTTCTTTGTTCTTACTTGCTATCCATGATGAAATAGCAGACATGGTAATGCGTGTGGTCAGAATATCACCACTAGCACAGCTCCCGATGTACACAGGACAATGTCTTTTGGCACACTGACTTATGAACGTTGGTGCGCCAGATGACTATGTGTACAGCCTTGTGCTGCCATCTGTTGGCAAGTTACAATATTAGTCTTGAAACCCTTTTAATACTACCTCATACAAAGATTTAGGTCAAAGACAAAGCAAGGATGCAGACAAGATGGGTGAGTAACAAATTAAGTAGATTAGGGCAGGCAGGAAAAAATTGTTTAACCATAAACTGGATCAAAACTTTGTTTACTTTGCTATCTGAGTCTGGTGTTCAATATGAAGTGTCTGGGTTGGAGATAAGATATGTTGTAGATAAGATAAGTTGTATAAATGTGAACATGAGAGAGATCATAATGGAGGTGAGTTGTGCTCCAAGGTGGCCATGTTCATATGGTTTATTGTACCGTGGGAATTGGAATTCCCTGCTAATTCTGGTATAGACATATACTAAATCTATGTGGCATCAGCATATAAAAACTAATAATATAGTGATGATTGAGGTAGCCAAGAAGTGCCAAAATGTAATAGCAAAATATTTGACTGAGACCTGATCTCAGGGGTGATCTTCAAGAAAGAGTTTCTGGTAGAAAATAAATATGATTTAAATAAGATAAGGACTGTATTCCCAGTTGCCCCTCTTTTTGACCAAGTTCTAAGACGTAACACCTGAAAATGGTAATTGTGTATTATTTTAAGTTGCATTAGTTGTTGTGTGTGTGGAGTTAATTTGATCTCGATGGTTATACAATATAGTACAAATCCATGATGATGTATTATATTGTATAATGCAATACAATACAGTTCCATGCTTTATTGACCATCAATTGACATTTCTTTTCACTTTATCTATTATAATATTTATATTCATATGATGCAAATAATGCCAGTATTGCTTTATATTAATGATATTTATTAATGTTTACTAATGTAAAAAGTTATAATTTTAGTATCTAACTTTTTTCGTATACACAACAGAATATATAATCTGTAAATCTTGAACCAACAAACATTATTTTGTAATGGTTCTAATTGCCCTACCGTGCAAAATGTTCATAATAAGAGTTTGCAATTCACAGAAGATTATGCACTCTGCTGATGATGTGCTATAGTCTGGCCTTGTCCTGGGTGGTGAATGAGCTGAACCAGACTGTTATGGAGGAGGTGAGAATGTACTTGTTGAAGGCCATGAAGCACTGAACCAACAATAAGAAGACTTAGGAAGACTGCACAATTTAAAATCTGCTGCTGAGCTTCATTGTCAATGGAGTTGATCTTAGACTGCCTTTTAAGGTCGTGAGAGAGAGCAAGAGGAATGAGGACCGACATGCAGGGTTTTTCCTGCTATTTACCACATTGCAATTTGAGTTAGAAATTGTCATAACAACACCAAGAAACAGTTCAATATACAACCTGCAAGCAAACTGCTATTGTGTGTCAGTCTAATTAGTGTTGTCATCTGCCCACGTTAGAAGGTCCATAGTGGAGTCTCTTAAGGAGCAGTAAAGTCCTTTAAGATGCTTAACATAAAAAATTGTCTAACCGAGAACTTGCAACAGACAAGACCAATTAACATTTTCAACCTGTGACTAAAAATGATTCAAGTGGATTGAAGCTCTGACACCAAAAGCTCAAGATCTGAAATCCAACGTCCAATCAAGTCAGCCACTGCCTGATTAAGCACAACCCTTCTTGAAATAATTAAAACTAAATGTGACACAAAGTCACACTGCAAAAGCCTTAAACTTCCAATTATCTTCTGGGCTTATTTACATTGTAAATTGAAAATGGCAGTTTATACTTGCATTTGCATTTGCTTTTCTTGTTTAAATGTGCATATGTTAGCACATAATTTAAAATGTTTATTTGCATTTATATTTTCGTGCACAGCAATGTATAATGGTTGGCAAAATTAAAATGCAAATGCAAAATTTACTAGATATTGCATTTCAATTTGTGATTCTGCCACATTGAAAAAGTAATAGCCATCCTTCCATTTGCAATTGCACTTCATCATCCCCACACTACATGGCTAAATATAAAATGCCCTTGCAATCCAGTTTGCATTTACATTTTCACTGTCAACAAGGTAGACTTGTCCATCAAACAGTGCGGGAGGGAGTTTGGGAGGGATTTTTTTTTTGTGCACATTGCATTTCAGAGGAAGTGACGAAATCAGCAGATATTTGTGGCTCCGACAGATTCTCTTGTAATGCTAAAAATATAAGGATAACAGTAAGGATATTTGTAACGTTACTTATTTTTCTTCTTCTTGTCCTACACAAAACACAACCATAAAAACTAAAAACAAATACATGAAATTATAAGTAAAATGCAGTGCCAATTAAAAGTATGGATTTGCATTTTCAAAATAGATTTTAAATTTGTGTATATATCATCCAAAAAACATTTCGATGGACAATTTTTATAATCCAACTCCAAATAATTCCATGCGGATGAAGAGCTCTTAAGCTTTTTAAACACTTGCAGTGCATTGTGTATCCTAAGGCTAATTTATCATAGAGATGACTGATAAAATCTTGCAAAAGTATAAACCAAAACACTTTGGCTGCCTGCATGATAAATGATTTCATCTTAGTTTATTTAATCTAAGAGCTTTTTCATTTGAGTTACTATATTTGGAACCTTCCTAAAGCCATACTTGTCTGGTTTAAAGTGTCAGCAGGAAAAGCATTGAAGAGCATAAGAATTAATGTAACATTTAGCTTACATTTTTGTATTTACTTAAATAAATATAGGATTTGCGACTGTGGCTTGTGCATGGACAAATTAATCCCTAAATTAAGCCCCTGACTTAGCTGTTTAAATGAACTTCTTTTTAGCAATCAGGTTAAATTATCTTTTGTTTACTCACTCATCTTCTATACCGCTTTATCCTGTATTCAGGGTCGCGGGTACCTGGAGCCTATCCCAGGAGGCTTAGGGCACGAGGCAGGATACACCCTGGACTGGGTGCCAGTCCATCGCAGGGCCCACACACATTCACACTCACACACCCATTTATACACTACGGGCAATTTGGGAACGCCAATTAGCCTAACCTGCATATTTTTGGACTGTGGGAGGAAACCGGAGTATCCGGAGGAAACCCACCAAGCACGGGGAGAACATGCAAACTCCATGAACACAGAGACGGGAATCAAGCCTGGCCGGGAATCGAACCCAGACCCTGGACGTGCAAGACCCCCGTTCCGCCTGATCTTGTGTTATTTTTTCTTTTTTAATTAGCAAAAAAACATGATTTGTAATTTCATCTGAGATATACATTTGGTGTTTTCTCTGAAAGCTGCAGTTAGTTTAAACTATTTAACAAACCTTGCATAATGAGTACTGATTACAATACTAAACAAAACCTGGAAATTCTGGATATATTGCACAGATTTATCCCAGTAAGCACCTCGGTCCAGAGAAAAGTGTGTAGAAGCTCACAAAGCAAATCTACTTATTATAGTAACTTTTATAAAGGTGGATTGGATTTAGATAATATTGAATCTGTGTCACAAAATACTGGTAAATACATTTGTCGGCGGCAAGTAAAATGCTACTTATGTACTGTAGATAATTGTGGTTCTGTGCACCCTGAGTAATTCCCAGAGTTGTTGAGAAAAACCAGGAAACTTTCTTGTGTGTATACACACCTGTCAAGGCCTTCCAATAAAGTCAACAAGTGATGTACTATGGTGAAGTATTTGCAATAAACACTCTTACAGCCATCTTTCCCTGGAAAATTCTACATGAAGTGTTTATTGGGTTGGCACTGGTTGTAGTCACTGGTTGTGATTATCCAAGATTCTTAAAACACTAACATTTATGACTCATTTAGCTTTATCTAACCCCTCTTAACCAACAGGTGTGCTAGGAATCATGTCAATAACATATGCCAGAGTAACATGAGGAACCACACACTCTAAGATTTAATTCAGCCACATTTCACATTCATGAGTAAAAATTATTCCTCATGCTCTTATAACCACTCTTTTACCATTTTAGATCATTTGAGTCCTGGAATATGCCTGTGCCATCAGGAAGAAAAAGGCTTGTACTGTGGGCACTAGACATGAAGGGTGCATCTGGAATCTGCTCATCAGACCTTTGCTCCAAAGCCCAATCTG
This sequence comes from Clarias platycephalus, assembly GCA_030068275.1. Taxonomy (NCBI): domain Eukaryota; kingdom Metazoa; phylum Chordata; class Actinopteri; order Siluriformes; family Clariidae; genus Clarias; species Clarias platycephalus. Next base: position 21,290,159 of record JAQQZT010000036.1, on the reverse strand, counting down.
GTATTTATAACTTGTTAAAGGATTCTTAACCCAGGTGCAGTTCATATCTTCTTAGTTGTTTTCTTTGCTTTCTAAAATGGTGACTTTTCTTTTTTTGGCCAGGTAATGTATAAACATTTAGACAGCGTAATGAGAGAACTCCATTTTGAAGGAGCTGATTTTTCAAATAAAGCATGAGATATTGCAAAGTAGTAGAGAATATACAAGCATAATAAAAATCACAAATGGCATACTATGTCAAAATTGTTTTTGTTACAACAGGTTGAATTTTGTGCGATTAATGGATACATCTGTCTGCAGTTGCATTTTTTGGTAATTTAGTTATGCATTTTAGTATCAATAATATGTTAGCTGAGTTTTAATAAAAAATGCAACAAACTTCTGGCAGAAAATTGGAGCAAGAAGAACAGTTTTGGGTTTGGATGCACACAAATGTTTTTTCTTATTATTATTACAAAGATTGTTGAAGAGCATAAAACAATACCAAATTTAGTTTGCAATGCATCATCAGCCTCCTCCTCTACCAGTTTCAATTTTAACTTGGTAGTTGAAAAAAGCACTTCTAGTTGGATAAATGGATAACTTCCATCTATCCAAATATATACTTTGTCCCATAAGGTCATAATAGAGTGGAGAACATGATGGAGCGAATAGAACCAGATTGAGCAAATGCCAAAGCTTCCTGCACACAATGCGTGTTATAGCCTATCTTCTGTACACAAAGCACTGGTGCATCTCTTCAGGATTGTGGCCTTATCCCTATGCTTAATTTTCTTTTTTTTTTTAATTACATGCTTTAACATGCATCATGACTCCCAAATTCAGCAAACCCAGAGCTAGTGACAGCAGAAGGAGAATAAAAAGGGAAAGGTTAGCTGTTTTGATTATATAAAATAGTGTTCCTATAACATCCATATTGCATAATGTCTTGTTTCAAATAACACAAACCTGTAGTTCATTGATGCAATGACAGTAAAAGAATGTCCTTATTCTTTGCATTTTGAAAAAAAAAATCTACTAAATACATTTAATTCACTTCGGGGAGTCATTTCAGTAGAGGTAATTTTGCTTCACTTATCATGTGATGGAAAGAAGGGATGCTTTTCAGAATGTGTTGTGTTTTGCTATGTAATCTGGCCATTCCATATTGTTGCTTTTAGAAAATGTGGAAGCTCATTACTTCTAAAAAGGCAAAAGGATAAATTGTGGTAAAAGAATTGTTATAGACAACCTTGCATGCCAGAGGAAAATAATTTGCCAGAATTAGGAAAAAGTCAGAAAATGTGGCTTTTATCATTAGAATAGTGATAAATTCGTTTAGCTTATAATATATAATATTAGATATAATATTATCTATTATCTAACATAATATATCAGATTAGTGATAAATGTGACATCTATTATGTTTTCTTCTAACTGTTCTGTCAAACGACAGGCAACACAAACCCACTCATTTGCAAAGGCAACTGCAAAAGCAACTGAAAGGAAAAAATAGCATCAGAAGTACAGTATGAGCATGTCCAGATTGTACAATGATCTGTGTGGTGAAACTGGATTTTATGACATTTTGATGTTGTAAGAAAAGATGTTAAGTGGCATAAATGCTATACATATATGTATTGATCTGATGTTCTGATGTCTTAGGGTTCTATTTGTTTTGGGGTCATTCAACATTATCCCAATATAATTTTATTAGTAACATTAAAAACAACAACAACAACATGGTCTATTTGTGTTTTTGGGTGAGTTTGGGTGGGTGACAACCTAATTACAATTATATGGAAACGTCATACAACATTAGATTTTCTGATAGATATTGGCTACTTCATTGAAAAACATACAGTACATTTAATGGACAAATTAGATCACCCATATGAGATACTGGATAGAGAGGGATCACTCTGCCAAATCATGATGGATAGCAGATTTTATAATATACCTAGCTCTAATCAAAACACATTTTTTTGACAAAGAAATATATTATCATATTTTATAATATCTTTCCAGGGTAATAAAGTGAGACAATTGTTGGATATTTAGAGGTCTTTGCATTGTTTTTATTAATCATAAGGTAGGTGAATGATGATAAAAAAAAGATTTTAAAAAAAGTGCTTATACTGTATGGACGCTTTGCCGGTGTGTGTTAATGGGGAGGCTTCAGATTTAACTGTGCATTTGGGTTAATACTTTTATAAAGGGTAAATTTTTTCCATTACAGGAATGTGATGAAGTCGCAAAAATGTAGAAATCTCCAAATGATTATTATTTTTTGGTCACAGAAATAATCAAAAACTACAACAATAACAACAATATTAACATGTAATCATGTGTATCTGTGCACTTTGTTACCTATATGACCTATATGACTTTTATATA
>JAQQZT010000036.1:21267357-21287717 GCA_030068275.1 Clarias platycephalus | reverse complement strand
GGGGCTGTTTTTCTGCAAAGGGACCAGGACGACTGATCCGTGTAAAGGAAAGAATGAATGGGGCCATGTATCGTAAGCTTTTGAGTGAAAACCTCCTTCCAACAGCAAGGGCATTGAAGATTAAACATGGCTGGGTCTTTCAGCATGACACTGATCCCCAACACACCGTCCGGGCAACAAAGGAGTGGCTTTGCAAGAAGCATTTCAAAGTCCTGGAGTAGCCTAGCCAGCCTCCAGATCTCAACCCCATAGAATATCTTTGGGGGGAGTTAAAAGTCCGTGTTGACCAGCGACAGCCCCAAAACATCACAGTTCTAGAGGAGATCTGCATGGAGAAATGGGCCAAAATACCAGCAACAGTGTGTAAAAACCTTGTGAAGACTTACAGAAAACGTTTGACCTCTGTCATTGCTAACAAAGGGTATATAACAAAGTATTAAGATGAAATTTTGTTATTGACCAAATACTTATTTTCCAATTTGCAAATAATAATTCCTTAAAAATCCTACAATGTAATTTTCTGGATTTTTCCCCCTTATTTTGTCTTTCATAGTTAAGGTATCCCTATGATGAAAATTACAGGCCTCTCTCATCTTTTTAAGTGGGAGAACTTGCACAATTGGTGGCTGACTAAATACTTTTTTGCCCCACTGTGACTCTATAATTCTATTATATAGTATTTTCAATGTGAGATTATTCACTAAATCTCCTTAAATATCAGAAATGCCATTAAAGAAAATGACTATAGGGTCACATTTACAGAAGAGTGCTTGAGGTAATGAGGATATTTTAAGTTCAAGTTTGCCATGACTACAGCCATAATTGTAGCTGTCTCATGTTCCTCTTCATATGCTTGGATTTAAAAAAAAATCTTCTTTATATCTTCTTTCTATATCCCATCAGTCTGACAGAGATTAATTTGGATCATATTAGATTAATTAAACTGAATATTAGACCATATTACAGACACAGGTTGCTTGAGCCTTAACAGTTGTTTGTATCACGTGTACCAATTGTTTGTATCATGATTTTTTTTCTGATATTGTTTTATTTTCTCTGATCTGCTTATTGGAATCGCAGTATTTGCTATACTCAGAGTTTGTATTCAAGCTTTTTAAAATGTACTAAACAAATGTGAAACACTTTTAATTTCCATTTAGAGTGTTACAGATTGAGTCGAATTTTTCCCCTCTCATAGCGGCAATATCTTTTCTTTGGTCATTTTGCAGAACAGCAGCATACTCGAGATGAAATTGCTACTAGAATGCAGACATTTGCAAGCTCATTAAAAGGGCTTTAATTCCCCCATGGTCCACTCATTACAGATGTAAATACCCAAATGGACAGGCTATTCTCCTTAGTTGTTACAGTCATTTAGTTTATCTTAAAGGCAATTTGCTATAATAGGGAGCCAAAGAGAGAAAGAATTGTACTTGCCACATTGTTTCCACATTGTACTGTATGTTAAACCAAAACGTTTTGGGTAATCTTCAGATAATAAAGTAACTCCTATGACTTGACAATGAGCATATGTGATTTACATATTGTGAGGTCTTGTATAGTATATTAATCTCATAATTGCAGTTTTCTTTAACAGTAACTATAAATACCATCCTGGCTGCAATCATATTTGGGACTTCGTAGAGACTACAGTATATACACTGTATGACATTTATACTGAAGTCCAAAATGTACGACACCTGTGTCACAAAGTCACATACTGTAAGGAGCTGCTTTTCCACTTACCGGACGGTTGTGTGTGAAGGTTCTTTGAAAGGTATCAGCATAGCACTAGACATACTAGAGCAACAGAGGATCGTATAAGAGAGAAGGAGAGTGATGGGGATTGGGATAAAACTCTGGTGTAATGCAAGCAGACAGGATTGTCAAGAGAGATATCAGACAAGCATAGATAAAAGGAAAGACAGGTAGAAGAGTGAGACAGAAACAAAATGATAGAAAGACAGACAGAGAAGGTTATATCTGCTCCAAAGTTGGTTTATTTATTTATTTATTTTGTTTATGTCTCAGGTTTTGGATTTTGCATACGGAATTTTATTGAATGTGTGAGACATGATGAAAAATAGAATGCATTTTACATTTCTGTTTCATTGTACTCAGGAATTCAGTTACTGAAGTCCACACCTGGCTGCCCACTCTGTCAGGCACACACACGCACACACATACAGCACACACACTAACACTGCAACACACTTATCTCTAAATTCTATTCAATCTCTCAGCTCATCTGTCTCAATAACTGTCACACACATACACTCTCAATCAGCCTTTCCTTTACAGTTTTCCTCCTCCACACACACACTTCTGGAATGAGCCTGTCTCTCTCTTTCTCTGCATCATCTCTCCTGGAGGCTCTGTGAGCAACTGAACAGGAACGGAGGACAAAGGGCTCATTATCAAAGCATCAGTGGTGGACGGCTCTGCAGCTGATTCTGGGAACACCAAGACCGGGTTTTATTGGAAATCCTCGTCTCTGGATCCTGTCAGAGTGCTGCACAAAGCTAGGATTTCCCTGCCACTGAGGCAGATGTACCTGTGGACAGGCTGTTTTTCCAGCACTGATTAAAAAAAAAAAAAAAAAAAAAGGTTTAGGATTGTATTCTGATTGATACAAATATTATTTATATTCAGACTTTATGAGAACAACAGCTTTATTGAAAATAAATATTATTCATGCAGGACATCTGTACAACTTCTTACTCCTGAATTGCAACAGATCTCAGTGACTTGGATTGTTGCCTGGTTGTTGGTTCAAGACATTTAAAAACTAGTTATCACCCAGGATTTTCACAATCAACCATCTCTAAAGTTTACACAGAATAATGTGGAAAAAAAACCCAGGGAGCTGCAGTTCTGTCAGTGAACACACTTTTTTGGTGAACGAATTGAGAAGAAAATAACCAAACAGGTTCAAGCTGACAGAAAGGCTAAGATAAAAATAAAAAATAAAAAACCTTCTCTACACCTAAGCAGAAACCATCTCCGAATGCACAGCATGCGAACCCTTGAGGGAGAGTACAACATCAAACAACTACCATCATCTTCACTTCTGTCACCCGAAAGACTAGAATTTATGACTACAATGGGCACAGGCTCAGTCATATCATATCGTTCATAATCTGAAACTGTCCAGACCATACATCTCAAGGTTTACTGTTATGCATTCTGAGATGCTTTTCTGCTCATCATAGTTATAAAGAGTGTTTATATGAATTACCATAACTATCCTATCAGCAACAAAACAGTCTGGTGACATAATTCTCTAATTAATAAAGTGTTCCAACACAAAAGTGCTGCTCACTGTTTGCCGTTTCTGAAATACTACCCATCTGGCACCTGGCATCAACAAAAATGCCGCAATATCACTGAGATGCTTTTTGCCCAAGTCTGAGATTTTATGCAGTGAGTGTACAGTATGTGTGTGTGCCCTGTGATGGATTGACTCCCTGTCCAGGGTGTACCCCGCCTCGTTCCCTAAGCCTCCTGGGATAGGCTGCAGGCCCCGCGACCCTGAATAGAGGATGAAGCGGTATAGACGATGAGCGAGTGAGTGAGAGTGAGTGATATTTTATGCAAATACTGACTGAATCTTCTGATGTGCTGCTGCCACATGATTGGCTGAATGGACTGAACTGCATAAATATACAGATATACAGAGCAAAAATACAGATATTCCTATTAAATCAACAGTATATACATAAAATGGAAACAATTTTTTCATTTTTTCATTTTTAGGAACACTGTTGTTGCCTCTGAGTAGTTACTGTTTTAATTGGGATGTAAAAATGAAGCTGCACACATATAACACCATGTCCTCCCTCATCATAGTGTAGGCCAAAAATCATTAAACACAAAACAGACAGATGGTTGTTGACCTGCACAAATCAGGTAAATGATATAAAAATACAATAGTGGATAAAATACCATAAGGGCCAAGTACAGCCATAACAAAAAGGTTCCCTTGACTAAAACGCTTGGAAATATGCCAGGGAGTAGAGTCATGCACACACTGTCCACCCACACAGTGCAAAGGATGGTAAAAGAGGGAAAAAAAGAGCCCCAAAAATCACAGATTAAAATTCTACTAGATAGTTCATATCTCAAGTTTCATAATCAGCTGTTAAATAGCACTTTCATAACAACAAACTGTTTTCTTGAAGTGTTTCAAGAAAAAAGCCTTTCTCATGCAGTGCAGTGGCTGAAAATCATCAACTGCCATTGTGCTGTAGTTAGATGACATTTTACATTTTGATCATGCAGGTCAAAACATGTTTGCTGAATAAACTGTGCATGGGTATGTGTAGTTATGTGTAGTTATACTGTATGTATATGTACAGTACAGTATATAGGTGTTGAACAAATTAAGTTCACCTCACAGCCCACTGTAAAATATGCATCTGGTTCAGTGATGCTTTGCTGCTGTTTTGTGACAGGTGATTCATGGGCTCCTGTGAAGACTAATGGTGAGTACCAGGACATTACAGTACATTCCCAAACCTGATTGCCTCTCCCTGGGAATTTGGCTATGGACATATAGCTTTCAACAAGAGGATGAGCCAAGGATATTTTAAAATTAACGCAGACGTAGTTCAAGGAACACAGAATCAATGTTTTGCAAAGATCATCTTGAGCTCTGTGTTTCATCTGTTTCAGCTCTGAAATGCTCTGTGCATGTAAACCGAAGCGCGTAACGGAGCTGAAGATTTTGCACGGAGGACTCGACCAATATCCCTTTATAAGTGTCTCTAAACTTGATATACTTGATAGACTGATAGACACAGTGTAGTTATTCTTTCCAATTGTTAGCGTATTGAGCCCAGTGTTTGCAGAAGAAAATATATAAAGATGTGTCTAGATCGATGTGACTTCCCCCGGGAAACATTCCCACTTGCTTCTCCATCATGTAGCAACAGAAGGAAAGAGAAAACTTATTCTTGCCCTCCTGGTGAGATTTCAAAGCCTGCTGTTTGGCACAAGGCACAAGCGAGTTTCATTTCTTAATCATAGCTGAAGTGTGCAGCTCTGCAATGTTAAGCCTGGCTTTTACTACATATGCCCTGAGGGAGGGCTGTTTTTGATATAGGAAAAAATCAGAATAAACTGTGCATGGGTATGTGTAGGTAGAAGCTGTATGTATATTGTGTTGAATAAATGTATTTTGATCTATGTTGATTGCGTTGGTGAAATGGAGTCTGTCAGAGCATTGGAATTGCTCTAATGGAAGAAACGCAAATTAGCTTTCTAAATACTATGTGTTAATGGTGCTTCTGAGCACTCAGTGTGGGTGGAAGTGGGAGTGTGTGCGGTGTCTCTGAACTGTAAAACACAAGTGGGTTTTCATGTGTTACCGAAACACGTTGATCATTGCTCCATATTCTTATTCATATTCACAGCATGTCTGTTTTTTTTTTTTTCGCAGGCAGTGGAGCAGATGAAAAGAAGAGAGGAGGAGGAGAAGGAGGAGAGAGCAATAATGGTGGGAGAAGTGTGAATGAGGAAATACTGTAGAAGTAGCACTGGGGGCAGAAGGGGGTGTTTGTAAGAACCAGGACCTATAATCTAAGGCTAAGGCAGCAGGTGAAAACATGCTGGCATCATTTCATGTTAGACGAGTATATAGTTATTTCGAAGATGGAGGAGTTGGATAAGCCGGTGTAGTAGGTGTAGTTATTAAATGAAGTTAGCTAGCTATGAGGGAAAGCTGATGTAAAGCCCTAGAGAAGCCACAACAGATTGCTACTGCAATAATGGAATTAACATTGCAGGTTCCTGACGTTGTTGAGGAGACTTTATTCTGCCTCTGTGTGCTCTGTTTGTGCTCTGTTTCTCACACTCTGAGTGATCCTTAATACGAACCAGAATCACTCATTCATCTGACCTGTGGCCGTATAACATCCCTTTCATTAATGCATAAAAATAATATTCATGGTGCAAATACAAATATAGACGATCCAGGTGTGCCCTTTGTTATGATAAAATGTCCCCATGATGACAGTATTAATTTGAAAACCTGCAGATTGTGATTGTATTCCTGGTCCCGAGATACATCTGGTTCTGCTGTTTTTGCATGTATGCTCATGTCTTTTTTTATGTATTACAAGTACTGTACAGTATATACTCACTGACCACTTCATTAGGTACACTTTGCTAGTACTGGGCTGCCTTCAGAACTGCCTTAATCTTAATTATTGAATAGATTCAACAAGATGCTGGAAATAGTCCTTTGAGATTTTGGTCCATATTGAGATGATAGCATGATGCAGTTGCTGCTGGTTTTTTGGCTGCACATCCATGGGACAAATCTCTTGTTTCTCCACGTCTCAAAGGTGCTCTATTGGATTGCGATCCATTTGAGTTCAATGAACTCATTGTCCTGATTAAGAAACCGGTTTGAGATGATTTTAACTTTGTGGCATAGTGCACTATCCTATGGTCAGAAAGGAATGGGCCTGGTAAGCAACAATACTCAAGTAGGAAGTAGTGGTATTTAAATTATGTTCACCTCCCTCACCAGACAATTCGGACCAGGCAATGTTTTTCAGTCTTCTATTTTGTTGAGCTCATGCTAATTGTAGCCTAAGTTTCCTGTTCTCAGCTGAGACTAGGGGTCTTCGACTGCTGTAGCTTATCTGCTTCAAGGTTTGATGTGTTGTGTGTTCAAGAGATGCTCTTAAGCATACCTCGGTTGTAACAAGACATCATTTGAGTTACTGTTGCTTTTCTATCAGCTCAAACCACTCTGGCTATTCTCCTCTGACCTCTGGTGCCAACAAGGTATTTTCACTCAGAGAACTGCAACTCACCAGATATTTTCTCTTTTTCAGACCATTCTCTGTAAACCCTAGAGATCATCAAGTGTGAAAACCCCAGTAAATTGGCAGTTTTGGAAATTCTCAGACCAACCAGTCTGGAACCTACAACCATGCCATGTTTAAAGTTACGTAAATCTACTTACCTCCCCATTCTGATGCATTCCTTAATGCATTGGGTTCCTGCAATGTGATTGGCTGAATATTAGCAACAATAATGAAGTGGCCGGCGAGTGTACAGTATGTTTGGACTGTTTCTCTTAAACACGTACATGTATACATACTGTACAAACACTTTTTCCACTTTTGGCTGTGTTCACACTAGACCGTACATTTAACAATCAGTGAATATTTTACACACAACCTTATGTAATGAGAAGCAGAAATTACAGGCTGTGGTAGCTCAGTAGGTTTAGGCTCTGGGTTACTAATCAGATGGCCATTAACTGTGTCTGCTCAAGGGGCACCATATCATGGCTGACCCTGTTCTCTGACCCCAGCTTCCTACCTGGCATACAGTATGTGAGTAAAAGATTTTCGCTCTACTGTAATGTATATGTGACAAATAAAGGCTTCTTCTTCTTAGCTTGGCGATTTTTTAGATGATTGTTTTTTTTTTTTGTAAGAGCAAGAATGCTTTTAAGAAGTAAAAAGGCTTTTAGGAAAAGCAGTATGTGATGTCAGCCATTTTGTTTATGACTTGAACAAACAAGTCACTGGTCAGGCTCAAAGGACAACTTTAGGGAAAGCCGCTAACAATAAATATAATAAGTCTATAGGCATGCCAGGCAGAACTCAAGAACTCAAGGTTAAAGCATTTTTATGCTTACAGTGCTAACTGACAATATGTTAAGGGAATTTCTCTTCACTTTGGAAACAACATATGTAGTCAGAAGGGTGTAGTCAGACTGTAAAAGCAGCAAAGGTACATAAGTAAAGGATCTAAGAAATATTATTCAAGGCAGGATGTATAAACTTTATTTTAAGTGGCATAAAAACAGAACTCTGATTCAACAATGTTTCAGCCTCTCAGGGCTTGTGATACTACATTGAATGCTCTAGGGATAATTCCACCAGACTTTTTCATGTGCCTGAGACACACTGCTCATTTCAGTATTTGCGGTGAATGCTTGAGTGAGCAGTGTTGCAATAGAAAATGGGATCTCAAAACATTCAAGCAAAAGGTGGATTTTTATTTAATCTCACATGCCAATTCAAGTAATGGACAGTGAACCCCTGTGGTCTCTTTCAGTAGAAGACTATCAATAAATTTGACAATCAACAACAACTTTACTTTCTTCTTTCACATCAAAGAAATGTACACTACCTGGTGAATTTAGAGAAGCATAAACTTAATTCAGGTGCAACCCAATGAGGCACTAAAGTTACCTCAACGAGTTTATCGTAGATTGTGCTACAGATTACTTTTGATTAAAGTGTTTAGGTAACTGTCTAATGAATCCAGCACTGCAGTGCACCCCTGTGGGCTCTGAAGAGAATATTGATGTGTTCTGTTGACATAAATGTTTTCTCAGATGCGAAGGGAATCTGAGATGACTCACATTGGACAGCACTTAACAGATGATGAGTCTGTGCATATGACTGTTCCGACTTCTCAAACCCTGCAAAATAAAGATTATTTTAAAGGATAATATGATTTGTGGACTTGGTGATATTTGTCTGGTCTGTTCACTTTATTTGGAAAAATAAAAGAGCTAAATGGTTTTCTTCTTTTTATTATTGTGTTTAAGTGTTAGATATATACTGTAGGTGTAGGCATAGTAATAATTAGTCTCATTAATAATGATGTCAGTGGAAGGGTCTTACAGAATTAACAAGACAAACATGGTGTTGTGTGTGTGTGTGTGTGTGTGTGTGTGTGTGTGTGTGTGTGTGTGTGTGTGTGTGTGTGTGTTAACTGGATGATAATAGGAGTTATGTGTCTGAGTAGACCCGTGGCCCCTCGGCTTAATGGCTTAATTTTTCTGTGAGGTATTTAAATATTAAAGGTCTCTTGTTGACAGCCCTGTTTTATCAGAAGAGAACAGATATTGACCACAGTAAAACCCACATGGAGACACAGCTGATATGCTAATCAAACAATAGGATCCAAGATGTATATGGGATGTGATAATGACAGCCTCATTTGCAAGTCGATATGAGGTCTTGCTCACTCTATATCATGGAGCCAGTCTCGCTCACAGGAGAACTTTAAAGTTCAAAGTGAAATGTCTGCAATTTTGGAAAGTGTCTAGCTTTGAAAGGGACCACTGAGTATTAGATGCATTGTCTAACAGACAAAATCTTAATAAACAGATAATGCAAATGTATTCTAATTCTAGACAGAGTGAGTTATGAGTTGGTATGCCAGAAATTTCATCATGCATGGTAAAAATATGGACAAGCAGCAAGAGTGTCAGGGCAGATGCAACTGATAAATACAGGGTACAGGACTGAGTAACAAAAGTTATCACATGATGAAAGGAAACAAGTATCATGGACCTGGGCAGAAAGACAGTGTGTATGTAGCCAGTAAGGCAGAGGGAAGCTAGAGATATGTAGGCAGGGACATACTGACAGGTAGAACTGAAATCTCTGTGGGACCATGTGAAATGATAGACCAAAAAGAGAAAATGTAAAACACTGATTTAGAGCCAGCATTAGAACTAATCTAATGAGAGGGAATTAGGCTTCTCACAGGGGGGGGCAGAGACTGCCATTATAACAAATTGTCAGCATGGGTAACATCCATCTGGGAACATCTTCAAATAATGTAATAAGAAATAAGTCTCACTCTAGGACACTTGTGAAAGGTGCTCAGAGATGACGGCTTCACTCACACCACTGGTAGGGACATGATTAACTTCCGAGGGAGTGCATGGTAGTGCTGATGGAATGGTGAGGGGTTTTCTTCTAGGTGATGAAGTTCTTCACTCAGAGAGGCCCCTATGTCTTATTCTTATACCAAACCAAGAGTTCATCTGGGCAATCTGATGGCTGCTGTCTCATACAAATAACACCACAGGGTACGTCGTGGTCATCTGACCAACTATTAGAGGTTCCAGTCAATGCACCTGGTGGAGTTTGGTAGACAGAAAGGCACAAACAAGACCCTTTCCATCCATTGTGCTTTGGTTAAACAGGAGAATATCCACTTACTATAAGATAATAAGTGATCAGGAAGTCTGGAAGTGCTTCATCAAATGGTATTTTATATTTCTCAGTCAGTGATCCAGTCTGAGGGGTGACACTAACACAGGTGATCTGACTGGAACAACAAATCTGCTTGCGTGCCTTGGTGTTCTGAGAAGTGAAAGTACTAGTGGGAACCAAGGTCTTGCCTGCCATCACGGAGTCACTCTGTGGATTTGATTCTGTGGATGGCTAGCAGCACAGAGAAGTAAGAATTAGCAATATTTGAGGAAATGTATAAAACTGAGAGAGGTCAGAACAAAAGTAAGGGGGCCATCACATTCTGGTGAGGACCATGAAGTTCCCACTGTGTCCTGAAAATTTCGAAGAGTGCAGAGGGAACACTCTGCACTGTTTGATATTTTCAGGGCACAGTGGGAATCTGTATGAACGTTATTTTGAGAAGTACCACTGCAGAAAACCTGGGTTACTACTATGTCCATTCAGATCACACCATGCTCTTACTAGATGCTTATGATGCACTTACTACACTACATTGTCATTGTGTCCAGTGGGATGGTGTTAATACAGTGACATGGATTCAATATTTATACTAAAAACTCTGAACGAGACATAGACACACTAATGTCTATGTGGCGCATGCGTCCCAAAAATTTTTAAACACTACAAGACCATAATATGAACTTAATATGGTCATCAACAACAATGCATGGACATCCCCAAAACGACTCAGACATCCAATCTTTCCTATCTATTTCATGCTTATACATAGATAAATACATCCATAAATGGATAAAGTCCTTAAGATGTGTAATTTTTCTTGTTACCTTGTCAATGCCATTGTTACTACTGTACATACAGTATTTCTTAAGCTCTTTCTGCATCTTATTTCAACCATGTCCTCACCAAGCTTTTTTGAATCTCTCCAAACCACTCCACGTCAAGGGAGACAATACTACATCCTTGCCAGTTTTTGCTGTGTAACTGCCATGTTGTACAAGTTCTTACTGCATTCACCAATTTTTTTGAAGATGTAGTGGGAACGTGGCTTAGTGTTATAGCCTCCTAAAGAATATAAATTGTGAGGTCAGTTATGGGCCCAAGGCATTCTGTCCCTGCATGTTATCTGGCTCTGCTAGGAAGACCCACAATTTGTCAACTCACGAATAGTGAAAGGGTCCAACTGCTCCTAGCTAAACTTTTCTCTAGTGCAGAAATCACTCGTTTAGACATAACGATTGCTTTGAGATGGCAGAAAAAAAATGCTTACAATGTGGGTAGTCCTTGGTTAGCCCACCCAAGTGTATTTTGTGCTGAGCAACACTACATGAGCTCATAATATGCTGATGCTTCATTGCCACAATGCTGTCTAAGCATTGTGTTTTTGAAGTGTGATAGATGCTTACCTACTTTTGTAATGCATATAGCCCCAAGCAAGCATACAGTATACTTACAATCATCAGTAAAAGCACCCTTAACACAGGACATAGCGGCAAAGTTTATTTTAATTGACAAGCATAATTATATACACTGCACACTAGAATGATGGTGTTGCTAAAATACTCAGTAAACCTAGATTTGTGCTGATGAACATGTGTCCTGTTGTAGGAGAGCATTTCCCTGAGGTCACTTTAATGTGGTTTGAAATAGGAGGATGGATGCATTTTGGATGGACTACATCTCTATTTAGAGGCCTTCCACAGTTCAGGAAACATCATGTTAGCCAGACCGTATATCGTGTGGACTGCCTGGATCCCGCCTTAAAAGTTATCAATAAAAACCTTGCACTAAGGTATGGTACACTCTGCTGTCACATGTGTCATGCACAAAAATCCAACCTTACTCAAGCCACAGCAATCTTCATGTTCACTGTGACAGTTTGATTTAAGCCTGCAGTGAGATTTAGCATACACCTCTTTCCTTAAGATGCTGAAACTGAAAGTGGTAGCTCAGTGATATGTCATTATCAGCCTGAAAGGAGCTCTTAAGGTTAGTTGTAGACATAGCATCCATAAATTCATCTGATAAGGAACAAGGAGGTTGCTTGATCACTGAGCTATATGGAAGACTCTGACCTCCAGAACTGCTGACCTCTAAATAATCTCAATCCAAGATCATCCATCAGCTGAGCCATGTCTACAGCCAAGATGTTTATTCCTTTAGATATTAACTGAGACTGCTTCTTGGGCTTTTTTATGGTGTTTATGCCCAGCAAGTTGGCATGGTGGTTGATGCATGGTTGGTTTCCTCCAAGGAATCTGATTTCCTCCCACAGCCAAAAGACATACAGTACAGAGTAGCCTAATTGTCATTCCCAAATTGCATGTAGTGAGTAAATGAGTGTGTAAGTGTGTACAGTATGAGGGAGATGAGGCCCAGATTAAGCTTTGTTCCAATGTCCAAATCTGCCTGTCATACGTTATTGTTCTTGTTTTAACTGTGTTAGCATCACTGCACAGTTAATACCACAAGTGAATGCCTCAAGTCAAGGTTGACGATCCTGTTGGTGTCTTGCTACTCTGCCAGCCAGCCACATGCTTTGGCCACATGTTAAAACAACTTCAGGAAGACTCATAAGCATTACTCAGGGTACGGATTCAGTGGCTGAATCATCCCCGGCTTGGACCATGTCCCGGAGCACCTGCTGATCTTTTGCCTGCACTTCGAGCGTGGCCTTAAAGGGCTCTGTCTGTTCTGCCTGCCGTTGGAGGAGGTCTTGGTTTAGTTTTTTTGTAGATAGGGATGAGGAAGCAGATGATGGCAACGTATCTCTTTCGAACCTAGATTTTGGATTTGGTGTAATGTATTTATGGGTATTTAACCCAAAGGATTGGAAGGAAGTTCTCAGTCTCAGTTGTGAATTAATTTTGCTGAATTTTCATGCTTATTTTATTTTGCTCTCAGCAAAGTTGCGAAGCACAGACACAAGCACGCACACACACTCTCATAGCTTTGTGTTGCTCAGCTCTGAGCTCTCTTCTACTAACACAAAAAATAAATTTCATCAACAAATAAATTTGATAATGAGCCACAGATAAAAAGCATTATGTGTTACCTGCAGACACCCCCCTCTATCTGTCTGCAGGTAACAGTTAACCACGACCCAGGTTCCACATACATGTTCTGAGACAGGATGTTGGCTCTGCATCATGTCTGTTAAGCATTGCAGTGCTCAGTGTGGTGGTATTGAAGATGCTTTATCTTAGAACGTCTATGTTGCAGAAGGAGGCATTCAGGCTCAGCAAGCTCAGCTTTATAATTAGATGCTGAAGAATAAATTTGATAAACACTGACATGAAGTTTATGAAAAGCATTTAAACATACATCCAGTGTTGGTCATCTGTTGTATGGTTGGGATGATAAGTAAACTGCATGTGGTCCGGTAAGGAGGCAGCAAGATCTTAGTATAGCCTCATGAAGAACCTGTCATCTTCATAACAATAGGTGTGAGTATGATGAGACAATAATCATTGAGTCAGGACACTGAAGAGTCTTTGGCACAGGGGATGAAGGTGGTGGCCCTGAAGTGCATTGGAATGATGGTACTGTTTAGAGGGATGTTGTAGACATGAAGCACTCTGCCAGGAATATTGTCTGGCCCAGCAGATTTACATGAGTTGGCTCAATCAGTTTTCCTTTCATCAGCTGTGGTTAGATATAGTACCTGTTCCTTTAGAGGAGGGGTGGTCATCCTCATCACTTCATCATTCTGCACCTCAAACCTAGCATAGAAGCTGTTCAGCAATCTGAAATGGAGGCATCAGTGTCAAAGTCAGGCAGTGTTTTCCTATAATTAGCGAATGCCCTGCCACATGCTCTGTGTATCGCTGTTCTGGAACTATTGAATCATGTACTGTACTTCTTCAAACTTGTGGAGTCATCAATGAACATACAGTATACCATCCAGTGTGCTCAAAACATTCATGAAGAGCATGTACAATAAGATCAAGGTTCAGAACCAGTTTGGAGCATCTGACAAGCAGTTTGTATTCTGGGGTTAGTATAACAGAGATGGTCTGAGTAGTTGAGATGGGGGTACACAATGGGAATAGTTGTGTAAACAAGATCCAATGTGTTAACTCTCTTTGCAAAGTTCATGTTGATAGAATTTAGAGAGCACTGACTTGAGATTCGCATGCAAATCTCCAGCAACAATAATCAGTTTGTCAGGTTCATCAGGTCCATAGAGCAGCTCCTTAACACAGGGAGATTCGGACAATAAGGGCAAAAAATCCTGTAATTAAAAAAAATTCATGCATCTAACAGTCACAAACTCTATTGATGGACAGTGACTATAACCATGTTCATGAACCACTAGCCCAAAAGTATGCAACACTAGGCATTTTCCTTGCAGATGTCTGAACAGAGTTTCTTATATGAGATATATATTATAAAAAATATTGGCCTATGGGTCCAGACTTTTGGGCCAACCTACAGTATATACTAAGATTCAGCTCTAGTACTGGTATGAAAATTCGGTGACATTTAAATTAGTTGTTTTCAAATGTAGATAAAAAATGAAGCATGTGTATCGGATAAAAATAGAACCACGTATCACATATTAATATTATTTCAGGAAACAACTAAAGTATTTGTTCTATATTTTAAAATGAACACTCACATACAGACTTGTGGACAAATTTCAAAATGATCAAGATTAGAATAAAAAAAATTCTCCCAACAGAGAATTTAGTGTAGTGGATTTGTAGTGGATTTTGTAGTGGATCCTTCGAGTGTGTAGATTTTTTTTCTTATTTAAATTAATCTTTATATTAATCTTGACCACAGTAATGACAAATCCAAAGAGTGGTGGGAAAAAGGATCTGCTCATGATCCAAAACATACAACATAATTCAGTCCCTATACATTTGGGAGGTCTGCCACCAAAGTTGCCATGTTGTTTAACACATCTAGATGTGAATGTCAAATAATTAAACTTGCAATATTAGTTGATATTTTCATAGTCATGTTTTAATCTTCAACCCAAATGTATTCAGTCTCTTATTCTCTATACTGCTCTATACTCTCTATATCTTGTACAGGGTCTGGAGCCTATCCCAGCGGACTCAGGGAATGAGGCGGGTACACTCGGGAGAGGGGGCCAGTGCATCACAGGGCGCAAAAGCACATACAAACACTCACTGACTAAAGGGAATTTGGAAATGTCAGTTATCCTACTCTGCATGTCTTTGTACCTGAAGAAAAACCACCAACTATGGGGATGACATGCAAACTTAATGTAGAAGAACACAAGGTGGGAATGGAACATCAACCCTGGAGGTGTGAGCCACAATGCTAACTATTACAACTGCTTAAATGTATTCAGTGTATAGCAAAGACAACTGAACAGGGGACAGTATCTACAATATTCTCCCAATATGTTATACAGTCCAGTATCCGTGATGGTAAAACATTGTCTAACATTTCTTTTCAAGGTCTCTGGCTAGTTCTTTAGATCTATTTTGTCTCTCTGGCTGTGTTATGAGTGTGTCTCTCTGGTTGAGTGCTCAGAGTTAGTGTGTCTCTCTGATCAAATATTCAGTTAGAGTATCTCTCTGGTGGAAAGTTCAGGTTTAGTGTGTCTCTCTGGCTGTGTGTTCCCTTCTGAGGCAATTTGACTGAATGTTCAGGGTTATGTATCTTTCTAGCTGAAGGTTCAGACTGTGTGAGTTTATTTGCTTTAAATATTCAGATTTAGTGTGTCTCTCTCTGGCTAAATATTTAGGGTAGGCTTGTCTCTCTGGCTGTGTTTCTTTCTGAATGATTGCTAGGGTTAGTGGTTAGGTTAGTGTGTCTCGCTGAATTTTATGAGTGTGTGTGTTTCTTTGGGTCTGTGATTAGAGTTAGTGTGTCTGAATATTCAGACATGTTTGGAGTTACCATTTCTCTCTGCAGTGCATTTCTCTCTAACTCAATATTGAAAGTTAGTGTCTCACTGGCTGAATATTCAGAGATAGTGGGTTTCTCTGGCTTAGTGTTCAGGGTTTGCATGTCTCTCTGGCTGTGTTTCTTTCTGAATGATTGTTTAGTTAAGTGATTATGTTGTTGATGTGCGTCCCATGCTGAATTTACAGAGTGGGTGTCTCTTTGGCTGTGTGATTAGACCTAGTGTGCCTGTCTTCCTGCATATCCAGAGATGTGTAGATTTGTGCATTTCTCTCTGACTCTGAAAGTTCGTGTCTCTCTGGCAGAATGTTCAGAGTGTGTGTTTCTCTGGCTGAATATTCATGAATAGTGTAGCTCTCTGGCTGTGTGATTAGAGTTAGTTTGTCTGTCTGGGAGAATATTCAGTGTGAGTGTCCCCCTGGCTGTGGGATCAGAGTTAGTGCATCTCTCTGGCAGAGTATTCAGAGATGTTTAGAGTTGTGTGTGTTTCTGCCTGAGAATTCAGAGTTAGTGTGTATCTCTGGCTGAGTATTCAAAGATTTTCAGTATCAGTGTGTGTCTGTGTGTGTATCTGGCTGAATACTCACTGTTAGTGTGGCTCTGGCTGTGTCTTTAGAGGTAACATGTCTCTCTAGCTGAGTGTTCATAGCTGGACTTGATCCACCGCTCAAAGCCACCCACCGTATAGAGCCTCGGATGCAGGTCTTCTTCTGAATGTTGCTATCATCTCTCAAATCGCTTTGGTCCCCATTAGCTTTGTTGTGTAGCAGTCAGTGCTGTGTTTCACTTCAAACAGCAAGTATACCCTAACACAGAGCTGTCTCTGATGTTACAAAAAATTATCTCGTAGGATGTGTATAGCAAAGCCCCTCTGTTGAATTAACTGGTTTAGTGTTCATTTGGTTCACTTCAGTAAACAGTGTGGGTGTTCTTGTTCAGGACTAGTGATTTTGCAGTGTGACAACATAGACGGTGTGTGTGAGCATCTGTGTTTACAGAGTCCACATAAACAGACCTCAGCTTGATGTGGTTCAGGATTTTAAAAAAAAGAAAAGAAAAAAAAAGGTTTATTTAGGTGCATTAGTTTAATCTGAGAAGGAGTCAGGTTTTAGTAGACTTAATGACAGTGACAGGTGATTACTATTGATTGAAACGTACACCCTGGAGGCAATCTGTTCCAAACCTGTACACCATTTGATGTGCATTGTGAAATGAAACTTAAAGATCTTGATGCTTAGATAAATGCTCTGTTGCTGGGCTGTGCCCTACAGGTGCGCTTATATGGGTGTGTGTGTGTGTGTGTGACAGAGTGGCGATAGTGGGGAGAGTGGAGCAGAGATCCAGCTGAGCACATTACGCATCTGATTCTCCACGCACTACCGCCGGATCGCAGGAGAACACAGGAGGAGAGGCTGCTGTTGCTGCACATGATTTATTTGCTGCTTCTTGTGGACTGAGTGGATTAGTGATTTTTTTTTCAGCTCGCTGAAAGTCCGGCTCAGACTGCGTCTTTCGGATCGAGCTTTGAACGCAAACATGAACCAAACAGCCACCGTTTCCCAAGTGAAGTGTCAATCATCCAAAACCATAAAGGTAAGACTTTGGTGTTGTCTTTCTCTTTTCTGCATGGCTGATTGCTCAGTCGTAGCTGCGGTGGTGATCCGGTGATGAAGTTTGGCGACTCACCGCTCCAAAGTTGGCAGTTGATAAGGATGAGGAGGATGCTGAGAGTGATGATGAATAGTTTTGCGCAGAGGATCTCCACCACCGCGCCTTTTGCCTGATCCACACCGCTGAATATCGCAGCCGTTATTCTGTCTCTTAATTCTATTCATGGAAATCTGTGCACTTTCCATTAAACCGGATTTACACCACGTTCCGGGCGTTTTATTTTAAAAAGAGAGACAGAAAGAAAATGCATGGTTATATTGGCATGCGTGTGTGTTGCTTTATTATATAAACACGGTTCAAGGAGCTGTATTAAAAGTGAATGCTTGGGCAGAGTGGAACAATGTTTAAGAAGCGTATTTGGAGCTGTTGGAATTCAATGCACGTCGAATGCAGCATTGAGGAGAGCGCGAGCGCGTATCACTCCCTTTGCAATGCGTAGACATAGCGCGCGCGCGCGTGTGTGTGTGTGTGTGCGTGCGCGCGTGTGTGTTGGGCGCGCTATTTCATATCTAAAGGATTAGTGAGGTGCATTAACACTGCGGAGAGCCTCTGCTGATAACTTTGCACAACCAGCCCTCATTTCAACAGCTGACAATGAACTATCAGTCTTTCAGCATCCACACGGTATATTGCATTCTCCAACCCCCCCCCCCTTAAAAAAAAAAAAATACATATGTACAGTAACTGGTGGATTATGTAAAAAAAAAAAAAAAAAAAAATTGGCAGTGTAGACAGAGGTGGTGGTGTTCCACTTGCTGTTGGGGTTTTCATCTGACAGTGAGAGATGAGAGAGCGTTATGAGCTCTGTACTGCATGTCAGTCAATACTCGGTGACTCTAAATCCTCATTGCAGTCTGACATTAATTTGTGTTGAAATGCACAACCACGGCAGGCATGAGCAAGGCAGGTCCATCTGCATGGGATGTTGAACGGTGAAGGTTTACTTTAACTCATGGCAAGAGGCTGTGTTGATTTGAAGTGTGTGCAATTGAATGAAATTACAGTATTATTATTAAATGACTGTACTGTATTACTATTGGACCTAGTGGGTTGTTATCGTGGATATTCATCCTCTCCTTCATCCTCTCTGTGCTCATTAACCATATGATTAAACCTGAGATCTAGAGACGTTCGACGGATGAGCCGATGTTCAATCCGCCCGCTGTTCAGAGAGCTGAGTGCCTTCTTCAACTGATGAGCATGTCTCCTGATTGCAGCAGGCACACAGCATGGTCAGCTTTATTAGACCTGTTAGGTCTTGTGCCTGCTGCCTGTCTTGTGAGCATGCCTGTTGGGTGAATGCAAAGGTCAGCTGTGACAGGAGGTCAATCAATGAAGAGTTCAGTCCAATTACAGTGAGCAAAGGATTTATCATCAGCCGGCGACTAAGCATCCTGTCTTATTCACACACACACATACAGTACACACACACACACACACACACACACACACACGCAAACACACACTCACACAAATCCTGGCAAACTATATTAATATGTTCTGTAATCTCAAAACAGAAATCAGGATACGTAGGATTCACACCCACTGGTTATGGAAGCATGCACAAACACACTAATTGGCACAAATCAAGTGCAAGATCCTGTGTGTATACTAAAATTATGGTAGGGCAAAGAAAGAAAATCAAATAAAGAAGTGAACTGCATTTTAGGATCGTGATCTGGTCCAGACAATTAAAAATTAATGAATTATTTTTTATGGTTCCAAAAATATTTTGCTCATTCGCTTATTTAAACCTTCAGTAATAATGTAGAAAGTCGTTCCAGGTCTATGAGCAACATGACATAAAATTCTGTTGCCGTTGCCTAAGAACTGAGAACTGTGAGAAAGTGTGAGAAAATCCTTGAGCTAGAGAAGATTGCAGTATTACATTACGCCCATTGATCTGGACTACACTGCCATTGTTTACACATTTATGAAGCTACCAAGGGCTCATCCGTAAGTGGAATAATAGCAAAAAGTAGGCTACTTACACACAAAAGATGTGGGAGATAATTTTTGAAGCAGCAAATAAGTTCCCATCAATGCTGTTACACCATTAGTGTGTGATTCTCATTGAGGCCTTTTATGCTCAATAACACATTTTTTTGTCTACATGCACACACACATACAGACACACACACACACACACACACAAAAATACACTCGCCAACTTTATAAAGCATCAAAGCATAACAAGTTCTTTATCACGTATTTTCACATATTTTCCCCAGAAGAGTACATGGCTATTAGTATTTGTGGTTTTTGGCTTCTATCCGACTTTCTCTTCACACCATTCCACAATTTGCCACAGCCTTCTGCTAATAATGTTTAGACTTGGCTGGCTTAAAGTTACAGTCTGTGATTTTAGAACAAGCAAGTGATCCTGCCATTCTGCTTTGTTTGTAGTTATTTCACTCGCTTTATGCTCATTATAGATCAGTACAGGTTAAAACCAGTAGTCAGTAATCTAATGAAAATAGTTAATTCTGTAGTATCATCCAGTTCGGTTCAAAGAGAAGGTGATGAATTATTTGATATTTTAGCTAGACACGTTGCTCTATGTTGCTATTTAGTTTTGGTGCATCTTAAAGACAAAATGTCAAGAATAAGTACTTATAATATGTACTACATTCCTGTAGTGTACATTTTCCATTACTTTTATTCTCTGTAAGAGCCAATCCTAATAAACTCAGAGCACAAGCCAGAACACACCCTGGATGGAGTGCCAACTCATCTCAGAGCACAGATGCACACACACACACACACACACACACACACACACACACACACACACACACACACACACACACACACACACAC
>JAQQZT010000036.1:21240318-21256243 GCA_030068275.1 Clarias platycephalus | reverse complement strand
CACACACACACACACACACACACACACACACACACACACACACACACACACACACACACACACACACACTTAAACTGTCATACTCATACACCTGTAAAAAATATGTCTCATGGCAAACTAGCACAGAGCATCCTAGAACAACTATACCATGAGACACATGCATATTACTTGTGCAAGAATGATCACAAACCCTGGTCTTAAACAGCTGCCTTCCAACAGATTGCAGATAATCAGTTTACCTGTTGAGCTTGATTAGGTAATTTAAATAGGGGATGTAAATGAAATATGTAGAATGGTAAATCTTACAGGAACAATGATTATTGCTATATTATAAAAAGTTAAACATTAAACAATTATTCTGCGGTTGCTATATAGTGCAACAGAAATACTAGCAAATGTATGCAATACATGATGCATGCATTACTGCATCACCTTAAATCATTCTTCTCAAGATAAAAAAGAATCCCAGGTTTTATGAGCCCTCATGTGGGCGAAAATAGAACTACTTATTTAATTTCTTCTCTGTGTCTTTAAACTGGAATAGACTGTACAAGCATACAGAACATAAAACCCCCACTGTAAGAGTGAAAATTTAAATGCAACTCAGAGCTTTACAGTGTAAATATGAAAATGAAGCAAATAAACAAAAGAGTTCCAGACAAGCAGATTGTCAGCTTATTGGATTAGTGTCATCATCTGGCACTACAGATAGGTATAGCTGTGTACTATATCATCTCTGTAGCGATGAATATCGACTTAATGCATTTTAATAAACTATCCTAAGTGACTAAACTAAGTCATAGGTAGCATATACAAAGAAAATAAAAGCGGGCCTATTAATGAGCCTTGGGAGACACCACAGAGAATGTCATGCTTCTCTCAAACTAAAATATTAATAAAAATGAATACAACCCGAATTCCGGATGTTTTTTTTAAGTTGGATAAAATGAAAACTAAAAGACTTTCAAATCACATGAGCCAATATTTTGTCCTCAATAGAACATAACAAATGATTAAACAGAGAAATTTCACTCTTTTATCCACTAATTGAGCTCATTTAAAATTTTATGCCTGCTAGAGGACTTAAAAAGTTGGCACGGGGCTAATAAAGCAAGTCATTTTGAAACTATTGAGCTGGGAGAACATCCAGCATCAGGTCTGTAACATGATTAGTTTAAAAAAGGTATGTCTTTGAGATGCAGAATCTCTCAGAAGTAGAAGATGGGCAGATACTCTACAGTCTGTGAAAGAGTGCATAAAAAGATTGTGGAATACTTTAAAAACAACGTTATTTAACATCAAATTACAAAGGCTTTGCAAATCTCATCTTCTACAGTGCTTAACACCATCAAAAGATTCAGAGAAACTGGAGAAATCTCTGTGTGTAAGGGAAAAGGACGAAGACCTTAGTTGGAAGCCCGTGGTCTTCGGGCCCTCAGATGACACTGCATCACTGATGATTGTGTTATTGACATGGTCCAAACGCACTGTAATGTACCAAGGCTCATTTACAATGGACTGTTTAAAAGTGGAAAAGTGTTCTATGGTCAGACGAGTCCAAATTTGACATTCTTGTTGAAAATCACAGACGCCGTGCCCATTTTGTGTTCAGTTCAAAATCTCTGATGGTATGCGGATTCATAAGTGCATATGTTCTGAGCAGCTTGGATCTTTTGGAAGGCACAAAAGTATATAAAGATTTTAGACGAAGTCTATTTCAGGAAAGGCCTTATGTATTTCCACAGGACAATGCAAAATCACATACTGCAGCTTTTACAACAGCGTGGCTTCGTAGAAGAAGAGTCCGGGTGCTGAATTGGCCTGCCTGCAGCACTGCTCTTTCACCAATAGAGAACATGTGGCGCATCATTGAACGAAAATTACGTCAAAGACGACCATGAATTCTTCAGTAGCTGGAAACCTATAACTTTTTTGAGACCTGTATCAGGCATCAGATTTAAAATGAGCTCATTTTGTGCATAATATTGTAAAAATTTTCAGTTGAAACATTTATGTTCTCTATGTTCTATTGTGAATCAAATATTGGCTCATGTGATTTAAAAGTCTTTTAGATTTTCATTTATTTAAATAAAAAAAAACGTCCCAACTTTACCGGAATTCGGGTTGTACATACAGTAGCAAACCAGTTTGATAGAGGACATCCTTTGTGCCAGTTGCAAGCCTAGATAAAAATGTGTCAGGAAGAGTATCCGGTGTAAAATCCTGTTACAAATTAAAAATGCGGATCAGATGGCCCTCCCCTTGTCTGGAGCAGCCAAAAGAACAACATAGGAAACCAATTTTAAACATTACCATATAGACCTAACAACAATGTATGTTGTAAAGGCAGACCTGTGACCTGGGCGCACCAAACCATCAGCACTCCTTACACTCGTGCTCCACAAGTGCTGAAAAGACAGCACCACTTCAGCACACCTAATATTTTGGACCAGGATGCTTGAATTGTTGGGCAGGATAACCACAAAGGACTAGCACAGAATTATCATCACTGCTATCTTCACTGCCATGAGGAGCCTGGAGAGGATAAAAGGGTGACTCAAGCTCACTCAGTGCCATTCTTTTCCACACATATTCTCTGTTGGCCATAGGCCATGGCTCCTCTTCCGGGAGGGAAGAATCTCAGTGCCATCGTTTCCCAGCCTTGCTACCAGGCCACTATGTGCTGACTTTGCCCGTCTGCCCCCATGCCTCTCAGCCAGCTGACTTCACACTCACCTCCATTTACACTAATTCACCTCTCTCCAGTTCCCCCAAAAATATAACACTCAATAAAAGAGCACAAGTTTTTTTTTCCAGGATACCTGGCTTCGGCTTTGTTCTATTCTCGGCTACATTGATTGTCAAGATATACATGAGCATGAGTGGCACTGGTACACATGCAATACTAACTACATTAAGTAATTTGAAACATAAACCAGTCCATTAATGAAGTGATGAGATGTGATTAATTACATGTGATATAATAATGTTTGTTTTTGTTTGCAGTGTCATTATTCATTGTTCTGCAGTCAGTCAGTGGCTTATTGAATATGCTTCAGAATAAAATGCAGGAAAGTCATACAAGCACAAACATTTGAGATAGAGAACATAAGCTAGTTGCTTTAAGTATTAAAGAAGGGAGTGTGTGCTGTTCATATGGGACATTTGTTTAAACATGATTAGTATTCAAAGTTGTTGTTTTTTGCACAGAAACAGAAATTAAGAGGGGGTTAAAGGCAGAAAAAAAAATATTGCTTAGGAATTTACACATACACTGAATAAAACAATGTGGTGGCTGCTGGGATCTTGAGCAGTGTGTTTCAATTTAGTCGTTTCTGGACACTTTTACAATACAGTAGCAAGCCTATTGGTTCAGACTTAATTCACGGCCTCGTGGTTTTGCTGCTATCTTTTGTGGCATGCATTAAAAATAACATGATAAGTGAGTTTCTGAAGGATCATAAGCTGTCTAATAGGCTTAGAAAGTAGATAGAAGATCTGGATAGAAGTAGCTCAAAATGAAATGTAAAGTGTGTAGCGCATCTTCTAAGGAATTCGATGAACTTCATGAAACTTCAAGAAAATGCCAGCAACTTGTAACCAAAGACACACTAAATACAATATCACTATTATTTGATCAAATTGAGTTGTTAACACTATTGATGTAGTAGTTTCCTATTATTGAGCTTAAAGACATAAGACTGCAAAATCTATAAAAGTATGAAGCCCTAAAGCATACCTGTGGCATACTGCCAAGCTCTTTTGTCTGTCATTCAGTGATCTGCCATCTGAGAGCAAAGAAAGTTGTGGCTGTCAGTGTGAAATAATAATAGAAACAGTCCATCTTGGCAGAGTAATGAATGGTCACATGTAGTAGTGTCATGGTCAGTTCACCAGGAAATTACATTACCTTTCCAGTCAATCTGCTCGAATATAGAAATGAGAGTAGGTGACAGCTCAGGGACAGAGTAGCGAAAGTGGTGCAGCTCTCCTTGCAGCCGTATTTTTCTCTGTTAGCCTGCGCACACAGTGATGATGATAGTTTTGACAGGCTCATTTATGTGGAAGGCAGAAAGTCCCACAAATCTATAACTACGTCAATAGTTTTAGTATATTTGGCCCTTGCCCTATTGATTGAACTGGTGCTTATGTTAAATGTGTATTGAACAGGCGTAGTGTTTAGGGTGCATGAACGCTACAAATAGTTGCAGTGATTTAGACCTGTTTAATCACAGAAGGAAATTTAGATGTCCATACCAGACCATTTCAATGCTGCGTGAGCGGTGGTTTACCACAAGAGGGCACCAGAGCTCTACTGTTTATATCATGAGTTTACAACGTTGCAGTTACAGTAATCCCCTAAAGCAAAAGTTAAAAATAAAAATAAAAAGTGCTTGATTTAAATGTACTTGACAGGTTGAAAATATTTAGTCTATTTCAATACTTACAGCAGTCATCTTTAGTGTTTATGTCCAAGCTGCCATGCTGCATAAGTTTGAGTGATTATTCATTGGTTCGTATTTTAATACCGTCTTAAATCTACCATGTTAAATAGACGTAATACATCTCACTGTGGCCTGATGCTTTTCAGAGAAGGAGTTGCTTGCAATTTGTTTGCTAATAAACACGAAGAAGCCTTGTCAGTTATGAAACTGATAAAAATAAGCATTTAAATGAATAATACCAAGCTTGAGAACATAGTTGGATTAGATTAGGGAAGTGGGGTACTGTTATGGAACAATAGAATACAATACAAAATGATAATTATTTGTAATAACTCGTTTAAGTAGTTGCTGAATAGTCTTTTATGGTTTTAATGCATTAACATGTATCCAATGTTGATAGTTTTTATGTTAATGCAGCATGTTGGTATAATGGGTAATGATGCTCTCTCACAGTCACTGGTTCAATCCTGAGCTCTTCCTGAGTGTGTGACTGTTTCCTCCTGGTCATCAGGTTTCAGCCGTCCTCCCAAAACATACTAGTAGGTGGTTTGGCTTTGCTAAATCACACCTAGGTGTGAAGCAGTGTGTGTGTGTGTGTGTGTGTGTGTGTGAGCATGTTCACAGTGCCCTAAAATAGACTCCCATCATGAGCTTTCTCCCGTGTCATGCCAAATGATCCTGGGATGGGCTTTTTATCCACTGCAGCCCTTTTAGAAGCGCTTACTGAAAATGAGAGAAAGAATTGATATTCATATTAGGAATAAAACATAAGAATGTATACGTATATTTTAATGAAAGTAGTACCATTCTACAAAAAACCCAACACATTCTTGTGAACCTATCAGACACCATATTACTGTATGGCAGTCAACTGGTGTTGATAGTAATACATGCATATATTTTCTCATTATGTGAAGTCTTACCAGCCTCGACAGTTTTGATTATCTAGCTAAATAAGAATTATCTTTGCAACATGCTTTGCATCCATTAAAGTTGTCCATTTAGAATTTTGTTTGAATGAGAGACAAACGAACGACATGCCTGATATGAAGAAATCATTTTTTCCTACTGTTGGAGAAACAATTCCATGGTAAGAGATAAGATTCTAGGCAATCAGGGGGAAAATGAGATGGTAGAAGACAGATGCACTAGGCTAGAAGAGGAGATAAGAGACTCCGTATTGAGCAGTCTTTGCTTCTGGCTTAAATTAACCAGAATGAGTGAAGTGTTACAGGCGAATGAAGCTTGCATACACAAATCAACAGTGTCAAGTGAAGTGGTTTCTTCAGCACAGCACTCTAAAATGTCTCCATACTAGCCATATAACTCATCATAGTTTACCATTGGTTAAATCTGTTACCACATAATTGATATTTCCTGAGTCAGATTTCAATGAGAGTACAGAGAGAGAGCCAGGACTTGGTTTACTGGTGGGATGAGTATCTACAGGCTCTGCCCACATTCCCTGCCATTAAAATTCATGAGATGTATTGGCTTTTGGTTTTGACTGCCAAGGCTTTCTGAGAGAGAATAAGAATGTGAGAGACAGAGATAGAGGCAGGCAGTCAAAGAGATTCTCTCTAGAAAACAAAGAGAAGGGACCTCATGGTCCTGCCATTACCACATTTACATAAATGAACCTTTAAAGGATCATTTATATTTTCAGCTGTTTTTCAGTGGTAGCTTAAGAATGCACTTGATGAAAAGATTAATATTTTTTCTTGCCATGCATACATTCTAAGAAAGAAGCCTCCATCTGTCACCTTAAGAGGTTCTTTGTTTGTTTCTCTGTATGAACCCTTGTATAGATTCATTTGTGAAGTGGTTTTAATTAAATTGCAAATACCATAGACATAAACGGTAGATAAGTATACATAAGTAAAACATGCTTCGGTTTATACAGGTCTAAACTTCTCAATAATGTGATCATTTAATATAATAAAAATACTTTTTTTGTAAACTATATAAGCTATTCCCTCCACCGTAATTCTAGGCATCTATTTAGACATTTATCTGTGAAAAAGTGTGGATTCTTGGATTTCTCATGTGGTATCTGTATAAAAGAATTAAATAAAAAGGTTTTGTCTGTACATTGGTCAGAACTCGCTCTTCCAGTGATGTCTTTACATTTCATACTGTACATTGGCGGACCCGAAACCAGTCTCAGACAAATGTCTGTCCAGCCAATTTTGTTACAGCATCACGCAAAACTGGCTTGACAGAATTTAATTAAACCATGCCAGTCCTTCGCTATTTGCCAGAAGTTAAATCTGCGCCATGAATTAAATCAAAAAGTTTTTTTGTGCCAGATTACATTACAGCAGCCAGCGCCTGTTTGGACAAATATAGGGCTTTTACCCTTGGAGTGAGCGTGGCTATATGCATCACTCAACAGAGCCAATCAAAGCGATAGTTTACTGTATATAAACAGAGTATGCAGGAGACACAGAAACGATCGTAATGCCCTTACAAACACCTAAATTCTTACAAAACACAAATGAATGAGCGACACAGCAAAGCTTACTCCAAAAAAAGCAGGGTACCTTATGAGAACTGACCCTACAAAAATGTATGGACAAATCATTGTATGTTTATTCCTCCTGAAAGAAGTTTCTTGTATGTTCTGAAACCATGGCGCTAATAACACATAGTCATGTTGAGTGACACTATGAGATAAAATATGGGTTGTTAGTGCAAACATATCCACAGCAGTCCAAGGTGAGGGCGTGTAAAATACTAGAACTGCGAGTGTTATGCGCTAAAATCTAAATGTTGAGCAGAATTGATGTTATGAAAAGTTATGTGCCATTTAATAATCTACTTTAATCAGGGAGTGTGTGGCTGACGACAAAAGAAGTACAAATCAGTGTAAACAAGGTACAGTATAAGATACTCAACCGTACAAAATGCTATTTCTTTGTATTAATAAGTTAGGCCGAGAGTTCTGTCTTACAGAACGGATATGTACAGTATGTGAGCTTCAACCTGAAATAATAATAACACTAATTACATTAAAGCTGATCAGCTTTAACCTTTAAACTCTCTTCCTATTACCGGAAGGTGCTAAGGCTAGTATTGAATACATTATTGAGTGCATTTCTGGAAAACAGTTTGTACTAGTGCATCCCTTTGTCATCTTACCTGGACACTAGTGTCCAAAAGTATTGAGACAAAATGAAATTCAATGTTGAAATTAAATTCTCAAAATTTCTAAATAATGACCACCAACATATTAAGAGTAATATGTTATTTTATGCAATAAAATTGCTATAGAACAATCTCTAATTAGAATAGTATAAACTCTAATTAAATTTGTTCTTCAAAACATGCTCGATTCAGTTGGGTATAGAATCAAAAAGACATCTGTAGTACTCTGGTGTAACTTGTTCAATCCATGTCTGCTTGATTGCTTCCTTGATTGCTTCATGTGCAGAAGATGGGTTCTTGGCTATTGCCTTCTTCACCGCTATCCAACAGCCCCAGAAGCTGAATACCATGTTACATAGCAGGTTTTTCACTAGTTGTTCAGTTAACTAGCACATCTCTTTGATTAGAACTAATTCTATGTAGTTCTAGTTAGGGAATACATTTCATCGGCTGCCTTAATACTTTTGGCAAAATACTGTAGGGATGAAACTTGGCAAAACCTTTACTTGTGTCAGCTGAGGAGCAAAGACAATCAAACAAAATGTGCGACACCTGGATGCTCTTCTATATAGGCCTCCTGAAAGCCTCACTCAGATCTCTCCAAGATCTTTAATTGATGATAGAAGAGTCAGAGTATTGAGTAAAGCCTTCTCCAGCTCATCCCAAACATTCTCAAAGAGGTCAATCCATTCATGTGTGAAAAGGTGTCTCATACTCCCTGAACCATTCTTTTACAATTTGAGCCAGAAGAATCCTGGCATAATCATCTTGGAATACTCCCATGCATGCATCAGAGAAGAAAAAAATCCATTGGTACAAAAACTGGGTTATTCAATATATTCAGGTCATCAGCTGACCTCATTTTTGGGCACATAACATGATAGAACCTAAACTTGATCAAGAGAAGCAACCCCAGATTAAACACTGGTCCCTCAAGGTTGTACAGGCATGATGGGGGGCATCACTTCAGCCACCTCTCTTCTCACCCTGATGCAACTCATTCTCACCATATGTCCTTTTTCCAATACTGCATAGTTAATTCTTTATGGTCCTAGCAAACTAAAGCCTTTTTTTCCAATTAGCTTCACTGATGAGTTATTTCCTTAAGGCTACACAGCTGTTTAGTCCCAATCCCTTGAGTTCTCTTCACAGTGTGTGTGGGTGTGTGTGTGTGTGGGGGGGGTGCTCTTCATTTCACTATTAAACATACAGTAGCTGTGTGTTCTACTGTTTTCTTCTTTTTTTCATCAAGCTCATTCAGGATGTTTTACTAACCACATTTGGTTCACCACTATCCTTCCAATAATGTGTTTTTCAGTTCTTAGCCCAATTTTAGCAGTTTCAGAAATATCCTTAGTTGTTTTCTTTGCTTAATGAAGGCCAATAATTTGACCCTCCTGAAAGAGAGTAATCACACATTGCCACAATCACAGGATGTCATGTTTAAGAAATCTGAAGCTATTCTATGTATCGGAGAAAACTTGCAATATTTTGAAAGAAATGTGGTTAAAATAAAAGTATTGTTAAACAGAAAGGAGAACTGAATCATTTATGTTTGATGTTTATTTTATTTTACATCGGAAAAGAAGGAAGGTCTTTGGTTTTTCTTGTTATATTGAGCCAGCGTACTGTGGAAAGGTTCATTTCAGGCTACTGCACAAGCACTTCCGCATCCACGAGTTCCATCTCGCCATCCCTACTACACCTCCCTCATAGCGAAGACATCCTGCACTGCCTCTCACATAACGCATCCTGTCTAATCTATTTTTCCATTCTCCTTGTATTTTGACCTATGTCCTTCATTGTCTATGCAGAGATAAGATCAAATCTAATGATGACTTTATTAAATATTTTTGCTTAGAGAGTGATGGATATGAGAAGACTGAGTTTTACACAGTATAATTCTTCTTAAACACCCCGAAGAATTTGTCTGGCATGGCTCAAGGGTGTCTCAGGAGCATCACAAATCAAAATGTGAAAAATACTCCTAATGGTTTTAAACTGAGACTGCTGGTCACCTTATGCTAGGATTTTGTTTTTGCTGATGTTGTTGTTGTTGTTAGAAAGTCTCCCCACCAATTAAGTAAAAGATTGAAGGAAGGAGATGGTGAAAGTCGACACGATTTAAATAACTTCATTAATGGTGTGGAATCCAGTGGGTGCTTCAGCAATTATCACTGTGACCCAGAGAAATTAGCTGCCAGTCCCACAGGACTTGACCCAATCTCACGTTAACGAGAACAGCTGCAGCTGTATTGCCCATCCCTACCCCCACTGCACAGGTAGACACACAGAATACACATCAGCAACTGCACCATCAATACACATGAGGTGAGAGGAACTGCATATGAGAGAGATTTCAGGTCAGCATTGTCTGCACTGCTAGTGTATTGTTTATTTGTTCTGAATAGTTTAGTTTGTGTCTGAGTAGCAGCAACCAACTTATGTACTCTGACTGAAAGAGAGAGAGAGACACAGACAAATATTCATTGTCCTTCCTCTAGTTTTTCCTGTCTATTCTTCCAGCATTGTCTTTCAGTTCTCCTCCTGTGTAGAGGAATAAAGATCTATTCCTGGAATGCAGTGAGAACAGAAGAAAGGCAAAAGAAAGAGAGAGAGAGAAGATCAGTGAGAACAACATGTCCTCACAAAGTCAGCTTGAATGATACAAGTAGTGCTTCACATTTGTCTTTCCTTAACTCACTCTCTATTTATTTACTTTGACAAGCAGTAAACCTCAGCATTCATTAATCATAACTGTAAAAAGTAAAAATGTTCAAACTTGCAATAACTGATTACTGACAAACACCTGCAATAGCTAATATTTGTTCAGTACAAGACAAAAAATATGAATCCACATAAATTAGTCAGGATGTTTCTATATTTGGATTTCTTAGATTGTTGCCAGGTCTCAGCAAAATGTCCATCCAAACTGACTCCCACATCCCAACATCTTTTAAGTTTAAAAAGGACATGAATCTAGCACTTTGATGTTGGCAGTATATGACAGAACAGTGACAATGGACAGTATTTTAAATTATTTTACTTAGTCCTTGTTTATGCTCCATATCCCTGTATTCCTGTCCTTAACTGAGAACAAAAACACTTTTTTCATTCTTAGCAAACAGGCCCATTAACTCTTTTCCAACCTGCATAAAATAATGACATCCATTCCAAACTCACCAGTTTGGTATTACAAGAACATGACCATAGTAAATGAGCAGAGTGATACACACAGTGAAACATCCCAGTGCAGTTATTTATTGGAAAAGCACTGTTGCAATGCTGCGTGACCAGTCAAATTGGTGAAAAAGAACAAATTGTTATATAATGCCAGTTTAATGTAACCTCTTACCATATCAACAATTTTATATGACATACCCAATACTTAAGTTTAGCTTTAGTGAAAGGTCTAATATTACGTATTTGTAATAATTTGTATGAAATCCAACAAACGTCATGCTCTTCCTATAAATAATGTACTTATTGTAAACTTATAGTTTAGTACATAAGATAAGCACTGGAAAGGGGAATAAAAATAAAATTGTTGAGTCATGTAGAGAAAGACCAATAGTGCTTATGTAATTGGCAAAAACAGCCAAAGTGGTGTTACACTGCCTCAAGAGAGGAAATAGACAATGATTGTCTGCTCCTTGGAGTGGGCTGAAATAACATCAAGGACAAAGTAAAAAGAGGATAACTTTCTGTAGTCTGCTGAAAGCTCAGTTGAGCTGAAATGTGTTGGTGCTCTGTGTCTGAACAGTTAATGAATACTTTATGATTTGCACTCTACAGTGCTTTTTCTCCCACCACAACTGTCTCTTTTTGATATCTGTGTAGAGTACATTACATGTTTTCTACTCTGGACTTGTTAAAAATTAAATAATAAGCCTTAATCTTTAATTGAAGAGCTTGTTTTAAGTTTGCAGTTGTTAAACATCACAAAAGTCTTTTTGTATCTAATTATTTTATATATGCTCAAACAATGTGACTGGCTTCTTTGATTGTGGTGTGTAGAGTGTACATTTAGTAGATGTCTGAAAAGTACAGTAAATATCTCACTGTCACAGGATCTGTTGTTGCTCCTCGCTCACTCTGTAGGCTTACTAAGTAGGCAGGCTCCCCTTCTGCAGGTGCATGAAGGGGCGGGGCACGGCTTGTGAATAATCATCTTTAATGGATCTCGGGCTTTCTCTACATTATAAAAACAATGCGGGGAGTTTAGATTGAGGTCCGGAGGTCTTCAGAGCAGAGTTGCGCAGCGGACGTTAAACTGCAATGAGTAGCATGAGAGCGAGGTGATGTCATGCACCCAGTGACTGCAAAGGAATGAATGGAATGCTGCCTTCTGATCGATGCATTAAGGACAGCCGAGAAAGGACTCCCATGGGACTTTCAGTCTCGCACAGAAACTGCTATCGTGATCCTGCCCCCATGTTAGGCCAGCTGTGAAAGCCACCCAGCCACACGATATCACAATGGCCGCATTCAATGAGAGCTGGTAGGGGCCGGTTGGCCAGTCAGCGAGAGTAGCTGTTCAAGGGAGCATGCAGGAGACGCTGGCGATGCAGGCCCACTCTGCCACGCTGGCCGCCAACTTTGCTCACCAGCCTTGTGCCCCTATGCCAGCGCAGCACTGCCTCTAGATCCGCACGTGCACACCTTCACCACTTTCCTTCCTCTTTTTCGTCCTCCTTCTTAATCCCTTTCCTTCCCCGCTTTTCCAAATAAAATTACCCTTTTCCCATAAGACCACGCCTTGTGTCCGTGTGTGTGTGGTGCTGCCCGTGCATTAAACCATTTACAGTAACCTTTTCCTTCTTGATAGGAAAATCTAAAAGCAATAGGTACTATGAAATTACCATAAACAAGAGGTATTAAACAATGGGGTATTAGCCTCAATTGTGGTGCTATAGGAGCATCATTAAGCTGTGCAAATGGATGGTTGTACCATTGAGGTGCCATTGACATTAATTGTATCTTTATTAACAAAATAGATCTGTACAGCATCACTGTGCACTTTTTCTGACAATGAGATGATTATTGTCTATCACACTCTGCATACTAATTTGTCCTGGTTGGATGCCACTGCTTTTTAGAAATCCACATCACATATCATTCATTAAAAGTCAACTTACCTGGCTAATTGTCTCCAGTGTTTAGCAAGCTGTGCTTGTTTTGGTAGCAGACAGCCTGCGGTTGTATCCCATGCAGTTACACGCCTAATGATCTCATGAATATGAAATAACAATCACACAGTTGTCACAAATACAAAATGACCAAGAATATCGGAATAACCCCAATACATGGCTATTGTACCAAAACTTGAAAATATTTTGATGTAGTGAGTTAACATATCCTGTTTTTGAGTCCATTTTTAAGGCTGAAGACAGTTTTTGAAAGTAAAAGTCGTGTATTGCATATTAAATCAACTAAAATATTTAACATAGTTTTTTATTTTGAAGCTTTGATTCCTGGTGAGGAAAAACTAGCCCTAGTGACAGAAAAGCACCATGGTACTTACCGGCTATGTGCGGCACTTGACTAATTTTTGTTATTACTCACAAGGACTCATGCAGTCAGCCCTCCATTACTCAGCCATGTTTGAGCCCTTAGACACCTTCCTCTTGGTAACAGGCAGAGCTAATCAGTAAAGAGAGACAAGAACCTTCAAGCTGAAGGATGTCATGAGCCAATCGATTAGATATAGATGATCAGACCAGCTAGAACAGATTTGTAAATTCTCTCACTGACACAAATAGCTGAATTCACACAGATTAGAAAACCGACATCAAATCGATATATGTCTGACGTTTTTTGCATGGAGGGTTCTTTTGCATTAAGGTGAAAATGCTGAAGTATAAAATAAAAAAACACA
This sequence comes from Clarias platycephalus, assembly GCA_030068275.1. Taxonomy (NCBI): domain Eukaryota; kingdom Metazoa; phylum Chordata; class Actinopteri; order Siluriformes; family Clariidae; genus Clarias; species Clarias platycephalus. The sequence continues at coordinate 21,242,773 of JAQQZT010000036.1, read as the reverse complement.
CACAGAGGCAATCACAGAAAGATTGAGTGAAATAGATTTAGAGGAGGTGGGGCTTTACTATTGGTATTGATTGCTTCTGTGAAAGACAGTTGACAGCTGTGAAAGACTCTTATTTTATTCACATCATAAAATTAGAAGTGGTAATATTTGTAATGTCTTTAGCATTTATTATTGAATCTGTCTAATAAGCAGGCCCTGCCAAAACAATAGAGTCTATAATTAACGTACAAAGTTAAGATGAAGGCTGGAAGCATGATAGGGTATGATAGTCTCTCTGGCACCAGCAGGACCTGATGTGTCACTGTGAATGCACTGAAAGCTGACCTGATCTTAATGACTTGGTGCCTTTGGGTCTGCGATTGATGAGAATGTACATGCTTTGTGATAGATTGAGTGTAATTGTAACCTCTTTTTATTGATTTAAGGCAAACTGTCACATCTTGCACCCTGAGCATACAGAGCACTCTCAGAAAAGGGTACTCAACCATCCCTTTCTGGGTTTAAATGCTTGTCACTGCAGTGGCAGCCATAAGGGTGTTTCTTTTGTACGTTTAGAAAGAAGAAAGAGAAAATATAATGTGACTATAAAAGTTATTCAAGGTGTATAATTGGACCTGAACATTAACATTTACATTGCTTTTACCTAAGGGAACAAAAATATACCTCCACAATACTATTTTTTTTCTGACAGCATAAGCTCTCAGGTTTATGGTGCACATCCATTACTACGCCATGAAAGGAAACCTTTGTCCCATATACTGTATGTGCTGCCATATTAGAGCCACTTTGTTGTATTAAGACATTTTCCGTTCTCTCTTTGGTCAGTCTTAGAATACAGTCGCATTTAGCTACAGGATACTCTGTATATTCTTAGCTTTTTAATTCTGGTATTAATCCCATTTTAGGATTTTATTTTAAATCATTTAATTTTCCCCATGTGCAGTCTCAGTTGTGATGACTTTTATGTTTGTTTGTCATGTCTGTCAGTGACTGTACTAACCACGATGAGCCAAACTAATAGATTTCATAGACATTAAAGCTTAAGTCCACCATTAATCAGCTGCTATTGATGCTCGCAGTTACATTAATTCTTCACCTACTGCACTCATCATGGCAAACATGCAGTTGGCATGGAACACCTAAACACCTAGCTGCTAATGAAATGTATCATATGGCTTGTTTCTAAAACCTGATGCCTGCACATTTATTTATCAGAATTAATTGCAATCTAACACTCCTAATAACCTGACACCAGATATGCTGTTTTTTTACATCCTGTTTATATCAACACTCTTGCCATTTCACAACATGGTACTTAACTAAATTCAACACATAGGAGCCTTATTGATCCTGAGGGGAACTACAGTGTTATAATTATGAGAAAACAACCCAATGTTTTTAATATTTATGTGGCTGAATAAGAGGCCCAGGTTAGAATTAAAGATAAACTTAGGGTTAGGGTTAGGAATAGCACACATTCCAGTGTTTCAACAACTGGCACTGCTTTGACATCCTTATGCAATGTCACAGCATTTTTTTTTTCAGCCAGAGCTGCATTATTTTTCGTCTGTAATCTTTAATCTATTAATGAGAGGAAAGTTGAATCACTCCATAAAGGGGCAGGGGTGGTTCAGAGGGTTAAGGCACTAAGTTACTGATAGGAAGGTCAGCGGTTTAATCCCCAGATATGCGGAGATAGAATTTTACAGTGCAGTAATGTATATGTGACGAACAAAGGATTAACTTAACTTAAAATCTTTTCCAGCACACACCAAAGACTTTCAATGGTATAGGATCAGAAATCTGTGATGGCCAATTCATGTGTGAAAATAATTCCCTATGCTCCTAGAACAACTTGTTCACATACATACACATACATGTATGCTTGTGCCATTAGGAAAGGGGAAAAAACCCTTTAGATGGGATAACCTGCTCATTCATTAAATTCAGATAGTTAGTTGACTTCATTTTGTTTCCACATGATATTGCCTGACCAACTAAAGCAACACCAGAGTAACGATGCCTCAAGAGGCTCATACTGTACAATGAGGTCCGATGCTTGACACGCTTCTCTTCGGATCCCACAGTACACTTCAGAAACACAGTAACATATTTTCCATGGCCATAGAATACCTTCCAACACGGCTGTTGAAGAAACAAAAAGCCACTCACTGCATCAGTTAGCGTTAAAAGTACCTGCTAAAACTTATTAATGACTGCAGTAATAATACAGTCAAGGATTGTGAAGTATTTGCTTATGTACAGTCAGATCCATAAATTTTGGAACAAAGATTTTAGATAAGATTTTTTTGGCATTTGGGATCACATATAAGCAGAGGTGGAAAGAGTAATAAAATTTTGTACTCAAGTACAAGTAGTGTTACTTCAGTGAAATTTTACTTAAGTACAAGTAAAGTTACCATTATAAAAATCTACTCAAGTAAAAGTAAAAAGT
>JAQQZT010000036.1:21046485-21066305 GCA_030068275.1 Clarias platycephalus | reverse complement strand
CACACACACACACACACACACACACACACACACACACACACACACACACACACACACACACACACACACCAAAAAGAGTTGCTCTTCACTGCCCCACACCAATACCTATTTCTATATACTTCTGCTCTGGTTAACGCTTTAATAAGCAAACTAAGGAACCAGTTATCAGTGCCAAAAGATGGGTGCAAATGTCATTAATTGTGTCTGTATGACTCACATGTTGCTAAATAGTCATCCTTGATCACATTACTATGATACTGTTGGGTCCAGAGGAGTTGAGTCTTTTTCTTCTTAAATATTACAAGCGTATGAAATTATTTTATTTGGAAAAGGAAAGACAAAGTTTTGACGATGAATGAGTGTGTGAATGTGCGTATGTGTGTGTGTGCCCTGCGATGGATTGGCACCCTGTCCAGGGTGTACCCTGCCTCATGCCCCGAGCTTCCTGGGATAGGCTCCAGGTCCCCGCGACCCTGAACAGGATAAAGCGGTACAGAAGAAGATGAAAGTTTTGACGAGTGAATATTGTAAATATTCACCTGAGAGTTTAAGGGGTTAACTTTCTGCAGTTTTTATTTTCATGCTGCAGGCACAGGGTTTGTTGTGTGTGATTACAAGCACTGAGGCAAACAGACATTCATATCGCTGCTGCCACTGGTACAGGGTCATTAAAGAAAGTAAAAGTGATTGAGAGGGAGAAGAGACAGATAGAGAGAGATTTTTTTTAAATATATTCATTTAACTTATGTGTACAGTTAGGATTTTATACCAACAGTGAGTGTGAAACCAGGAGTGATTGCAGCCCTTCGGCCAACATTAAACCGAACGACAGTTTTATGTGAGTGCATCAAGTTTTCTGCATGTTGGTTTGATCTGCCAGCAGCCAGTCTAAAAAGCTGAGATGTGTGGTTGTAGGAGTACGACTGAACCCCTCACCACATCAGCACATACAGACACATTAAAACTGAAAATGGCCTGGGTCCCTTTATTTGTGTCCCACGTGCCACATTCCCATTTATTTTACAGACTTGTCTCATGTTTCTTGCAATGCATTATGTCTCTGCAGAGACACAAATATAAAATACCAATCTTCATGAATGTGATTAATGTACAGCTTGTTTCTGTCTCAGACCACAGGATCGTGTTCAATCTATTTACTCTACTCTAGTGCTGGGCCATATACAATATTTATGACTTGGAAATGCTTGTGGTGTAGTTACAAATCTTTTCAAGCCATCTACACATACGCATGGACTTTTGATGAATGGACTGCAATAGCCAGTGTGCAGAAGGAAGAACACCAACCCCCCCCCCCCCCACCCCACCCCCCGCAGTGTTCATGCATATTGAAATTACTTGACCTAGTGTATTTATGAGCAAAGGATGACAACTGAAGTACATTTTAAGTGTGCTTTCATGATGTTTTTCGATTAAGATGCGTATTTACTTCATCTCAAATTTTTACAAATACATCTTTGCAGGAGTATTTGATGATGAGATTGTAGTGCCATGGGATTGAAACAAAATACAAGAAACAAATATGTAAGTGTGCTAACTTAATCAAATAAATAAATAACTCTAGATTCTATATGCTATACATCCTGCATATCTGTGGAACTCTGCATTGTTAAACTGTTGATTGATACTTTTAGAAAAAAAGTTTCATCTAGCACAGTACAGAATTATTTGCTTCGTCCTTCTGGGAAAACCATAAAAGCAGTGGTGTCAGGTACAAGGCCCACCAGCCTTATAAAGGTTTAATCCAGTCTACCTGGTAAATTTCTACTAGGGAAAAGGGCATTTTTGAGTAGTCAGTCTACTTACCCATGTGAAAACAGGAAAAATATGCTCATGGACGCTACACAGATAATAACACAAGATACCAGATAGTAACCATAACCAAAGTAACCTGTCTAGGTTATTACAATAGGATGAAAAAAGTATGGATACTCAATTAATGTGCATCAGTTGCTGTTCACTTGCTTTTAATGTCAAACAATCATATGAAAGTTATCTGATATCTAGGATATCTCATGTGTTGCAGTCATATAATTTAATAGGAAGACTAAGAAAATTGTTACTTTTGTCAGACGCTTGTTACTGTTGATGTAACAACCTCATAATACTATTGCATTTCTGTAATGTAATACGCTGTGTCATGAGAGCAGACAGAAAGCTCTTCTATCTGTGCCATCGCACTTTTTCTTTTGATCACACAGGGTGCGTTTGTATTGAAGCTCTGACAAATATTTGTAATCACTGTATCTAAGAAAGATGTCTTAATGCTGTCAAGGGTTGACAAAGCATTCATAAATACATTCATTATTTTTGTTAAATATACAGTGCTTGGCTTGTGAAATATGACTTTCTATATGAATTAGACTTTTTTTTTATGAAGCCGAACCTTATGCCACTACAAAGTACTGTAAGTCTTCGTGAATTTTTTTATTTTTTTATTATGTAATCCTGCAATCCTGTCTTATATAAAATACCCAGTGCATTTTGTGATGTTCATCTGAAGATAGGTTCTGCTGTAACTGATTTTCTAGTTTCTTTTTCTACAGTATGTCAAGAGGGCTTCGCTTATGGTTTGTATTTTTTCTGAGAGTTCACCATGAGAAAAACTTTAGTCTTCATTTTATGCAAAGAGGCAAATTACCTTTGCTACCTTAGTTAAACCCTTTCCAGCAACACAAAGACACACAAATAAGGAAACTGAATTGTGTTTTTAAACTATAAATAGCACCTCATAAAATAACACCAGTAACCGGTTCAGGCAGGATATCAATATTATTGGTCGCTCATGACAGAGCCCAGCACATTTTAACCATGTTTTTAATGATCGTCCGGAAAGATGACCCTCTAATCACCTCTGTATATAAAAAGAAATCATAGTTTTGCTGTGTCTTGTTCAGAACATGGGTCTAAACATTGGACTTAGGCTTAACCTGATAAATAATATTAGAAGAAATTTTTATAAGCATGTCTTAAATAGACTTTTCAGAGTGCTCTCACTTTCTACTCCATCATGCAGCAGAAACAAGAGAAAAATATCAGCACTTAAACTTGTAGTGGTTATACAGTATCTCAAAGATGAAACAGCTATATGTAAACTTCACAACAAAAGACAAGAGAACATAATTTACAACTGTTTCAGGTTTTAAAGTCAGTGACAATAGTTGACAATCAAGTCTATATGTATAATGTATTTCTATAATATAGCTACTACATACTGTATGCACAACCCCTTAACAGGAGCATCCAGAAGAAGAAGAAGAAGAACGACAACAACAACAACAACAACAACAACAATACTGTGGTTAAGACATCAGTATATTCAGTATCTACATTTCACTATATAGCCTTTAAATACATTACAATACCATTTAGATGGTTTTCACATATAAATCTGCACTAACCATTATTTCTCATTTAGATTTTTTTTTCTCTCATTTTGATGATTTTTCTTAATGGCCAACTCCCAAGAAACTTCAAGTTCACCTGAAACAGAAGTTGATGATCTGTAGCTGGAAGAAAATAATGCTTATCCTACCAGGCCTTATTTTTTTTTGCACACAGCATTGGTTACTACATGTAGATCCTCTTTATATACAGTATGTATATGTTAATAAATTCATTGCTGTGATATAAGAAGAATAAAACAGTGTAACATGCTATTATACAGTAGGAAAATAATCAACTTCACCTCTGCTGCCTCTGAGATGCATCACAGCACATGATTGTTTTCAGTTTGCACTGTCATGTTTCACTGACTACATACCGTAGATATATGTTATTATCTTATGTTGCCGTTCCTGTTATCCAATTTAGTGTCCAAATAAACCATTTTTAACTTGAAAAAGATTAAAGTAACAGCTATGTCTTGATTTCCCTGATGAGTTAGATTGAGGAGTCATTAAATAACCCAGTCATTAAATAAGACCGCCTGCAAGGACAACCCTCAAAGCTGTCTAAGCAAATGGTAGTGAATAAAAACTTCAGACCTTCGGAGACTCTCTGAGCACAGGATTAAAGCTAGAGCTCAAAGTATAAATAACTTTAATGGGGACCATCTCATTGCTTCTACCTGCCTGAATAAGCAGCCTGAAAGCCACCACTTTTAGATTGCTGTTTTTCTCATCTGCTTAGGTAACACATTTTCCAGTCCACATCATCTTTTTAATAAAACAAATATATCTGTCCTTGGAGGGGACTTCTTTTATTTGAAAGTGCTCTTAGGAAAAAGAAAGAGAGAGAGAGAGAGAGAGAGAGAGAGAGAGAGAGAGAGAGAGAATACAGTAAATGGGAGAATATGATTCATACACTTCAGTTACTGACAAAAAAAATAATTACTACAATACATATGTCAATGTGTTTTATTTTTAATTTGTAAATAAATAATATAAACAGATAAATTATAATGTTTTTATTTGTTTGCTTTTGGTCATATGTACATGATTGCTGTAGATGTGGTATATTCAAAGATAATATGTGTGTGGTGATCTACATGCAAAGATAATGTGTGGTATGGAGTTGGTTCAACGAACACAGCAGCAAATACAGTCAGTCTGCCTAACAATATATAAAATGTTAATTGCTAAGTGCGCTTTTCTGAGGTTTTTGGATAGCCACATGGACATATTGCACATAGCAAAATTGACATATTGCTTCATTGCAGTTTGTAAGGACTCTAAAGTCTGTGATACACTTAGCCCTTCACATGATTATTTAGGTTCTAAAATGTTTAAATGATTAAATTAATGACATCCATCCATTCAGTCATTCATTCATCCAGTCAGGCAGGCAATCAGTTGTCTTCACAACCAATTTATCCTGTGCAGGGTCATTATGAGAGATCATTTAGGGAACACTGGCCAAAAAGCAAAAGTCCCCAGGGCACAATTCATATACACTCTTACACACACACTCACACACTTTATCACCTTGGGATAATTTAGCGTAGCCAATTTCGCCTCAGGTGAAGAAAGAGAGATTGATGTTGATGAAGCAGGTAATTAAAGTGAATATACATTGCAAATATACAATGCTTTACATTTAGGCAGTACTGGTGTTTTCCATAGGCAAAACATCTTTCAGTTGAATTAAAATAAGTTCTAAAATATGTTTTTCTCTGTTTTTGATTACATATTTTAAAATGGTTGATCGTCAGTGGTGAAATAAAGAAAATAAAGAAACACACAGAAGAGACACATTTTTGCTTGCATCAAGCAACTTGAAGGATAAGATGTAGCTTGTTAGTCAGACTAATCAGAAAAAATTCAGATTGACCCTATTCCAGAGCAATGGGTATATCAGGGTAAACAGGTAAATGCATGAAGTGATGCACCCATCATGCATACAGTAGTGTTCACTGTACAAGCCTCTGGAGACAGTGTTATAATCTGGGGTAGTTTCAGTTTTCAGGTCTAGGGCACATTGTTTCTATAACAATGGTGGTTTTTATGGGGCCGGGTTGCTAGCCCAGTGCCAAATCCTCCTCCTTTCCCATCAGGGCTTTTGGACCAGTGATTTTTTTAAATTGACATTAAGGGTCTTGCCCAAGGGTCCAACAGTGGCAACTCTAGTTTACATTAGGAAATATCTGTAAAGAGGTTCCCCAGGTCATCACAGGGGTTAATTATGAAATGTTGCCACCATGTGGTTGTTCTTCCCATAAAAGTTAAGTTTCGTCATCATCAACATCATAAATTATAACTAGAGAGGTACATTTCCTGAAGAACATGTGAGTAGTGCCTGACATGTCATAGATATAGCTGCTGTTGGTCTCAATGTTAAGTCTATGGGACTCTGAGGCAATTAGTCATAGCACCCCATTCCCGAATAAAGCCGCACGTTTTGACACATCGTTAATGGGTCTACGACAAAAGGTGGGGGACTAGTTACGCGCCAAACTTTTGTACGGAATAATAATAATAATAATAATAATAAAAAATAATAAGCCTGCGAGATAACAATAGTAGTGCTTCGCTTCGTTTCGCACGCACCACTAAAAAGCATGTAGCAGTAGGCAGTGGTGAGGCAGGTCATACGGTCATAGTGTGACCGGCTGAGCTGCGGATAAACCTTTAGAATATATATATATATATATAATTGTATATACACAAACACACACACTTTTTATTCAGGCAGGCGTTCTCCTGATTTATTTTCACTCAGGCACTACGAGGTCGCATAAGTTGGAATACGGGTGGGGAAAACCGGCCAGTAGGAGTGTTTACTGAAGGACCCCAGTCTCTCACATTCACTCATACACGTGTGTGTGTACATGCAGACATGGCGGATCTTCAGATGAAGCTTCTTCGGAAGAAAATTCAGAAAAGAAATGAGAAGAATAAAGAACGCAAACTTAAACAGAAGCGGAAGCAGGAGGAAGAGAGCGGTAGGTGATGTGTTTGTGGTTTATGTGTGTGAATTACTTGTGGCTGGATGGTTAGCTGTGCTAGCACAGGAAGCGTGTTAGCATGGACACACACAGGAGTTATGATGTTTGTGCAGAATTAGAGATTTGACCAGGGAGTATATAATGGACTATTTTGTCATACATTTGTTTAATAGGTTATCTTGAATGCCGAGTTGCTCAATTAAACTCCAACGTTTATTGTAATCGAGCTTGATCTTAGTTAAGTTAGTAGTTTGAACTCGCGTGTTAAATATCACGTGTTAAATATCCTCAACCTGTTACCTTCTCTTGGTGTTTGTGTGCTGAACAGTTTCCACCTGGATGGAGAACAGTGAGATGTAATGTTCCCTGTTAAATGCCACGGGAATATATTTCTTTACAGCTTTATTGACAGACGAATTAGTTTTAATTAGTGATTTCTGATTTTTCTAACAGAGTCCAGAATAATAAGTGATGACTATGAAGGCGAGACGACTGAAGAGACTCCAGCTGAGGACATCAGGCAGGAGCTGGCTGACCAGAATCAGGAGAATGAATCCTCTCAGGAAGACAACAGCACACCAAGCAGCAGCAAGAAGAAGAAGAAAAGGAAGAAGAGGAAACTAAATGAAGCTGGAGATCCTGACAACACTTGTGAGTGTTAATTATCTGTTTATTTTTTACAGTCACATAATACAACCTGCAACGAAGATGCACAGCTGGAGCACTATAAGCTGTTGCATTGTTAAACATCTTGGATGATCCTTTTAAAAAGAACAAAACAAGTTTAGTCCTTGAAGAGAGCATACAATATTATGTCGAGTACCAGTGAATCTTACTGTATATAATCTTTGCCTGTTGGGTATAATAAACCGATATATAATAAACAATGGTTTATTATACATCTCTGTTTTCTTGAGGAAACAAAAAAGGACATTGAGTTATATACTGCGACAGGTTCTGATGAACTCAGAAGATTGTTAATTAGGCTCTTTAACGAATCCCTGCAGGGCTGGGGTGATATCGAACTATATGTTGTCTCCCAGCTTCTGGACAATCTTGCACACAGTAAGCACACATTTGTCCAAATGTCTTGGAAGAAATCTATAAAGTATGAATCGAAACTCTTTTGTGTGGCGATTCATGTATTGCCTAATCACCTTCGGCTCATTCACCAGTGAAAAATAGTTTGAAGATTGCATGCGTTAGAAGCCGCATGCGGCCACTCAACTCGCGTGTTCACTGTATGGTTGAGTTTTGAAACCTTGGAGGAATTTAAGGATGTTTATATCCCTACAGGTGGTACACTGTTCACATATTTTTATTCTGTGTGGTAGGAGTGTATTTGCTACATTTGTTTAGAAAGAATAATTATGGCTTGTGACAAAGATGCGTCCCTCAGTGCTTTTGTTGTTGGTTTTTTGTTTACTTTTAAATGTCAAACTCTTGTATATGTTTGTTTGTATTGTTGCAATGCTGCGCTTGGTTTTTAAGTGAGAAAACTAAAGTTATAAGAAACTGGCTAAGTTTCAGTAATCCTTAAACTTTTTTTAAAGGTTTAAAATTGTAACAAAATCAAGGAGGAAAGGGTTCATTAGTTAATAAACCTTAGAATAATGGTAATGTGCATGCCGTTGTTCTGCCACAAACGTGACTGGCCATTCAGTGCATATTGACTAGAGTCTGCATCACTGTGTATCTCTGTTTGATCATGCATAAATATCAACACTTTATTTTGGTAGGTATAGGTTTGAATTTAATTTTTTTTTTGCTTGGACAACTTTCACTTACCCATTGCTCATTTTAATTGCTTTTTAATTTTGCGATGACATCCACCAGTGTTGCCTTTAAACAGTTTGTTGCTATTGTGCATAACTATTAGCAAACAACTTTTCAGGAATGGCAATTAAAAAAACTGTACATTTTACAGGTCCTTCGAAATTTAATGGTGCACTCTTTGATCGGCTGATCAATCACTTAATTTTTACAGATCAGTTGTCTCTAGTAGTAAAATACTACTGTGATGACGCAAAATAAATTGAGTTGAGCCATATCAACGTGCTGTCGCCAGTCTGGAAATATTACCCAGTTTCATATTATTAGTCTCTTTAAATGATGCCCAAAGCAAAACTATGTGAGGGAAGGTCTGCCCAAACTTCGCCGGTTTAGAACAACACGGTGTAAATAATTTGAGTATGTTATTGGCAAAGGCAGCAGCTAAATCTTGTAAGTCGACTCTCACTTAACCACCTATAGCAGTAGCGCTCAAAAAGCTCGAGCCTTACTCTGCAAAGAATAAAACGGTTAAAAGCATTATCACAATTATTGAGAGAAACAAAGAGCGGTTTATCTTACTGATCCTACCAATGAGTAGCCATGATTGACTCGCCAAATACAAAGTGACTGAAGTGTTTTTTTATTTTAAAACATTTGGTGCAGAGTTTATTTGTCATTCATTGGCACAGCCATGTGCTGCATGTTATAACATATGAGGATAAGCATTTCAGCGTGTGTGAGTGCCCCTTGATGCTAGTTAAAGAATGGAACATTTTGCACTTTAGTCGAGCATAGGCTATTCTATTGGTTTTAGTTTCTTTATAATTGGCAAGTAATAATTAATAATAATTGACATCCTGTTGCATTTTTTTTGTCCCTTTTCCTTAGCTAGTGGAAGGATAGTGCACATCAAGTTTGACTGTCAATTTAATGGCTGTTGAATATTTCACTCATTTTCCTTGTTTTTTTTTTTATTTAATTTTTTTAACTTTCTTCACCTGTAGCTTAAACAGTGCTTTGGGGTCGGAAATGGACATATAGACATTGATGTGCATGCCAAAAGCTACAGGCAAATTTGCTGCGGTCATTCATTTATCTGCTGTTTTGCTAGGCTGTTAGAGCTATCTCTATTGATTTTGGCAAATCATTGTGGTACAAATTAAATAACACCTCAGACGCTGCTGTTTTGCTAAATTAATCCACTGCACTTTGGGCTGTAACATGGGCTCATAACAAGTGCCTTAAACTTTTATACTGTAGATAATTTGCGGTCTGTTTTATGATCAGTGAACTGTATTCCTTGTTTATTTATGATGAATAACTTATTTTCTAGCTGTGAAAAAGGCCAAACAGGAGACCAGTGAGGACAATGGTGCTGGGCTTTCTGAAGGAGAAGAGGAACAAGAAAGTTTAAAGGGGGAATTTAAGGGTGATGAAGAGGATGCCGAGAATGATGAGGACGAGCAGGATGATGTACCAGAGCTTCCATCTGGTCTGACAGGTGTGGCGGAGCCTCCTTTAGTTTGTGTGCAAGATGTTTGTTTGCCTGCCTGACAGGGTGTTGTACTCTGGTCTGTATGTTTATGTATTTTTCCCTTTTCCCCAGGAGCATTTGAGGACCAGTCATTTGCATCTCTGGCAGAGCTTGTGAGTGAGAACACACTCAAGGGTGTTAAAGAGATGGGATTTGAAAACATGACTGAGATTCAGCACAAAACCATACGCCCTCTACTGGAGGGAAGGTGAGTTTACAGCACCGCATCACATCTTAATAATTTTTTTATTTACATTTTTATTAAACATAATGTTTCATGCATTTCATGAGATGATGTGGGAAAGTGCAGCCATATCATTGAACTGTTTGTCTCTCTACAGAGACGTTCTTGCAGCTGCTAAAACTGGCAGTGGTAAAACTCTGGCCTTCCTGATTCCTGCCATTGAACTCATCTATAAACTCAAGTTCATGCCCAGAAATGGTGAGTAGACACAAACACTGTATGAGTCCTGGCGTTGATGAGTACTCCTTAAAGGAAATGTTCTTCCTAAAACTCTCCTAAAACCTATTAAAATAAATAAGTAAATTAAATACAACCAAATTCTAAAAAAAAAAGAAAAAAAAATCCTAAAACCTATTTTGAAAATATTTCCTATGTGCTTAGTGATCTGGTGCTAATTTGTTGGTTGAAGCTGTGTGCACTCCTGTGTTTTGCCTTATCCCAGTGTGAAAGCACTGGTTGACTCATTAGATTGATCATTAGTACAGTTAGAGTAGCAGAACTGCCAAATTCTTAAGTACAGTGTATGCGTTTCTGTGGCAGTTATGTAAAGTGTTTTCACAGCCAAAAAAATAAAATAAATTTAAAAAATAAAAATAAAAAATATATATATATATAAAAAAAATTTCTTTTTTTTTTCTTTCTCAGATCAAATGTATGCTTTAAATAAATGTCCAAAGTAAATGGGATCAATATTGGTTTACATTTTTGTCTTTTCCCTCATTAACTGTTGCCCTTTGAATCCCAAACATAAGGAATAAAACACAGATTTTGTTGTTTGCTAATTACAGAAGAAAAAGCCCCTCAAATCCAGTGTACAATTAGGGGAGAAAACATTGGAATCATAAAGTTCCATAAAGTATTACATTTACATGATGGTCTGAATTTTAGAGAATTACCATGGAGCTCCCGATACTATACTATCACGATACCTAGGTGCCAATTTTATTTGTTTTCCGATTCTGTTCGTTTCACAATTTTAGAAATATCCCAAATAAATAACAAAATCTGGGGGGAAAATGCTCCTATCTCACAGGGTGCTGTGTTGTGTAAATATTTGTAGAGCACACCATCTGGAGGATTAGAGAGGAACAGCAACATTTTACCACTTAAAACGTTTATAAAACACAATTATTTTTGTTAAAATGTCTTTAACATTTCTCTCTTTTTCTCTGGCAGGTACTGGAGTGGTGATTTTGTCCCCAACACGTGAGTTGGCCATGCAGACATATGGAGTACTGAAGGAGCTAATGACTCACCATGTGCACACATACGGCCTCATTATGGGTGGCAGTAACCGCTCAGCAGAAGCCCAAAAGCTTGGTAATGGAGTCAACATCATGGTGGCCACCCCTGGAAGACTTCTTGACCATCTACAGGTCAGAGCAGTGTTAACAGTGATCTTAATTTCTCCAAATTTGCACTAGCATTATAAATTGTATATAATTTCTAATTCATCAGAATTCTTGCACCACAAGCATTAAAATAGACATAAAGGATGCCTATCCCGGAGGTCGACACGATACATGATCTGTCCTTGGATTAACTCTCCCTGCCTGTTTGTCTTCCTTTCTGTAGAACACTTCTGGCTTCATGTATAAAAATCTGCAGTGTTTGATTATTGATGAAGCAGACAGAATTCTTGAGGTGGGATTTGAAGAAGAACTTAAACAGATCATCAAACTGCTGCCAAGTAAGATTATCTTGCTTTCAAAAACAGACTTTAGCATTTAAGTTGCCTCTAATGAACATTGATTCAGAACTTGACATATGTGGATTGATTTAAGCTTCTATAACTTTCTTTGCTTAGAGAAGAGACAGACCATGCTGTTCTCGGCTACGCAGACAAGGAAGGTGGAGGATCTGGCACGAATCTCTCTGAAGAAAGAGCCTCTGTATGTGGGAGTGGACGATAACAAGGATACAGCCACTGTGGAAGGACTGGAGCAGGTATAATAGTATTTGACAATCGACTTGTTCAGGAATACAGGACAAAGGTGCAGTTTAGCATGATGAAATTTAAAGCATAGTCCTGAACTGTCAACTTGCCAGAACGAACAAATGTGGTCAGGAAAAAAAATTTGCGATTGGAGATCACACTTGAAGTTGCATCGTAAACAGTCGACAGTAGAAATTAGCCGTTTTTAAAAGTGGAAAGAGGTGCACCTCAATGCGTGCAATGTGATGGGAACTCTCAGAATTGGGATTTGGACTGTAAGAAAACCACTTGTAAGGCTAATTCAGATAAATATTGGACTTTGAAGCGATCAAAAAAGGTCATGTGGTCTGATTTCAGATTGACCCTATTCCTATTGATCCCTATTACACAGCATTCCAGGTGCATTAGGGTAGGAGGGGAAGCACATGAAGCGATGCACCCATCATGCCTTGTACAAGCCTCTGGAGGCAGTGTTATGTTCTGGGGTTGCCTCAGTTGAGCTGTTCTAGGCTTAGCAACAATAAGTGGGAATAAAATGAAGTCAAATATTAGTTTCTGTCACTGAATAGCAATGCAGTGCAATATCTTACCACAGTAATATTGCTGTTGCACAAACACACTTTTTAAAAAAGTTTAACATACGAACTGTAGAGTGGGCATGCACAAATCTTTGTAACAAAATAATTTTTATATAGTCTTCTGGCTGATTATAAATTCAAATATTTCAGCCATTTGGATACTAACCAACACGTCCTTTATCGTTCCTGCTGGTATCGTGGAGGTTGTCAGGGTAAAATACTGTGTTGTGAATGCTGCCTTTGTGTGTTACTTGTGTATTTGAATTGCTTGTGTTTTATTATTATTTTTTTTATTTTTTTTTTTGACTGTGGTAAATTTTGTATTTTGCCTCAGGGATATGTGGTTTGCCCATCAGAGAAGCGCTTCCTGCTGCTTTTTACATTCCTCAAGAAGAATCGCAAGAAGAAGCTGATGGTGTTTTTCTCATCCTGCATGTCCGTGAAGTATCACTATGAGCTGCTCAACTATATCGACCTGCCTGTTATGGCCATCCATGTGAGTTGTTTTGCAGATCTCGTACACCTAAAAGGCCGCACATATACAGCTTTACTTTATACCTTGAGGTTATGCTTTTAAGCAGCTTACATTTTAAAGAGAGAGAGAATACAGCACAACCAAGCTGTTGAGGGTTGACCCTGCAGTGGCAACTCAGCAGTGCTGGGACTTGAAACACTTTCCCTTTAATCAGTGACTCAAATTATTGAGGTGCCACTTCTCTAAACACAGTCCTCTTTCTACAACCTCTGCTGGAGAAGATGAATTGCCTCAAGAGGCTCTTTCTGTTGTAGCAGTTTTATTTCTATTTATGACGCACTGTGTGGTAAGGAAGTACTGATGTCTACAAAGTATTTAAGCTGGTGATTTGTGACGATGGTGTGGTGTCGGCCAGGATTGTGATCCGTAAGGACTGTGTTTTAATGTTTATTATATTTACATTTTAAATCATGAAGGAACCTGTGGTTTGAGAGCAGTACTGTTAGTCGTTTATTTTCTATTTAAATGTTTTGTGATTTATCAGCTAACATGAGTGGCATTTTAGTTAAATGTAAATTTATTATACCAGCTTTCCTTCTTACTAAACTGTGTATGCATCATGCTAGGTAAAAGTGCTGTTTTGAGGTTCAGCCTTATTTGCCTCAGCATCCTAGGCGCTGTGAGATTCTTTATCATAACTGCTCAGGTGTAAGCTGTTTTTGATATACTCATTTTGTCAATGCTTTTATGTAACTGTTCTTTTGTGGTTTTACAGGGCAAGCAGAAGCAGACAAAGAGAACCACCACATTTTTCCAGTTCTGTAATGCAGACTCTGGCATCTTGCTTTGCACTGATGTTGCTGCCAGAGGACTCGATATCCCTGAGGTGGACTGGATTGTCCAGTATGACCCACCAGATGACCCTAAGGTATAACATTAAAGGCAAGCAATACATGTTTTAGCTACTCTGGGCATGCATAATAAGCTAATTTTCCATGATTAATTGAATTTGTCAGGAATACATTCACCGTGTGGGTCGAACTGCTCGAGGTATTAATGGCAGAGGCCATGCCCTCCTCATCCTCAGACCTGAAGAGCTCGGCTTTCTACGGTTCCTCAAACAGGCCAAGGTAGCATTAATATCATTTGAAAGTAACTTGAATATTTTGAACAGTGGCTATTTCTCAGATGCATGTGCTTGTTTTACATGTTTTTTGTTTTGTTTTTTCTTCAAGGTGCCATTAAGCGAGTTTGAATTCTCTTGGAGTAAGATCTCAGATATTCAATCCCAGGTGAGTCTATCTAGTTACTTTTAAATAAAGCATTAAAGTGTTTATTAAACTGATCCTATACAGTATCAGAATTACTAACAGGAGCTTGTTAATGTTCCTCTGTCAGTTGGAGAAGCTGATCGAGAAGAATTACTACCTGCATAAATCAGCTCAGGAGGCATACAAGTCATATGTGAGAGCATACGATTCTCACTCCCTCAAACAGATCTACAATGTACAGACACTTGACCTGCCACAGGTGGCGCTGTCGTTTGGCTTCAAAGTACCACCTTATGTTGACCTCAGTATCCTTTCAATATTTTGCTATTTTGTGTTTTTATCCTCATCACAAACTGTGTATAATGTATTTTGTACAATTAAAAATCTGAATAATTCTAGGCTTGCACCAACATAAAATGATGAAAGGTTGAGGAATACTACAAATTATGAATCACTAGTGAGCTAATCAACACTGCTAAGGTAAACAATTGACATTAGAAGGGTCAAAATAATCGCTTACATCAAGCAAAGAAAACAACTAAGGAGATTAAAAATTACTGGAACTGGGTTAAGAACTATCCAACACATTTTTAAAACCTGGAAGGATAGTGCTGAGCCTTTACATTTGTGAAAGATATATGCTCATACAATCATGAACAGAGATCACTTAAACACTTGATGAAGGTGCATCGCAAAATAAATTGACCTAACCAATCACAGCTAGGTTTAATAGTGAAAGTAAGATGTCTACATGTTACTCGTGCTGTAGTAGTGAAACTAATCAGAAAAAAGGCTTCAGTTTGCTAGAGAGCTTATGGATTGGACGTTGGAGGAATACAAAAAAAGTCATATGGTCTGCGTCCAGATTGACCCTATTGCAGAAGTAATTGGTATGTCAGGGTAAGAACACAGGAATATTCCTAGTTGCAAATTTTGAGTGGTTCTAGGAGCATGAGGAATCATTTTTCAAGTTTAATCACCGCATTGTTAGACTTCATTCAAATGAAATCTTTGTGCTAGTTTTTTTTTGTTTTTGGCAGGCACAGTAGTTTCACTAAACATCTTTGTTCTTTGGTCCTATGGTCATAATCGGACAGGTTAATGAAGAAAGAGCCATGCTTATCTTCATTACTTATTTGGCTATATTATTTTTTTCTATGCTGTAGCATGTTCTCACTGAGCACTTTACACAGTTATGAGTAATTAACAATCCGGTAATAGTTGCACTATTTATTTGAAAATGTTTTTAAAGTATTGTTGAAGTGGTCTGTGATATTCCTTAACATGTTTCTCTCAGATGTTCACAGCAGTAAAGGTGTAAAGCTTCAGAAGAGGGGAGGAGGTGGAGGCTTTGGCTACCAAAAATCTAAGAATGTGCATAAAGCTAAGATCTTCAAACATGTTAACAAGGGCAAGGGAGACCGCAGACAGTTCTCCCGCTGAGTGTGACTATTTCCTCCCTAAATGTGTTTTTGAATAAGTTTTAAATGCTTCAGGCTAGACAACTCTTCCCATCTTTGCCTGTGGTTATTTATGCATTTTCCTGTCTATTTTGTATGTCTATTCACAAAAGCTGTTGAAATAGTTCATTTGTCTGTTTCCATTCCACATAATTGTGGGGAGAATCTATAATGCTAGATTCTACTGAAACTCTTTAAAATCTGTATATTAATTTTTCATGACTCTCCAACTTTGTACTCAACTGATTAATTAAACATCTTTTCAAGAACCCAGACGATTTGTTAAAGGTTGCATTATTCTAAATATTTTTTTTGTGTGTGTAAGTTATGTTCAAATAACTATAGCATGAATTCGGCAGAGACAGGAGTTCAAAGACTAGTTAAGATAAATGTTAAATGCATGATGGCTTATTTAATTGTGAACATTTTACAAAAAAAATGGGATACAAACTATGGTGGTTGATTTAATCACAATTTACATGGAACATGTGCAAGTATGCTTGGTATTGTAGAAGTTAGGAAATGGCTCCACAGGATCTGTCAACATGTATGCATGGTAGATTTATAAATATAATTCTGAGCCCAGTCAGGTGCATGCTGTTACCTTTCCTCCTACTGGAATATTAGTTTGTGTATAGAACATTAAACATCCACAGCTCTAATATAATAGGGGGAAAATGAACAGTTAGGATGCTCCCTTTGCTCTCAGCTTGGAAAGTAGCATCTCATTCTTACGGCATTCCTAGAACAGAGCAGAAGGAGACATTTTTTAGTGTGCATGAATATACAGTACATGAGAGAGATATATTTGTATTGCTTTATACTAACGGAGTTACAGTACTGTTAATAATTGAGCTGCACAAAAAGGTGCTTAGGTCATGTGTGTTAAATCTGTACAAAGAAATCTCCATAATTTTCAGGTACAAACCTTTCAGTGTATAGTGTATTTAATATCAAAATGAACAAGTGGTTCGTTTTATAAGCATATTTATGCAAAGTGCTTCGCCGTGAAAAACACTGAAAAGTACACCATTCAGCTATAGTTGCGAGGGCTGTTAATTTGTCAAAATATGTTAAAAGCATAGCTGCGGTTTGGTTTTACTGTTCATGATTTGTACATTCTGCAAAAGTATCTGCTTCAGAAAACCTTTTCCTTTGCCCATTTCACCATGAAATATCAATATAATATTAATCACAGGAAAGCTCAAAGCTTGTTCAAATAACACAAAGGGTGAATTATAAACATGTCTCAGTCTAACTTTATGACAAGGTGATTAGGAGAACAAGCTCTATTTATTATACTTTATGACTTCACACTAGTTCACATGAGCTGCCTAGGAACATGTCATGACAAATTTTAAATTTGTCATGATAACACTTTCTTCATGTTCTTTCACACGAGAACAGCATTCTGATTTTCTCCATGCAATGCTGATAAATTGCATGGCCCTGATATAAGGTGAATTTCACTGCCAAACAGTGTTTAAAGAAAGTGCAGTGCACAGTTCCCACCTCTTTAAAGTCTTTCACAGTCTTAAAGTAGAGTCTCTGTTTATCCAGCAGTTCCAGATACTCATCATTAAGCTGGTCTCTCCTCATCTTATTTTCCTGTTTCTTCTTCTCCATCTACGCAAGGGTGAAAAATGCATTACTACAGACTTAAAAAAAACAAGTCAAAGTTAACCAGCTTTTAATACCTACAACATATGTGCAGAAGTATAAGGTTTCTCTCATTAACCTTTATTCGACTCTGCTTAATTCCTTCTACTATCTGCTCCATCTGCCTAAGGAACTGCTCTTTAGCTCCGGATGATGCCATGGCTCTGAAAAGCACAAATACACTGATCACACAAATACAGAGGGACACATCTAGCTTCTACTTCTCAATAACAGCAGCAGATAAAATGGTCAATTGATATCTTTGGTATATGTTAATATACCAAAGAAAAAAAAACATAATACATGTATAACAAAGATGCGCATATTTTAGGTGATGTTTCAATTATATAGCTGAAATTGTTACCCTGCTTGATAATGCTTATCAATATTGATGTGATTCCTTTGACACTCACTGTTGGAAGTTGTCATGGATGGAATTGAGTAAATTCACCTGCGAAAGAAATGCAGTGTCAAACAGAGCTAAGCCTTAAGTAATCCCACTAAACACTTCATAGGGAACACACAAAATATGCAATCTAGGAACATGTGAATGATTAAAACAAGACAGAAATGTGATTAAATTTGATGCAGATTAAATATTGTCAGAATTTGCTAATCAGACTGATCTTAAAATTGTTCAATAGACACATTTGTATACATTAAATAGATTATTCACATTTATACAGGCATATTGTTTCCACAAGAACAACACTGACCATTACAAAACAATCATAGATGTCAGGTTTCCTGAGCCTTGCAAAAAAAAAAAAAAAAAAAAAAACATAAAACAGTCTCTTGTACCTCCTTCTCCAGGTAGACCTTTTTATCATCCAGAGTATTATAGAGAGTGAAGAACTGTTTGGTTTCTTTGTGTGTTGCTGCAACTGTAGGGAGACAAAAAAAAATCGTTAATATCCAACTGAAGTTCACCAACGAGGGTCAATAACACCATGTGATTCTCATGATATTGAGCTTAGAATGTAAAGCAAGCTCATGCATAAACCATGAAGCAAGGTTGGGAGCCAACACACAAACACACCTTGGCTGTAGAGTTCAATGAAGCGTTTCTGGTACTGTGTAAGCTCAGCTCTGCTGGGAACCTCATCAATCTTCCTCTGCAGAATGGCGATCTCTCGATTCCTCCGGGCCTGCAGGGGATAACATTAAATGAGCAGGAACTCTCCTTCAGTCTGAAGAGTAAATGCTGATTCTCCACGTCTTACCATCAGAAGGCGGATCTTCTGCAGCTTCTCCCGGTCGGTGCTGTACTGCTGATCTATCAACCGACTTCTTTCCTGAAATCCACAAGAGACCAGAGTGGAGGAGAGGAGGAATGTGAAGTGCATGACAAACATTTTAAAAACAATGTGAATGTATATATGGATTATTATAAAGGAAATACTTAAATAGTCTAAGAATTATTGTTATTTCAATCATTTCATGCTGTAATCATCGTCTTCTTTGTCTGTCTATTGATCAATAATACCGTACATACATACACAGATTAGTTTTCTTCTTCTAGACAGCATTATGAAGCAAGAGTTAGCTTTTTTTTGTACAGTTCCAGATGCATCCAGAACAATGTGAGTGTGTACTCTATGAAAGCTTGCTTTAATTACCTTATCATCATCAGCCTCATCTCCAAACTCTACCTTTAGGTCCTCGATACTCTGCTGTAGCCGTGTCATCTCCTCCTACATACACAGAAGAGTACAATTATTGTACCGACACGCAAAACCTTTCTGTCCGTCATTCAGAAATAATCAGAACATATGGCATACAAGTCAGCAGACGTTACATACTCGGCAGTGTGTGCGGAACCCCTGCTCTTGCTGTTTGAGGTTCTCATTCATTGCCACGAGAGCACGCAGCTTCTCAAGCAAACTGAAATGGAAAACTGCTTTAGTTCACCGTACACCAGAACGTACAGGTAAAGAGCAATCATTCCACCTTGTTTAAAACTGATGAGACAATGATACTTCATTAAAATGATACTTCAAAAAAGGAATTCTACCCAGAGTCAGCTTGAGCCTCCACATCTGCCAACGAACTGAGCTCTTTCTCCAACCGCTCACCCATTTCACTCGCCTACACACACACACACAAAATACCAGTAAGTACCATCATAAACAATGAGTTCCCCTTTTAAATACCTAGCATAAGCAAGAGACATCTCACCTTCTGCCCCCCTTTTAAATATAATAATGTACATTACAGTATATATTCAGAGTAATAAACACCTTGGATAGTAATGTGTTAAATGTATTTTATGCAATTATATTACCTCAGTGAGTTTGCTCTTGGCCTCTTCGCATGCTGCTCTCATTTCCTGTTGCTTTGCTTGCATCTGAAACAAAGAAAAGAAACAAACCGAAGCCTAAAGCTCAGACAGAACTCCATGCTGTTTATCAATATCTTTCAGTAACAGATAGATAGATAGATAGATAGATAGATAGATAGATAGATAGATAGATAGATAGATAGATA
>JAQQZT010000036.1:21023455-21037518 GCA_030068275.1 Clarias platycephalus | reverse complement strand
TGTAAAAATAAATTAATTATATAATTAACTATTCACAGTTAACAAAAATTTTTAAATAAATACCAACAATAGACAGAATAAACCCACAAACAAAATAAATAAATTAAAAAAAAAAAAAAAAAAACCAATAAACTGACTAAAATCACAGTGTTTCGTTGATTAAATCCGAATGTCGAGAAAATAACAAAAGATTTGTATAAAATGCATTTTTTTAAATGTAAAATTCCATCATTGAAATATAAAAGTTGGCAATGTACACAAAATATTTGTTACTATAGCAGAAGAAGATAATTATATCCTATCCTAAAATATAATTTTCAAGTTGCCGCCAAAAAGATTGTATTTTTTGTAAATAAATAAATAAATAAATAAATAAATATTCTTTCTGTTTGTTACAGAATGTGCACTTTTTAAAATTCATTTTTAATTTATATATGTTTGCATTTAAGGAGTGAAACACTGTTTCTCGATAATCCTACAGGTGCTGACAGGCAGCACAGTATCCTGTGTGGCAATAGCGAATTGTGGTATTATAAATTAGTTTAGAATTGTAATAAAATCTAAAGAGAACATGTGTACAGAATTTTGATGTTTATAAAAATGTGATACTAACAGAATCACAATACAGATCTAATTGGCATCTACAGTAGGTATCGCAATAATATTATATCAGCTGGTCCCTGGTGATTCATTTCCCTACTAAATACAGTGTGATATTTGAAAGTGAACTTCTTTAACTTTGTTAGGAATAGGATATTAAAATAGGGGGAATGCATGTTGTATATTATATAAATATAATATTCATAATATTATCATAATATTATCACACGTATCAATAAATAACAAATCATATCAAAACATCAAAAAATATATATACTGTATATATTTTTGGCTGACTCTTATTTTATTTAATTTTTTGAGGCGAGCGAAATGATGTTAGAAACTACGACTTTGATTGGACGTTATTTCAACCAATGGCAAAGCGGCGGGGACGGAAGTGACCTAGTGAAACTGAAATACGCAGCCTTAGCACTGTGGAAGGTTGTAAATAAAACTGAGCGTTAGCAAATTGTCTGTTTACAACGTATCTGAAGTTTTATTGGCTTCCGGATTGTCTTCCTTAATTAGAGCGAAGTTAAAAATGGTGGGTAATTTAGATTTTCACATCGTGTCGTTAGTTAGTGTAGACTAAGCAGTATGGGAAATACGGAAAATTTGAGGTCATGTGTGACTGCGTCAAAGTCCGTGTGTGTGTGTGTGTGTGTGTGTGTGTGTGTGTTAGCTTTCGCTTAATATAAAATGTACATTTAGGCATTTGGCAGACGCTCTTATCCAGAGCGACTTACATTTTTATCTCATTATACATCTGAGGGTTAAGGGCCTTGCTCAAGAGTGGTGCAATTTGGTGGTTGTGGGGTTTGAACCTGGGATCTTCCGAACCGTAGTCCAATACCGTAACCACTGAGCTACCCCTTTAATGTACATTAAAAGTATACCGCGAGGTGGGTAGTGTAGATAGACAGAGCAGTTCAGCGATGTGCCTCATGGTGATGATGTGGCCTGCTCGTGGTTGTACTATTCAAACACAGGATTGAAACTAAACAACAAAAAGTGAACTGTATTAAAGTATTTAAAGAACAACTGATTGATGATCCATATGTCTGGGTTTATTAAAAGATCAGTAGGCTTGTTCATGTGAAACAGAGCGTTGCTTTTCTTCTGAAGTCTTAAAAAAATGCAATTTGAGATAAAGATTTAACCTAATGCTTGGAACAGTTTATAAAATGAGCCCGTAACCAATGGTCAAGAGTTCATGAACAAAACTATTTAACAAACAGTGAAAACAGCAATACTTCTTATTGTTTTATATTTGAGATGGTGATAGACTTGTGTTGACTTTGGTCAGTCCAGGTCTCCTCTGTTACCCATCTCAATTGAGGGAGTGAAGATTGAGATGGTGAAGTCATCTGACTTGATGATTTCATAAAATGATGATATAAAACATGAATTGATTTATAGCCTATTCCTATACTGATTTTATTGTGTGTTTTGCAGGTGAGGTATGAAAACAGCTGACAGTGGTACTACAAGAGTGGTAAATTATCCGGGGTTATTGCTGCTATGGCAGAGGTTACCGGCGGGGGTCCCTACATAAGCATGATAACCAACCGTACAACTAACCTGCTGATCCGAGGGGCCATGCTGTTCGGTGTGGGAGTGTTTCTAGCCCTGGTGCTAAACTTGCTGCAGGTCCAGCGTAATGTCACTCTTTTCCCTCCTGATGTCATCAGTAGCATCTTTTCTTCAGCGTGGTGGGTACCACCTTGCTGTGGAACAGCATCAGGTAACACACACTCTCATAAAGTGATAGTTTGTGACTTTCTTTGTTTGTAGAAATGACTTAACAACATCTGCTGATAAATTAATTTTTAGGCAATTATGTGTCTACATACAGTCATTTTGTGTCATTAGGTGAACCTTTTTAAAAGTACCACCTTAGAATAGAATAAAATATTGAAAGAAACCTATACATAATTAAAATATAACTTATATTTTTGTGATTGAGCTTTGTGGGTTTATAAATCTCTTCTTTTCCCCTCCCTCAATTCCTCTGTTTGTCTTTCTGTTCCTTTCTTTTTATCTGTTTCTGTCTCTCTTTTTCTCCATCTGTTTCTTCTTTTCTTTCTCTCTCAGCTCTGATAGGGTTGCTGTACCCATGTATAGACAGGAGGTTGGGGGAGCCCCATAAACTGAAGCGTGAGTGGTCGAGTGTGATGCGCTGTGTGGCTGTCTTTGTTGGCATTAATCATGCCAGTGCTGTATCCTTCTCTCACCACAATGGATACAACGCCCTCACTATGCTTGTATTTTACATGCCGAAAAAAACATTCTCAAGATCCAAACAATTTAAAAGTTCCTTGAATAACGAAGGACTTTATATAGCTTTGAAGCTAGGGAACAGCTTTAAAGTTACAGTGCATTCACCTTTGAATGATATTGTGCATATGCTTCATGTGTTTTTTTCAGAATGCCAGTCCACTGTGTAGTGTGTGTCATAGGGAACTTAGTAAATTAAGTACAAACTGGCATAATTATTCTCCGAGTTTAAGTGTAGCATTTAGTGGATTTTTGTATTTGTGATGACTGCCAGAACTACACATGGCACAGTGGTGCCCTAAGGTTTTAGGAAATTTTAGGTTAGCCTAACCTTCCCCATCATACATTGTGTATCAATAAAAAATCGTAACCATCAATGTAGCATAATTCTTGCACAATAATTATTACTTACATTTTTCATGCAACGTTTTCCTCTGGGGAAATAAGCACAGCAGGTTAAATAGAAATATTGTGTTTTTAAAGCATCAAGATGGATAATGACTTCTATTTACGTTGGTGCCTTGAACAGAGATCAATTCACTCATGAGGTGCCTCCAGGGTTATTACAATATATAAGAAACCTGAGTGTATCTGGTGTATTTTCTTTAATTTCCTGGCTTGCAGAAAGTGGACTTTGCAAATAATGTCCAGCTGTCTCTGACCCTGGCTGCACTCTCAGTGGGGTTGTGGTGGACATTCGACAGGTCACGCAGTGGCTTTGGCCTTGGAGTCGCCATCGCGTTTCTGGCGACCATTACTACACAGCTGCTGGTGTACAATGGAGTGTTTCAGTGAGTTTCTCTTTTAAATTCACCAATTACATGAAGAAAAAAAATTAAGCTCATGTAAGAAAGGAGTAAGAAAGTGACTCCTTTGGAAAGTGCATATCCATATTATTTTCTCTCTGTGTATATGTGCAGGTATACATCTCCTGACTTCTTGTACATACGATCTTGGCTGCCTTGCATCTTCTTTGCTGGTGTGATTACTATGGGAAATATAGGACGACAACTTGCTCTTGTAAGCACACACACACACAGTTACTAAGAATGCAGCGATTTATGGGCTGTATATCGGTATCGTGTGATATTTGCTTTAACTCCAGTTGACACATTGTCAAATAAGCTGGCATTTACAGATGGTTTTTCTGTTGCACCGCATCAATTTTGCGCTGGTTACATGTTGTGTTGATTAATTGTAGTCTGAATGGGACAAAAGTAGTCTACCCATCTGCAGCTTTGGGAAATATCCTATATCTGTGCAGTATAATACCACCCAAAACAGCTCCCTTTGCCATGACATTCTAACCCATTGGGAGTGAGGAAGAGCCAGGAGCCTGTACTTAGCAATAGCCCTAGGATTGTTGATTAGCATAGACAGCCGAAAACTCACTTGTGTAGGGAGTTCCCCATTGTACCGGTGTACTGGGGGGAAAAAAAAAAAAACACTTCATCCCCA
The DNA here is from genome assembly GCA_030068275.1 of Clarias platycephalus. Taxonomy (NCBI): domain Eukaryota; kingdom Metazoa; phylum Chordata; class Actinopteri; order Siluriformes; family Clariidae; genus Clarias; species Clarias platycephalus. Next base: position 21,033,183 of record JAQQZT010000036.1, on the reverse strand, counting down.
CATGTCCAGTATTCAGGACACTACATTCACAATTTCGTTATATTACTAGAATATAGAATATAACAACCAGCAACTTGTGTTTAATGAAAGTGTCTTAACGATGATTGTCAATTCATTACAAAAAAGATTTAGTCTTGTATTACACTAATAACAATTTTCTTTTCTTCCCAGTATGAGTGTAAAGTTGTTCAAGAAAAGATTCATCAGGACTAAAATCTACAATCCTAAACCGTGAATTAAAAAAACCAAGAGAACCTGCATGAACTCTTACAGCAGATATGGACAAGCCTTGTCTGCATTTATACAGCAGGACAGTTTGGAGATCTGTGGCCATGCTCATTGGCTGCCAGTACAACCCCTCTGAAGCTTAAAGAAGCTGAAAATGGCATTCATTTACTGAAACATCTTTGCAAAGTGTATTTTAAACTTTCATACCCATCTATGTTGGATATGATGTGCCAAAGTGACTCAGACATGGCTGTTCTTTCTGGAATATTAACTCATGACTATTAACTCATAACTTCATATATGCTGGTTCTTTCACAAGGTGCTGCCAGACAGTGTTTTTGTTGTCATAAATAAAAATTGCAGGGAGGACATCAGAAGGGCTGTATACAGAGGTCAAGAGAAATTGATTCTTTACCATTTCTGTGTGTTACTGTGCATGAGACATGAAATAAAAAAGTGCTGTAAAGGAAGATAAAAACTTACAAATAATTAAATGTTTCTACAAAAATAAAATAGTTTAAAGAGCAGCAAACAGAATAATATTCAAAATTATGTATTTGGTGTGACAGTGCATAGCTTTACAAAAGGTATAATTTGTGCACTTTTATAAGGAAGTTTGCTGATTATTTTATTGAGCATGTTGGAGAATCTGATACAAGTCTTCCAGAGACTTTGACTTTCTCACACTCTTCTCTTTTGTATGAAAAACCCAACAGCCATCATTATTTTTTGCCTTTTGTTTGGTTTGTTTGAAAAATTATCTATCACCTGTTGCTTTCATCACCTTTTTATTTGGAAAAGAAATGTAAAACATAAAATGTTTTATAGAGAGTACATCAGGTTCCTAATAATGGAAGCCTGTGTAACTGATTTTTTCAGCATGTGTGTGTAATCTAGTTACTCTTCTTTCTGTGTGTGGTCTGCATACTCACACAACATCTGAACTCATGCAGGGCACTGAGTTGTTATGGAGGATTAACCCGAGACGATTTATGCAGCTGACTGGGTGTGAACATACAAATACACTTACATGCATTCTGCTTGATTCCGTAATAGGATCCACACACTGTGAAAAATCCCACACAACAGATAACATGCGGGTTTTAGGTGTTTTCTCAACGACCTATGCTTTTGGTTGTCCTCTAAACATTTAATTTGTGACATTTTGGACATAATTTCATTCCATTTTTTACAGCTACACGCATTCTTTTTTGCCGCGATATCAGCCAGTTCAATTAAAATTAAAACACATCTGTCCATTTTTTGCAAGGTTCTTTGGGTTTGTTGAATCACAGCATTTCGTATGGTCTTTAAATCTGTTGATACAAACCATTTTGCACTAGCTGTATGTAAACCAGTTGAGATCTATATAATTTTGCCAATCTAGTATTAAAATATCAAGGTTATCTCTTCCAGTTGTATGTGTATGACCTAAAGTCACAATCAGACCTTAGAAGAACACGAATTACAGTAACGTGTAATCACAAAGTATAATCAGCTGCTCTCCTATTTAATATGTCCTACTATTCATTCCCATCTGATTAATCACACTTTAGGATTGTGTTGCATGAGATATGGTTGAATGTGGGAAGTTTAGTATTAAAAGGACGGTTATCATCATACTTTTTCTGGTTAAAGAAAATATCTTTACAAGTTTTCATCGTGTTTGTATTCATTATGCCCATAATGCTAAATATAATAAGCTTCTCATGTTGCTTTCAACATGTGCATGTTTTTCAGTGACATACTATGCATCTGGCTTACTGATTTCAATTATTTGTACTGAAGTGGTGCATGGTGGTGCAAGTGGTGATGTTCTTCGAAGAACAGTTTTGTACCTTTTCGATAAATGTACCCCTAATGGTACAGAAAAGACTTTTGATTGTACAATTTTTTACCTTTTAAGGTACAACTGAATTAAAGGTCCCACAGTACGAAGACATGTAGGATAGGTTAATTGGCGTTCCCAAATTGCCCATAGTGTGTGAGTGTACAGTATGTGTGTGTGTGCCCTGCGGTGGATTGGCACCCAGGGTGTACCCCGCCTCGTGCCCCAAGTCTCCTGGGATAGGCTCCAGGCCCCTGCGACCCTGAATACAGAATAAAGCGTTATAGACAGTGAGTGAGTGAATTGAAGGTGCATAATTATTCTACCGCAAATTCAATTCAATTACATTTTATTTGTACATAGCGCTTTTAACAATTGACATTGTCGCAAAGCAGCTTTACACAATCAAAAGAATTATTTACGTTTGTATGAGATGTGAACGAGTATGAATCAAAATGATAAGATTGTCCCTGATGAGCAAACCGAGGACGATGACTGTGTCTCCTAAGACCAATGGTTCAAAGCTTTGTATGATTTTGACACAAATTTAAAGAAAGCCCCAAGGCTTAATAAGTCTTCATTCGTTCATCACTACTTGTATCTTTCATATGTCATGCTGGTTTGCAATTCTGTTTTAATTCAAACACATAAATGACTTGTAGTGTTAGGGTTATTAGCGTTAGTGGTATAAAATAATAATTTGTGTTTATTGTACTTTTAATAATTTCCTTTTTTTTCTCCTTAGATTTTTTTTTTTGTCAGATAATGCTTGAGAGAAATAGGAAATATTCTGGGCGGAATCTTTTGTAATGGTCACTCCAAATAAACTTTGTATGTCTTAATGGTTATTTAATGGTTATCACTTTTCATGCACTTATTAATTATGATACATTTTTACTGCCATTCTTGTTCATATTACATATTTATGGAGGTATACCAATAAAAGTGCCAAGATTTCTCAAAGTAAAATAAATTGTTAAATTACATGACCTGAATGAAAACTTATCACAATAAAAAATGTTTGAAATGTTCTGCATTGCAATTTGTTCTAAATGGAAAATTTACAGCATTGTAAATGCTGTAAGGATTTCTCCCCTCCCCTTCAGATTCCTCCCCTTTGAGGAATTTTGGCACTGATATAATGCATACACATATTTATTTAAAAGTGACAACAAGAGTTGTTGTACAATTTAAATTACCTTAAGTGGTTTGATATTTAGCTGAGACAAACAGTCCAAGTACTGAGGATCCACCTGACTACAGGAGTTGGCACTGCCTGTATCCTCAGTTCCGGGTGTTCTCCAGGGCAGGTAAAGTTGTGTTTAAGAAAAGGAACTGTCTCGTAACCACAGCAGTAGCAAGACGCATTGCACAATCAATGCACACTGAACAAAATGTCACACACTTTTATTTATCGTTCTGGTCACCCTGTATTTTTTACAATGACAATTACACTGTCATCACCGCCACAAAGCATTGAATAGCAATGAATATAAGATGAGTAGTGTGTGAGCATACAGTATGTGTGTGAGACTTGATTTTGCTGTGATACATGTCTCAGCCGTAGGGGTCACTAGTGAATCGTGTGCTAAATGAGGATTCGAGTAATTAATTTTTTTCTCAGATTGTCTGGAAAGCCTTGGTGCTTCCAGCCTCATTTGGCCATCGCTAGGCTTTGATGCACTTCGGTTCAGGTAGACTAATTGACGCATGCGCAGAGGAAGCAGTCGCTCTGGGTGTGGGTTTTGATTAGCAGGGGAGTTTATTTTCCGCACCAAGTGGCTGAACACAGGGTGGGCTGAAATCACTTGAATCTCATTGCGCTTCCTTTGACACTCTCTATTACACAAGAAAGCGTGTGGTCAGAGTGAACCACTTAAGCAGGCATTGCAGCATTCTTGGTGAATTGGAAACTGAAGCATGTGACCTGATTTACAGTGATGGATACAGCTGTAGGCCGACAGGCTCTGTTCCACAGAAGTCACATGGGCCAGCAGAGCACTTACTATCTTCACTGTTCTTAATACACCTGCTACACTGGAGATAAAACAGTTTGCCCAATGTGTTTATCATGGAACACAAGATATACAGAATTCTCCCAAGTTCTGTGTGATGTGTTTCCATGGGAATACACAATTCAGTTCCATCCATCCATCCATCTAGGAACCTCTGTAGTCCAACTAGTGACCATGGAGGCCAATGGTGACCACTTTATTTATTCATGGCCATTAAAAAAAAAGTATTGCAAAATCAAAAATTTGAAAACCCCTGGAAACAAAACAACAGCTGTAGCAGATTAAACAATTACATCAAACCCGTGTTGTTCAGAGACCACAAACAGCACAGCAACTCTAGGTGTTGATGATGATGAAATTCTGCAGCCAGATGAGCCAGTATGCACAGCAATAAATAGATTTGCACAGCATATGATTATGCAGATTTTGTGAAATAGGATGTTAAGTTGGATTATTTATATAATAATGCATTACCTATTTTGCCTGAAGGTGTGATACGTCAGATATAACAGGTTTTTTTAAATAAAAAATATTCTGATTAATTGTATGATAATCTGATCTAGTGGTATTTACTAGGTTGTGACTGCATGACTCCTTGGATATTCAGTTGATGTTAATAAGGTGTCTCAAATATTGTCAAGTGTTGTGATATGTGTGTGTAGGTGAGTGACAACAATGAATATCCTATATTGATTAGCAAAGCAAGGTTTTAAAACTGGAAGCAAGGCTTGGACGGTTTTAGTAAGAATGAACCAAGTACAGGTTCTTCATGCAGGGGGAACATCCCAGACTAGACTTAGACTGTCACAAGTATCACAAATTTTAGAAATGATTAATATTTTACAGCCATTGAGCCCTTTACTAAAAGAGAAGTTTAGTCAAGTGTGCTTATAGTATACATTCTTTAAACTATAACAAAGCAAGTATGATTTTAGTTTACTTTTTATGTACTTATTAGAGATATACTAAAGAAAATTATACTTATATTTTTAAAAAAATTAATTGTATACAGAAAAGTTTTAGTATACTTTAGACTTTTGGTACTTAGTATGTAGTATGACAAATATTTCATATATTTAATTTTATAACTTAATATTCTTGTCTTATATTTAAAGCTCATGTATATTTTAGTAGTTTAGTGTGCAATAGTTTCGAGTAAATAGTACAAGGGTGGAAATTAACTTGACCTTTATTTATGCAGTGTTATTAACCCACACAAAAGCAGCTAAAGATTTGGCTGATTCGGTGTAAGTCAAAACATTGTATGGATTTGTTTCTGCATATTATAAGAAAAAAAATAAAATAAACTATGGACATCTGGTTTCATATTTAAACTCATACTCACTCACTCACTCATCGTCTATACCGCTTTAACCTGTATTCAGGGTCATGGGGGGCCTGGAGCCTATCCAAGGAGGCTTAGGGCACGAGGTGGGGTACGTACACCCTGGACAGGGTGCCATCCATCGGAGGGCACACACACATACACTGAATCACACACTACAGGCAATTTGGGAACGCCAATTAGTCTAATCTGCAGGTCTTTGGACTGTGGGTGTTAGTGTTGTTTGTGTACTACACTGTTCTATATAACTTACCACTAACCCACTGAAAGTATTTTCTCTGTGATGGGGTGTTATTAATAGTTAATTCTAGTTAATGCTAGCTACTTACACTGACTTATACACACGCAATCATGCATGCATGTAATGATTATGTCATTCCATTTGATTAATTCTTCTAGTAAATGACAGTGTGTAAATATGTACAGGATAGAAAGTGCCAAAGGCTGTTTCATGAGCTTGTGTTTTCGTTAATGGGTGTTGCTTCATTATATATTATTAAATATCAAATAGTATGATATCATTGCCATAAATATTTGCCATTCTTTTTTTATCGACTTACTGTATGCAAATGTAAAGGATGCATACTGTATAGTGCCACTCCACTTCTCCCACTGGGGAAATCAGATCACAACCTCATTCTGCTTAAACCTCACTACAAACCAAAAGTTATGAGGCTACCCACAACCGTCCGCTCATTCAGGAAGTGGTCTCTGAGAGACTGTTTCTAAACTACAGATTGGGATGTGCTGCAAGGGTCACACAGTGGGAATATTGAGGACATTGTACACTGCACGACGGATTACATCAACTTTTGCATGGATGTTTCAATTCCGATAAGAACTGTTTTTGCAAACAACAAGCCATGGATCACAAGTGACATCAAAGCTTTCCTAAATAAAAAAGAGAACTTTTCCAAAGTGGTGATCAGCAGGAGATAAAGCATGTGCAGAAGGAACTCAAGGTTCAGTTCAGGGGGGCGAAAGAGCAGTACAAGAGGAAGCTGGAGCAGAAACTGAAGAACAACAGTATGAAGGAGGAGTGGAATGGAATGAAGACAATCACTGGGTGCAGTTCAAAATGGTGTGAAACCGTTTTGAATTGAGGGAGATGTGGGGAGAGCAAACAAGTTTAACAACTTTTTCAATAGGTTTGACCACTCCAACTCATTCACACCTTAGGGCACTGTACCGCCAGCCTCCTCCTGTGTACACCTCCCTCTTTCCCAATACCAACTCATTTGCAACTCAGAACACTGCAAACCCCACTGCCCCTCCTTCCAACTCCATCCTCTCCAGCTTAGAATATAGAAAAGAGGAAACTGTCCCTCCACCTGAAATCACATCAGCCCAGGTGTGTCGAGAGCTAAAGAGACTCCGCCCCAGCAAAGCAGTCGGCCCAGATGGAGTATCACCTCGACTACCAAAGGCCTGCGTGTTGGAGCCTCTTCAGCACATCTTCAACCTAAGCCTGGAACAGAAGAAGGTCCCTAAGCTGTGGAAAACATCCTGCATTATCCCAGTACCAAAGAAACCACACCCTGGGGAGATGAACGATCACAGACCAGTCGCTCTGACATCACACATTATGAAGACCATGGAGCGGACACTGATACATCACCTGAGGTCGCAGGTCAGTCACGCTCTTGACCCCCAACAGTTTCCATACCAGGAGAAGGTGGATGTGGAGGATGCCATCACCTTCATGATCCACAGATATCTGTCTCACCTGGATCAGGGCAGTGGTGCTGTGAGGATTACATTCATTGGACTTCTCCAGTGCCTTTAACACCATCCAGTCGTTTCTCCTCAAAGACAAACTGACAGAGATGGGAGTGAGCTCACAGCTGGTGACCTGGATCACAGACTACTTGACAGGCAGGCCTCAGTATGTGCGGCTAGGGACTGCAGGTCTGACACAGTGATCAGCAATCCAGGAGCGCCGCAAGGGACTGTGCTGTCTCCAGTCCTGTGCACCCTGTACACGTCGGACTTCAAGTACAACTCAGAGTCCTGCCATGCACAAAAGTTTGCAGATGACACTGCGATCGTTGTCTGTATCAGGAATGGAAAGGAGGAGGAGTACAGAAAACTGATCCAGGACTTTTCTGCATGGTGTAACCTGAACAACCTGCACCTTAATACCACTAAGACCCAGGAGATGGTGGTGGACTTCAGGAGACCCAGGCCTCAACCAGAACCTGTGACTATCAATGGTGACTATGTGGAGCTTGTGAGGACATACAAATACCTAGGGGTGCAGCTGGACGACAAACTGGACTGGACTGCTAACACAGATGCTCTGTACAAGAAAGGACAGGCTCGCTTGTACATCCTCAGAAGGTTAGCATCTTTTAACATCTGTGACAATGTTTTACCAGACTGTGGTGACGAGTGCGCTCTTCTATGCAGCAATGTGCTGGGGAACCAGCATCAAGAAGAAGGACGCCACACATCTGGAAAAGCTGGTGTGGAAGGCAGGCTCAGTGGTGGGTACAGAGCTGGAAAGCCCAACATCTGTGGCAGAGTGCCAGGCATTGAACAGGCTCCTGTCAATCATGGACAATCCACTGCACAACACAATCACCAGACAGAGGAGCAGCTTCAGCAACAGGCTGCCGTCACTGCCCTGCTCCACTGACAGACTGAGGAGGTTATTCCTCCCCCATGCCATGAGACTGTTAAACTGCACACGTGGGAGTGTGTGTGTGTGTGTGTGTGTGTGTCACTAAACACAAACTTTTTGCACATTATGCACAAAACCACTAACTTTGGACAATAATATGCACAGGAGCTTTTACCTATTTTTTTGTTGTTGTTTATAGGATTGTTTTAACCTTATTTTTCTTATTTTATAGATGTAACTATCTGTGGATTGCTAGATGTTGTGTTACATATATTATTTGTTTTGTTTATTTTGATAAATATTGATTTGCTTTTGTATTAGTAATAAGTAGGAATTAAGATATGTTTAATGTCATGTGTATACACTGCTTAAAGTTTTAAATATGATATTATACTGCCTGTTTCATTTTTTTTGTTTTTAAAAAAAAAATATTTCCTGTGCAGGCAGCGAGGTAGGTTAATTTATATTTGTTTTGTTGTGCATATTTGGTTTCTACAGTGTGAGTGTGTGATGTGTGTTTATTTTGTATGTCATCATGTGTTTGGAACTGTTTAACGGTGGATTAATGATATTAAAGTGCAATATGTGCAGGAAGAAGGTTAAGTCCACCAGTATCAGAAGAACCACAGTGCCGTGTATTTTTATGGGGCAGTGATGTTAAGTAAAATAGCAAAATCACAGGATACATCACTGGATTTCTAAAATACATGCATTTCTAAAATACATGCTAAAATACACCAAGCAAGCCATGGCAAATACGACCGTGTAAAAAGAACAATTTTGTTTCTATTTAGTTGTTTAGCTGGTTGGATTGAAGGTTCCTCTGACTCAATCATTTAAAAGAAGTTATAGAGTGGTACAACCTGTTTATGGGAGTCAGGTACTGATTTTAAACTTGCATGACACCAATTCTAATCTCAACCTTCCCAGAAAGACTGTGTTCATTCTGTGAGGTTATTGTGTTTTGTTTTTAAGTGCAGTGTTAATTTGAGATATTGAATTTTGGTATTAGTAAATTATTTATTTTCTTATCCTGAATTGTCTTGTGTGTATCTTTTATGTGTTATCCACTGGTAATGTTCATATTAGATAACCTCAAGTCTACATGTTAAAGATATTGTATATTTTAATGACAAGATTTTATACCTAAATTGAAACCTAGTATTATACTTTATAAGTAGAAAACTACAAATATAACTTTACTTTAAAGTATACTTGCATAAACTAAAAAGTGAGTTAGAAATCCATTACTACTATGTAAGTTTACTTATAGCATATTAGACAGTAAAGTTACAGTACAAAAAAAATCTTAAATGTGACCTACTTGTGTACTCATGGTTTACATAATTTTACATCTAAAGTATACTTGAAAGTGTAAGTTTATAATGGTGTGCTCCAGGGTTCTCCAAAGCTACAAATTGAGATGGCAATGTTATGTGCAGATGAATTACATCCAGAATCGCTTGAGGATCTGTTCAGTTCAGTGTTTCTTCAGTGTTTCTCTTGTGAATCATCAGGCAGTTTTGGACAAACATGATTTAGCCCCCCTACTTTTAAAAAAAGATACAAACCACATGTATGTACGACATAAATCGGATTAAATAAATAAACAAACAAACAAACAAATGAATGAATGAATAAAGTAAAATCACTGTTGAGTAACACAGTGTCCCCTGCACGTACTGTACT
>JAQQZT010000036.1:20989380-20999561 GCA_030068275.1 Clarias platycephalus | reverse complement strand
CACACACACACACACACACACACACACACACACACACACACACACACACACACACACACACACACACATATGTATATATCAAAAGTTTGGAGAAACTATTCCATGGTCTTTCATTTACTGTTTTTATTTTCTGCACTGTAAAACAAAGAAGAATGCATCCAAACTATCTAATAAACAACTTTAAACTTATGCTGTGTAAAGCATTCATAGCGGCTCTAATCTAAGGTGCTGTTAATTGATGAATTTTGAGGCTAATAACTCTAAATGAACTTCTCGTGTGTAGAAGAGGTGAGTTTTGTCTTTGCCTTCCTGGGATGGTCTTCATGAGAGCCAGTGTTTCATGGGTTTTGCAAATGCCCTTGAAAATACTATCCCAGAACACTGACCGTTGTGTCTTAAAATAATAATAACCGTCCTCTTACATTTGTTTTTTATCTTGCCTAAAATCAAATAGGTTTCACTGCAGGGTTTATTTACAGTCACTCTTCAGGGTTAAAATTAAACTGCCCTGGTAATATTAAGCGGTTAAACGTCCCAACCAATTCTCACATTTCAAAAGACTGGCATTTAAAACCCCTGTATCATTTCATCATGTTATTTATCTTATTTCATGATGTGCTACAATGAACTCGTTCACTTAACACGAACCAAACTTTGGACTGACCTAAAGTTGGTAATTAGTTGTGCAAAAGGTGTCTTATAAAATTATTTTTATACATGATTATTATATTTGAGAGTTAGTTGCTGTTAATGTAATTTATAAACTTATTCTGATACTTGCACACAAAAAGTATAATTTAAAAAACATAAGCAGGCCTATTTATAAAATAACTATTCAGTTCTCTTTTCCCAACAAATTCGTAGTTAGTGACCTTGACAAAAATTAGACTATTGATTAACTATTTTTTAATCGACAACCACCATTTGGAGTACCAATTTCGCTAACGAGGAATCTGAATTTTTAACATTTTCTTTTTCTTATGTTTTACATAAAAAAAAATCAGGTCTATTCCACATAAAAATGTTTAATGAAACATTTCATTAAACATTAAACTGAAGAGCACATTGTGTACATGGTCGCCATTTAGAAATTGAATTACATTGAATTACAACATTGAACACACCGAATAACCCTCCGAAACAAAATACATGTAGGGTTTTCTTTTGTTCATGTTTCATCGTGGTTTAAGACAATAATATTAGGCAAATTACTTATCATTCCTACTAGGGCACATCAGCATGCTTCCGATCTTGTATTGGGATGCGATATTATAATTATTTCAGCTTATAGTGTGTATACCCTGAATGACAATTCTGCCTTTTATCATGCGAGGACAAAGATTGGTTTATATTATTTCTTTGTCATTTTATGTAAAAAGCTCTATTTTCGACTGTTCGAGTAAACTGCAATAAATTACTCTAAATGGAGGTCACGAAACTTATTCATTTCTTTATTTAGGCGGTCCTTATATATTATTTTTCTTCAAATACGAGTCAAGTCATGGGACAGTCAAATTCAAGTGAACATCCAGGCTTAAGTTAGTGAAAATGTGATTAATTTGCGTATAAATCAAATCTATATTAAAGATTTAGCCCGAAAATTATTATTGCTATTTTTATACAAATATTAGAGTATGCTTATTATGTAAAAATGCTGATGAAAATATTAAGTAAGGACCATCTATTTGCCAAAATGAATATATAGTTAAAGAAAATGCGTTTCCATTCATGTACCATGTAATAGATCATTTTAAAGTAATTGTATTTAAATGCTTGGCTTTCTTGGGAAATATGATAGACATCTAATAACTCACGAGTTCAAATGCATGAAAATTATGACTCTTGCTGGCAAGCTTGTGTAGACCTACCGTCAGTAAATAATTATATTCCACAGCAGCATAAATAGATTAACCTACATGCATATCAGCGTACAACAAAATCTAGAATTGCATATAATGCGTATAATACATTACACATTTGACGTTAAAGCCAAGAAAGAATTATATAAATGAATCGCTTGATATTTATTTATTCATACTTTTTTTTTATTTGGTTAAGAACATTCTAAGTTAAACTCTCTCGTCTCTCTAACGTTCCCCGAGTAGTTGATGTGAAGTGAATGAGCTGTAACGACCGGTTGCCTTACCGGATGAAGGCCGGTCTGAGTATCTGGTGCAGTAAACCCAGGCGGGCCAAAGAAGCGAGCGAGGGTCTTTGCCGCCCTCCGCTTCTCCGCTACTGAGTTCCGCGCTAGCAGCTGATTCTCCGGCATGGTCTGGTGTTGTTACTCTACTCGATTTGTCCACTCTGGACTCTTTCTGGCTTGATGGTGACGAGACTGAAGAGCACGTGCAAGAGGAAACCCTGTCGGTGGAGTCTGGGCATGGGGTTCTGGGCGGCGGCGGCCTATTCTGCCCGCCCCTGCCAGAGTCATTAGCCCGCTCCCTGGGTCTTATTCCCGGATCCTTCTTGTTCCCAAAGTCAGGCCGGAGTATGTCATCAATGAAAAAGTTCGTGGTCCTGTGTGCTGGATGCAAAGCAGGCTGTAGCAGAGGCGGCGGTGGAGAGACCAGGCTCAGTGAGAGAGAGGCACTGTCCGCTTCACTCGGGTCCCGACTGGCAGGATCGTGCGAATCTTCCATAACTGACGACTGCTTTGCTTTCCAGTAGGCGCACCAGTCGGGTCTGGAACCAGCAACTCTTTCCTGAATGTGACAAGGCATAAGGCGTTGAGACGTGTTATCTAAGACGACGCGCTAATTGCCTGAGCGGATTGGAGCGCATTTTAACAGTCTGCTCGTCGACACGCCTCGGAAACGCAGCCTGCGCGTGCTCGCCGCATCCGTGTTTTGACAGGACTGACAGCGCATGGTGCGCAGCCTACTCGCGTCGACTCCACGATTTATGACACCAAGGCAATCATGCACTGTTAGCCCAAACGGATCTCCGGAAACCGACGGAAACAACGTCAGCTCACTCAATGTTTTGGGAGACTACCTATGAACGAGGCTCTATCTGCCACGTGTGTCTTCGTCCAATGTCGATAGTTTTCTTTTACCCACTTAGACACGCTCAAAGCATTTGATCTCAAAACACACCAACCCTCAGACTTTGCATGCCGAGGGGTTATAAACAAATGAGCAAATGAGCATTCAACATAACATAACATAACATAACATAACATAACATAACATAACATAACATAACATTTGCTGTAGTATGCTATTATTATTGTTTATTGGATTGGATAATTATAATTGTTTATTATTATTATTATTATTATTATTATTATTAATAATAATAATAATAATAATAATTGTTTATAATAATAATAATAATAATAATAATAATAATAATAGAGCGTAACATAATTAATAGGTATAGTAATAAGCCTTCAATGACTCACTGAAATGTCCTAAATTGATAAATATGACATTAGTGAACAGCTTTGTGCTGTAATCCGTTAAGTGTGGGTTTGGGCAGGTCTGAGAACTCTATCCACAGCTCTGTTTGTTGAAAGGTAATTAAATTCTAATTAGGACACCAAGGCTTGCCCGTTTTGTAAGTCAGGTCCATTCAGGTTCTTAATGGCCGAACAGCCTGCTATCTCTCCTGCAGGAAGCGCATCGAGAGCGTTCGTGAGAGATAATTTATAGGGTTTAATTACTCCGCATTCAGCGTGATCAGCTTGGCGTTAATCATATCGGTGCGAATAGAGTAGAGTGAAACCCGCCGCTTAATCACGCGCGAGCGGGGAGCACGAGCTTCCGCTGTGCTGTGTTACTCCTACGCTGTGCGCTAACCCAGGGTTCACTCACACACCATTTATATGCAGGACCTGATTGACGCTTAAGCGTTTAGTGATTAATTTCAGCGCGATACATAAAAACATGATAAATGTCGTTTTCAAGGAGGGAAAACATTGCTTAATGTGCAGCTAAATATGCTGGACTTGTTCCCATGAGAAATCACAGAAACAATGAGTCCTTACTGCAAGCGCAGCACAAGTCTATTGGCTATAACGCAGCTGCTATTAAATTAGACATGAGGTAGTTTTGCCCTGTTTAACTGATGCACATTATTACGTTATTTATTGCAAACAGTTGAGTACTAAGGTATGATTTAATAATATGGTTAAAAAAATCCCTCGTTCAGCAGGAAAAAAAGAACAAAATATAGCTTATAGGCGACATACCAACTCTATTACTGCGTTCCTTTCATTGGTTAAATGTTATTGTCTAGAAAGTTTTTTTTTTAACTTAATCGAATTAGATTTTTATTATTAGGATCATTCAGGGATTCTTTAGAACTAAATGCTGTGGAAAACGAAGGCTAAATCGAACGCGATAATTATAATGATATAATTGATATAACGATATACTTTATATCTGACTATCACACGATTACAAACTTCTTTTGTAAAGGGTTCCATTATACCCTGGATCCCGTGACCACGGTTTACTCATGCGGGAATGATTACCCTGTAATCACACAACAAACGTGGCTAAAACACAACATCTATTCTATGCTATTAAAAACAACACGCTTTATATGGCGCATTCTGTACTGGCAATGCAAAAACAAAACAAACAAACAAACAAACAAACAAACAAACAAACAAACAAATAAATAAACAAACTAATTACTTTTTTGTTACTCACCACCAGCGCAAAATAAACAAGCACATGACACTAGTATGGATGCAAACAACAAAAACAAAACCACTACAAGAAACAAAACATTTCACCTCTTGTATAAACCGATACCCTGTATTAGAAAATGTCTACACATATACTCCAGAATTTTAATTTTTAATGAAAAGCTCGCTATGACCATGTAAAATAATTTATTATAATAAATAAAATATTTATATATTTCTTTATCCATATATTATTATAATTCCATTAATGAATTTTAATTAATTTCATCTGCCTTTCTACAGCCGAACTAGGATGCTTGGGGGTTTTATTTATTTATTTTTCGGCCTGTTTCGCTTTACTACGAAAGTTATTTTAAGGAAATAAGGGGACCCAAGATTTATGCAGCGATTCACACAAAAAAAATAATCGGCAAATGTAGATGATTCAATTTGATCAAAGATTAGTTATGAAGTTGTAAAGGGAGGGGGGTCCTACTTACGCTAGAAAGAGCGTACGTATAGGAAGGTTTTATCCAGAACCTGAACATAATATGAAGTTGCAACAGCCTAGAAGCACGTGGAGCAAAGTAATCAAGGCTTAAGTGTGGTGAAGTATTTTTTGAAACCCCTTTACTCCATCTAGTGGCGAAAAATGGAGAGGCAAATGATGGAGCAAAATGACTGCAGTCTATTTAGTGAATGGATATCTAACAAGATTTTCTTACAAGCTGTTATTAAGCATTAATCTGTCTATACAAGTAACAGTTAGCAGTTAATGCAATGTGACAAGTTTTACAACCAGTTGTATAAATGAGACAAATATAAGTCTGGAAACGGAGTCATGGGAACTTGCTTGGTTGATACATTTCATTACTCATCCAAGTAGCTTTTTCAGTCTAAGGTAAGTTGAAAAGTTCCTCATATTTAAGTCCTACAAGGTCAAAGGATCTGCCCCCATCTGGAGAGGTGACATTGGAGGACTTACATACTTAAAAACATATTAATTTAAATGTAGTCATCTTTCAAAAGCATCAAAGAGGGTGGACAAAAAAATAACATAATAATGATAATATGTGTAAGATAGACACAATAGGGGAAGTATTGTATTATGGCTATACAAAATGTATTATTACTAAAGTGAGCAGTCATGACATGAAAACCACTAAAAGGTGAAGTGAACAATGATACCTGTCAAGTGGTGGGATATATTAGGCAGCACTGGGTGAATCTCAAACTTGATGTATTGGAAGCAGGGAAAGTGGTCAGATGTAAGGATATAAGCAACTTTGACTTTGATCAGAGCATCTCCAAATGACAGGTGTTGTGTGAAGTAGTCAATACTTAGTCTACAAGTAAGTGCACAGTAATGTGAATGTGGAGCGAAGGCTCACCAATCTGATCCAATCACACAGATGATCTACATGTACCCCCTACCTAAACATTGTGTCAAAAAAAAAAGTACACCCCTTTATGACAATGGCATTTCATCATGCAAAGGCTTCTTTCAGCAGGTTATTGCACCCCACCAATGTACCCCACCATGCTGCAAAAATTGTTCAGGAATGGTTTGAGGAACAAGATGTGTGGAACTGGTCACACTGGTGGTCACTGGTTTCTCTAAATCTCAGTCTGATCGAGCATCTGTGGCACATGTTGGACAAACAAGTCCATGAAAGTCTCACGATGCAACCATACAGGATCTGCTGCTAATGTTAGTGTCAGCTTCTACAGCAGATACTACAGGTCTTGTAAAGTCCATTCCTTAATGAGTCAAAGTTTTTTTTTTAAATCTTTTGAAATTTTTGAAAAGTGGAATCTACTGTATATGATATTAGGCAAGAAGTTATAATATTATGGCTGATCAGTGTATATTTCCTTACATCTTATTACATCATATTCTTCACAACATACAATTCACTGTTAAATGGAATGTCCATTTATATAATAGCTTGCAGTTGCCATGCAGCATGAATGAGTAAATTAGTTACTGCAGCAAATCAATGTGTTCATATACTTTCTCTAGTTTTAACATTTTGATTCTCTCTGTAACTAGTGCATTTATTTATCTGTAACATCCTGCAGTTATTAAATAAATAGAAGAAATCATATTACACAATCAAAATTAAATTATATTAAATAAAATTACATTTGCATAGTCCTTTTAATAATTGGCATACACAAAACATCTCACTCACTCATCGTCTATACCACTTAATCCTGTATTCAGGGTCGCGGGGGCCTGGAGCATATCCCTGGAGACTTAGGGCACAAGGCGGAGTACACCCTGGACAGGATGCCAATCCATCACAGGTCACACACACATACTGTACACACATTATGGGCAATTTGGGAATGCCAATTAACCTAACCTACACGGCTTTGGATTGTGGGAGAAAACCGGAGTAGCTGGAGGAAACCCACCAAGCACGGGGAGAACATGCAAACTCTATGCACACAGAGAAAGGAATCAAACCTATCTAGGTTCACTTGAATAAAAATTCTGGAAAAAAAAAAAAAAAACTAAAACAAACAAACAAACAAACAAACAAACAAACAAACAAACAAACAAACAAACAAACAAACGGTTGTCTGTAATGAGCAAGCCAGAGTTGAAAGTGGCAAGGAAAAACTCCCTGAGATGACATGAAACTTGAAGAAACCTTGAGAGTAACCGGACTCAAAAAGTAACCCATTCTTATTTGGATGATACTAGATAAGATCATAAATAAATCCCTTTTATAACTGTGTTATAAGGTTGATTGTGTATTTGTTTAACAGAATTTTTTTTAATTTAGTTGATATAAAGTCCACTTCAAAACAACCCATGTGCTTAGGTGCTCAATGATTTCCACACACATATGCAGAATTGCCACAGCACACAACAGACCTCAACAGAATAAAATATTTATTCTCTTCTAATTCTCTCCTAATTCTCTCCTAGCACACCAAAGTAATTTCTCACATTTAACAATATTTATCCAAAGCAGCCCACAAATAGTGACTTGCCTAATGTCAAGTCACTCAGGTTTAGTTAGTTAGTTTGTTTAAAAGAGCATGCTTTACATACTTTTGCAAATCTTTGCATGTTTTTGAACACTCCCAATTTTAGTTAGTCTAAACAGACACCATATTGGTACTGTTCATTTTATGGTTTATTAATGACAGTCAGGACTTATGTTATATATGATGTTCTTGTAATTATAGAGATCAATGTTTTTGCTTAGATTTTTAAAAAATACTGTAATGTGGAGCTACAGAAAAAAATGGGCTGGAATTTATAGAAATTATTAAAAACTGAATTTAACGTACACTTTCTGGCCAAAAAAGTAATTTTTGTGACTTTTTAAATTAGTATATATTTTTTAATCAATACATTTTGAGCACATACTGTACCTTTTCCTAATAAGTACTTCATATTGAAGAACTCCGATATTCATGTCCATACTGGGCCCAAAATATTCATACACACTTAAAAACATACGCCTCGCTTTTGACGGTCACTTGGTAGCATCAACTGGGACTGCTGACGTCTGAATACAGAAACATAATACTACAATTATGGCAATTATGGTATTGCCATAATTTAATTTGATAAAAAAAAAAAAAAAGAAGAGATAACAACCGTTGACGAGTGTATGCATTTTTCGAGCCCCTATGTATTAAAAGTCATCCACTAGGTGGCAGACTAGGCTAAATTTACAATAGGAGTCTTGCCATTTGGTCATTATCTAGTTTCTTTGGTTTCAATTTAACCTTTTAATCTGGCATTGTAATCTAAAGAAGTAAATTGTTCTGGTTTCTTTGACTGAATTCAATGTTCTTCATTCATGACACTGAATAACCTTTGGAGTGAACTCTAAAGTTTAAGATGCATCATAATAAATAAAAAATAATAATCTAAATACAGACAAAAAGGCATATTCTTTCTGCCTCCACATTCTGCGTTTGTGGTCAGCTCTTTTGACTATGAGTACAATAACTTGAAAAGGCCTGGGGCTCTCAAGTCACTGGTTAAGTCATATAGCTGAACTGAGTTTTGAGTTTTACTGGTACAAGAAGTGTAATATCGTGCATTGATCACAAAAATTATTTCAGAAAAATCAATCAGAAAATACATAGATACAGAAAGTGCCAAAGCATATCAACATGACATTACAGATGAAAACTCTGACAAGGAAATCCACTTTCCTAACCCTAATCCACACACACACACACACACACACACACACACACACACACACACACACACACACACACACACACACACACACACACTGATCTGATACTGAAAACTGTCAGATCACTCCAGTTGTTTGGTTGTTGAACAGTGCATGCTTTACATGCTTTTGCAAATCTTTGCATGCTTTTTGAACACTTTCAGCCTTAGTTCGTCTAAACAGATGAGATTGTTGAACAGATTGTTGCTACTTTGTGTTATATTCTTTGTGAAATGATCTTCGATGTTAGAAAAGTAGTATATAAATGAAACTAACAACCAGAGAAATAAATTAACTGACCCAATGCAATATACTTATCTTTGTTGTAATATTGTAATGGAAAGCAGATAAATAGATGAATAAATGTTTAAGTGGTCAGGGACCCTCTAAATATGAATGGGAGGTTAGAGGAGCAGAGACAGATGGGAAAAGGCAGAGACTGACACCTTGCATCCTTCAAACTTCAACATGTATTACTGCATACTTATACTGTAAATGTGATTACTTAAAAAATCCTTGTATATGCTTATACATCTGTGTATACATTTGAGGGTCTTGGGAATTTGTTGTGTCTATTCAGGCACAGGTTATTCCAGCATCCTCACTGTGTTGGCAGTCATTCACTCCCATGCCACGGTGTTTACAATCAAATACGCTGGCCTCTGTTCCTGTACACTGCAAGTCATCAAACCAGATTCTTCCTGTTCCTGAAACATATCATGCACAGCATTTGGTTTGCACCCCCATAGGGTATGATGATGTCAGCATGGATGTTAGTGCAGAAATTGTTAATAACTAAATGCATACTACAAGCAGCAGTCTGTCATGAATTATCATTAAAAAACTCCATTACAACTAATCTTACAACTAAACTGAATATACTATATCGTATTTGTACTTTCTTTGGGTGTTGTTAGCCTGGTGTTTCAAGGCAATGATCTTTCACATGTGTGATTAAATTAATGAATATAAGTCTTTTTTTTTTAGAAACAGGTAAAAGAGGTATTGGCTTACCTGGTGGTGCTGTAAAAACTCGTGTACCTCGCTGGAAACCCAACATTTTACACAACACTGTGGCGTCCATTGTGTCAAAACTGTCATCACACACCGTGCCCCACTCATTCTGATACAGTACCTCTACTCTGCCTGAAGTACTAGAGCCAACCAAGCGTACCACTAAATAAGCAAACACAGGACAGACACAAATTAGGTACCCTAGATTAGAACCTCTAATGATGATCCTAGAGACGTAACACACACACACACACACACACACACACACACACACACACACACACACACACACACACACACACACACACACA
>JAQQZT010000036.1:20973972-20989280 GCA_030068275.1 Clarias platycephalus | reverse complement strand
CACACACACACACACACACACACACACACACACACACACACACACACACACACACACACACACACACACAATATGTAAATATTGCAATAAGACTGTTAGTTCATTAAAAGTACATTTACCTTTACTAGCTCCAGGTTCTCCCTTATTTCCTTTCGGCCCTTGTAGTCCTTGATCTCCCTTTTGGCCCTTTTGACCCATAGAACCTAGGGGACAGGAATATCTCCAAAAAACACACTTTCCATAGAACTAAAAAGTCTGATACTAAATAAACCATTTGTCCTCATATATTGTATGTGCTTCTCATAATACACAAAGCAAAGGAAACTTTACACATACCTGGATCACCTTTTGGTCCCAGTAAACCACGAAGGCCTACAAGATCATTTGAGCAAGAGACTTGTAAGGAGTTCCTGAACATGCATAATAAATCTGGGAATAAACATTTACATGATGGTACTCACCGGGTTCTCCTTTACTGCCTTGTGCCCCTTTAGCTCCAGATAATCCTGCACATTAAGTATACTATAAATATACATTCATGATTTATACTTGATCATATTCAAATAATCGAGTACATTAACCTAATGTCTGTAACATGATAATCAGTTTATTGTTTGATTTACCACTTAATCCTCTGTCTCCCTTTTGCCCCGGAACACCTTGAATACCTTGAGAAAATTGCATATTATTATAAAACTCCATATCTACCCTATGTGTGATTTAATCATAGCTATTGTGCTTGTGCTCTTCTTACCTGGAATGCTTTCACCCATATCTCCTTTTTCTCCAGGTGAACCTTTCTCTCCAGGGGGTCCTGGTGGCCCGCTTAGGCCCTGTGGTCCAGGAGACCCTGACAGTTTACAAAAAAGTTTACATTAACTGAGATCTGTTTACTTATCAAGTTATTATCTAGGCAACAGTGTGAATAAGGCGTGAATCTTTGATTTAGCAGGTCTTCAATTCAATAAACAACCAATGCTTTGATACTGTTGACTACTGAGGATAAGATTTGAACAGTTTTTTTGGATAGAAATCAGACAATGAGTCCAACTAATCATATGTACAATTCAATTTTTTTTTTGGCAATAATGCAAAAAAAAAAAAAAAAAAATGCAATAACTGACATTTCTGTCATCTGATAATTCTAATGGAAACTTGAAGAAACACATTAGGACAGAGTCAAGATTTTAACACTGCACCATTGTATTGCTTAGAGATTAGAGACATTAGAGACATTCTGCACCCTTTGAGATAAAGTCCTCAGTGTGCAATTGATACTGCTACATACACCTCAAGGATAGACCTAAAAGAGATACTTCTAGCTGACTCTGTTAAAAATTATCATTCACTGTGGAAGATAAAGAGGTTAAGCAGGTTTTCACACTTTCTTCTTGGTTGCATACAACTGGCCCACATTTGGTCTAGTGAATTGTACATACAAAGGGCCTATCAGTAAAGTTAACAAGAAGTGAAATCATGGTCTGCGTGGTGGCTCCAGTGTAGCTGGAGTAAGGTAGCCTAGAAAACTCCATCCTTCATCAGCTGTTGTAGATTCCATAACCAACACTGTGTTGCACTCAGTCTCATTTGTTTCTCATCTAGAGAGTTCATTTCAGTGCTCAGAATAATGGGATAGGGGTGCACAATCAAAGTGAAAATGAACAAATGTCCTGTATTTCATTCTTAATAAGCCTATCATTTTTTCTAATGAATATCTCTTGGCAGGCCAGGCTCAATTCCCGTCTCTGTGTGCATGGAGTTTGCATGTTCTCCCCGTGCTGGGGGGTTTCCTTCAGGTACTCCGGTTTGACCCACTGTCCAAAGACCTGCAGATTTGGCTAATTGGTGTTCCCCCAAAATTGCCCATAGTGTGTGAGTGTATGTGTGTGTGCCCCGTGATAGATTGGCAACCTGTCATTGGCAACCATTGTCACCCAGGATTTTGAATGGAACATTATCTCTTGCTCACCTCTTGGACCTGAAGCACCTTGTTGTCCTTGGAAGCCTGATGGTCCTTGATTACCTGGTGGTCCATGGTTGCCTTGTGGCCCAGCATTACCTGGTTCTCCTTTCTGACCATTTTCGCCAGGAATACCTGGAGAGAATAGACAATGATTAGGTTCAATTATTAATGTTATGTGAATGCAATAAAAATATTTAAACACAACTCAAAAACAGTCAAGTGATTTCAAATGATCAAAATGTAAAAATATAGAGATGTATAACAATTGAGAACTTATTTAAAAGCATTTTAGGTGAATACAAACCATTAGAACCGTCAAGTCCCTTTTCTCCCTTAATACCAGGGACACCTGGAGACCGAAAATGAGAGAGATGACGGAGATTACTTAGAGGTGTACATGGGAGGAAGATATATGTAGTAAAAAAAAACCTGCACTATCTTTGTAGAATCATACTACTAAAATATGACTAAACATACAACCAAAGTACAAATCTTTATGGTTCATATTAGACTTGGAGTAGATCTATGTGTTGGGGGTCTTATGGTTTTCAGTTGTCCTTCGGCTAAAATTCTCTTTAGATTAAAACCTTAACGATGAGTAGTTAAATGTTTTTAGGATTTATATGGAATTATCATTATTATCAGAAAATGTAGTAATTGATGGGTAAGGCTTTTCAGTAATTGTTTCCTTATTACATAAAATAAAATTTAATGGTTTTGCAGGCATTAAAAACAAGAAGGACTAGGCATGTTGGTGGTGGGGGCATCTCAGCTAATGCTACAGCCCACAGCGTACACAGACTATTATTATATTATATTATATTATATTATATTATATTATATTATATTATATTATATTATATTATATTATTTTATATTATATTATATTATATTATATTATATTATATTATATTATATTATATTATATATGATTTTTAAAAATTATATTATACATGTATTTTCGGATTTTAATTTCTTTCTACATTATAAAACAATGCTGAAGGCATCTAAAATATGCAATAATCTTAAACTGTTGATTTTGAGATGTGTTTGCTACTTATGCTCTGTAAAGTCTTCAAACCGGTTCTAATCTGAGATGCTGTAAATTGGTGATGTTGCCTAATGCCTAATGCCTAATGCCACATGTGTTATTTCATAGTTTAGAAATTGTCAGTATTGTTTAAGAATGTAGACAAATAAATCCAAACTTGTTTCCAGTCATTTGTCCAAACGTTTGATGGGTACTGCATATATGCATGTAGTGCTTTAGTACCAGGGGGGCCTGAGATCCCAGATGGGCCTACTGGTCCTGTGTTGCCTGTCTCTCCCTTTTCTCCCTTTGGACCTATGGCTCCAGGTTCACCCATTCCACCTATACAAAATATAAATACAAATACATACAAATTTGCATAGCAAGTACTGTATGTAAAGCAAGGTTGTAGCACAATAAACAGATAAATACAAACACATAGACAGACACAAACTGACCTGGCGAACCTGGGTCTCCTTTAAATCCTGGGGGTCCTGTGAGTCCATCTAAACCTTTATCACCTGGTAAACCTGACAAAAACAGGCATAGGGCAACATTTAGGACTATAATTAAATTATAAGAGGTGATTGCTTTGTACATTTTAAAATCCAAGCGCATCCTGTTTCCCCTGATCATCCTTCAGATGTTTCTGCAACTTAATTGGAGTCCACCTATGGTAAATTCAGTTGATTGGACATGACTTGGAAAGGCACACACCTGTCTATATAAGGTCCCACAGGTAACAGTTCATGTCAGAGCACAAACCAAGCATGAAGTCAAAGGAATTGTCTGTAGACCTCCGAGACAGGACTGTTTCGAGGCACAAATCTGGGGAAGGTTACAGAAAAATCTCTGCTGCTTTGAAGGTCCCAATGAGCACAGTGGCCTCCATCATCCGTAAGTGGAAGAAGTTCAAAACCACCAGGACTCTTACTAGAGCTAGCTGGCCATCTAAACTGAGTGATCGGGGGAGAAGGGCCTTAGTCAGGGAGGTGACCAAGAACCCGATGGTCACTCTGTCAGAGCTCCACAGGTCCTCTGTGGAGAGAGGAGAACCTTCCAGAAGGACAACCATCTCTGCATCAATCCACCAATCAGGCCTATATTGTAGAGTGGCCAGATGGAAGCCACTCCTTAGTAAAAGGCACATGGCGTTTGCCAAAAGGCACCTGAAAGACTCTCAGACCATGAGAAACAAAATTCTCATGAGACTCACTGACCACTCTACCATATGTGTGTGTGTGTGTGTGTGTGTGTGTTTTACAAAAACATTAAGTCTGTAATATAACAGTAACAATTTATGCTTTACAAAAATTAATTTTGCTGATTTAACATTTTGAAATTAGCTGTGCTAGTACTGTAGCTAGTAAATAATGGAAAGGATAATTTGGAATCTAGCAGTACAAGGCTATAGTCCCAATACAGTACTGGACACTAGGGGGCAGTAAATACAACCTTTAGTGAGTGAAATTTGATCTTGAGGTAATTTGGAGTCAGTTTAAATTTCATCAAGTCTACATAGAATAGAAACGTGAAGTCATATATTGTGGGTATATGACGTGAAGTCATATATTTCTGACTATTTCTAGGAAAGAGGAAAATATATGGGCGCTGAAGAGCAGAATACAGGTTTGACACAAAACCTTGCAATCCCCTGACTCCTGGTGGTCCAGGAGGTCCCGGAGGTCCACGAGGTCCAGGAAGGGCTATGAACAAGAAAACAAAGGGCACATGCAGTGACTGAATAGCTATCATTTATGCTTTACAATCACACAACAAAGCATTTATTTCTCTTAACAGTGAAATATGCTATTTTAAAGAATTAACAGAGAGAGAGAGAGAGAGAGAGAGAGAGAGAGATACCTTTTTCCTGACTGATGCTCTCCACCTGATTTTGTAACTGAAGAGCACTGGAATTGAGTAGGTACATTTGAAACATCAGAGACTCCAGACCTCTCTCATCCCCACAGAGTATGGACAGGCAATGCTATAGGATGGCCAGAACTTAATTAAAGCTGTTTTTGTTTGTTTGTGCGTGAATGTTTGCCAGTTTGTGTATGTGAGTATGTCTACCGGATCCAAATGAGACTGTTGTTTTAATAAGGAGGCATATTCTTGTTTATCTGCATTTTCTTCTTTTGTCTGTTCAGAGTGAACCCATGCCTCAAGAGTGAAGACTGTGTACACATAAAAACAAAAACAGTAGATCAAGACTATATTATCACCTTTAATTAGAATTACATTACTACATTATTAAAATAATAATGTAAGCATTATTTAAATATTATATAGTATTTTGAGTTAAAACACATTTCAACTTTATAATTAAAATAAATTATTTGTTTAAATATATTGTACTTACTATGCCTAAAATATGTTAAGTTGTTATATTATTATTATTGATATTGGCACATTAAAATCCAAATCACTTTGGCCCATAAACAAGTACTGTATATATAATACTTTTTAATACTTGTAGATTTGAGACCAAAAATTAACAGACAAGTATAATATTCTCTCTTTCTCATTCACTCTCCATACCACTGATCCTCTACAGGGTCACAGGGGTCCTTGGAGCTTAGCCCACGGAACCTGGGGAACTACCCTGGTTACATCCTTGGCAGGGCACAATCACATTCTCTCTCACATATTATGTGGAATTTGGAAATGCCAGTTAATGTATTCTGCATGTCCTTGGACTGTAGGAGGAAACCAGAGTACCTGGAAAAAACCTACCAAGCACAGGGACTCAAAGTGTTGATAGCAGGACCTGAACTCTGGAGGTGCAAGGCCACAGTTCTAACTACTATGCTACCATGCCTCCACATTGGCATACGGTATTCTGTTAAATTTATTTCAGCATCTTCCATTAGCAGATATGATATTTGAGAAAGCATTTAACAGTCTTTACACACAAATGGTGCTTTACCTTTATAAGTTAGAAAGACATTGAGTCCTAGTAGTAGAAGTAGAAATATAATCATGGTAGCGCTGCATGCCCTTCTTGATGACTTATTAGGTTTAACTTCTGCAAAACCACAGGAAAAAAGCAACAAAAAATTTTTTTTTTAACTTTGAACCAGAAATAGAAAGCAAGCATTATGATTTAGCATCTGCTGTGTTCTGCTAAACTACATTTTATAATAATAATAATAATAATAATAATAATAATAATAATAATAATAATAATAATATGATTATTAACAACAACAACAACAACAACAACAACAATAATAATAATAATAATAATAATAATAATAAAAAGCATTAAAAAGCCACAAAACGACACAATTGTCTGTAAACCTTAACAGTCTCTGCTTCTCAAAAGCGTTTCTGAACATTTTCCAAACAAGTAAATTGTTCTACTTTTTCCAACTGCATGGATTGGAAGTTTCTCTTTATGCAAACGAGAAGCAAACCACCCAGGTCATTGTAATTTTTAATGATTAACCTCTAAATAAGATGTTTAACCCTACCGAACAATTAAACCTAATGAAGCGATTAAGATAATCATTTATACAACATTTAAAACATTTTTGTCTGATTTATATGTTATTTGAAATTGTGTTGCTCCAGTCCGTTTTAGTGTAAAATCCTTTGATCCTTAGTCTTAAAACCTTTTTGGTAATTAAAACTATTTCTAGTCAAAATCATGTATTTCTTACTGTAAGATTATAATAAAATTTGTTAGCCAATTTTTAGACATATTTTGCTATTTAAAAGCTTTAAAGTTTCTTTCTCTTTTTACTTATAATTTTGCTTCTTTCTAGAATTTACTTAATATACTGAGGAAAATTATTTGCCAACAGATTTCTAAAACTTAAAAAGGTAAAATAAGTCTAGAAATAGGGTTTTAAACCCAATATTTGGTTTACTTTAATCTTGTAATAAGAAACAGTAAATACATTTGACTAGATTCAAGATATTTAACTTGCTAAGAAGTCGTTTTTTGCAGTATGCCAGTGATATATATGAGTAGCCTTGACACGTTAAGAACCTACATTAAGAACACAGCAGTTGTGACATCTGACAGTTCATGTCTGATGCTCAAACTGGAATTAACCCTGTACAGTTCTGCTATTGATGCTTATGATGCTCACCATTTGTCTGGAAATCATATCGGCCAGAACTGGAGAAATTCATGTCTGCACCATAGAGTAGATTTTCTTTGCCTACTGTTGTGTCTTTGTCCTGATTTCCATCCAGTGCTGTCTCCATCTTCTGCAATACATCAATCAGCGCAAGAGAGTTGAGACCGCATGACAAAACTGTAGATTTAAACAGTTCTCACAAGCTGACTCAACAACTTAGAAGTTATTTCCTTAAAGACTTTATCTTAGAAAAAGGAACTAAAACATCCCTCTTACAAACAGCACAGTTCTGTTTTACAGCAATATGCACACATTTTGATTCCATACTGTCCATATTCATAATGTAATAATATTGTCAGCATCAGTGACATTTAGAGAGAATTAAGGAACATTTTGAGAATGTAAAACCAGAAGCTTCACAGCTTTCAATTCATTACAAGACTTTAAACTGATGGATGGATGGATGATTGGATGAATGGATAGATGGATGAATGGAAATTAATTAAATAACCAGAGTATACATAAAGCTTCCAGGCCTAAATTACTGTCTTAATCTGGCCCTGACATAGACCCTGATTTTACAATAACTCAACATCAATCTTTTGCTGAAGTCATTGATCCATAAGAATATTAATGAAATTATAGATTACATAGGCATGATTGTAAAAAAATCTTTTAAAAAAAGGTCAAAATATAATGTGTTTAGAGCTTTGTGAAAATGATTAAGGTTACAGACATTGTCCTACTGAGAAAAAACAAAGTAAGATAATGCTGTGTAAGCATGATTAACTGTAAACATGTGGCAATCCTAAAAGTAGAGTCACAAGCTGATTCAGCATATCAGAAGTCAACTGACTGTGGGCTCAACACATACATTTGATTATTTTTTTAATCGGACTACATGGGCCAGAATTCAAACCCTAGTAGTAAGAGTGAGGTGAGGAGGGCGTTAAAGAGGATGAAGGGTGGAAAGGCAGTTGGTCCTGATGACATACCTGTGGAAGTATGGAAGTGCTTAGGAGAGGTGGCAGTAGAGTTTCTGATTAGTCTGTTTAACAAGATTTTGGAACAAGAGAGGAGAGGGGAGAGGATCCCAGAGGAATGGAGAAGAAGTGTATTGGTGCTGATCTTTAAGAAAGAGGGGATGTGCAGAGCTGTGGCAACTAAAAAGGAATAAGGCTGATGAGCCATACAATGAAGCTTTGGGAAAGAGTTGAGGTTTTGTGAGCAGCAATATGGTTTCATGCCTAGAAAGAGCAAAATAGATGCAGTATTTCCTTCTGTGGTATTGTATGAGGAGGTCTGGAGTGGCAGAGAAGCATGTTAAAGTTGTGCAGGATATGTATGAGAGCTGTAAGACAGCGGTGAGAGATGTGCTTTAGGTGTGACAGAAGAGTCCAAGGTGGAGGTGGGTCTGCATCAAGGATCAACTCTGACATCCCAGTCGTGTATCCATTACTATTTGGTCCTTGTGAGAGTTACTCAAATCTTTATATTTGCCCATTTTTGTGTTCCCAAACATCAAGTTCAGGAACAAAATGTTCACTTGCTGCCTAATATATCCACCCAATTCAAAGTGCCATTATAATGAGATATTGTAACAGTAGGTACTATGACAAGGGCCAAATTGTGATGGCTAGACAACTGGAACTTCAAAACAGCTGTTCTTGTGGAATGTTACACAAGAAAACTACAGTGAACTGGTTGCAGATTCATGACCAAGGCCCATTGATGCATGTAGGGAGAAAAGGCTGGCCTGTGTAGTCCAATCGAATAGAAAAACAGAATCAAATAATATATACTGTTTTGGACAAATAATATGCACTTCACAGGCAAAAAAAAGTGCACATTATAATATTTGGTAAGATCACATTTAATAAGGTGTGCTTTTACTATGACATTGTTTTGACAAACTTATGCTTGAGGTTGCATAACATTTATCTTGTCTGCAAGCTTGTATTGATGATGAGAGTCTTCTCTATAACATTCCATTCAGTATATTTAGATCAGAGTCAGCTGACCTGATTTTAATTGCAGCATAATGTTGCTGAGCTTAGTCTTGACCAATTGAAGCAACACTACCTCCAGAGCCTTGTACAGTGGGCACTATGCATGATGGGTGCATCGCTTCATGTGCTTCCCTTCTTCCCGTGATATCAATCTGGAATAGGGTTATGAGACCTTTTTTTGATTAGTCCTACAAACAAATGTTTTTGGCCACACAGTGGTTCAGGCTCAATCCTGTGATTTCTTGTTACACATGTAAAAATACTCCTTTAACTATTAAACATATCTTTGATTTCTACAGTGAATAATTTTAGAATGCAACCTCACCAAATGTTTAACTCATCTCTGATCACAGTTGTAAATTATTTTTTCTCAACCACCAAAGTTGATGATACACCATTTATCTTCTAGGATTTAGTAGTGTGTTACGCAGTTCTTAACCTCCTTGCTGCAATTTCAGCAATCTCCTTAGTTGTTTCCTTTGATTGATGTCACCCAATAATTGACCCTTATGAACCACAGCAACATCTTTTCCATGACTATGGGATATGTTTTCTGACATGAATGTTTAACAAAAATGAAGCTACTCAATGCATGAGTTTTTATTATTCTTTGGGCTAAAAGAATGGTTGGCTGTTAAACATGTTAATCACTGTAGTAATTATTCAATCAAATTCTCCTAAATGTTTGCTTATTTAAAGCTAAACAGAGATTTTGGCATGGCACTTTAGTATAACTTACCATTTAAAAGTTTGGACACTTTTGGATAATATTCCAATTCAATATTATTTTGTGATATACTTTCAACATTCTAGAACAAGTTTGAACAATAGTTCAAAACTATCCAATAACACATATGGAAGTAGACAATTAAGTAACAACAACTACAACAACAATAGTCAGTTGTTATTTTAAGACAGCAAGTTGAGCTGCTCTGGAAGAGTTTTTGCAAGAACAGTATTGCAAAAATCATCAAGCACCGTGATAATTCATGAAACTGGCTTTCATGAAGACTATTCAAGGAAAGCAAGACCAAAACTTAACTTAACCACAGAAAAGATCAGTTACCAGCCTCAAAAAGCACAAATTAACAGCACCAATTAACATAGCATAAGTAGCAGACACATCTCAATATCAACGGTTCAAAAATTATTATTGCATTTTGGATGCCTTCAGCATCTTTTTATTTTTTATTTTTATTTTTATTTTTTTTACAATGTAGAAAGAAATAAAACATCTGAAAAGACCTGTATGCTTGTCTCAACATATGGCCTTTCAACAAGGAACACCTAAGACCTGCATGTTTATATTATAGCATTACTGTGTAAAATTGGGTAATTATGGTAAAGACAGAGTATACAAGCCAGGAAAATTGGACAATCCAATCTGTCAATGTAGCCTGTAGGACACGTGTTTACTGATCAGTAGCCTCTGAAGTCTCTTGACTGCTCTGAAAGTGTGACCTTGTTTACTCTAACTGCATGTCATTGATTTGTTTATACATTTCTCTGGTTGTACATTTGATGAGAGCAGCACTCAGTTGCTGATGTGTGTGTTTTTTGCTGATGATCTGGGGTGACCCTGTCAGAGTTCATCTAAGAGCTCAGAGCAGGAGAGGCTCTCTTTCTTCAGAATATTCAAGGCACACAGTCATTCATACCAACTAATTCATCAAATTCATGAGCACATCCTGAAACACAATATTTTATGTTTAATTTATCAATCTTTTAGAACATGTGTAAATAAATAAAAAATCAACCACATAAAATTACACAAAATACACTTTAAATTTGGTATATTTGGTAAATGTGGTCTTTTTTATAATTAATACCAACTTCAAAAATACTAGGCATTAGTCTGGCCCCAAGCACATGCTAAGGTTTAATATATTAGAAATATAAGCTTTAGTATTAAGGTTTAGCTCAGGATCCTTTTTTTCACCTGGGTCAGTAAAGTTTGTTGGGTAGCGTTAGCCTCTTCCATTACTTCAGTAGCTTCCCTGTAAGTAGTCTACACAATTAAACATGGGCATACCGCAAAGCATAGAGTATACAGTAAGGTTCAAGGATGCACTAAAACTTTATAATTGTAGGCTTATTATAAAAACAATATTGGCATTGTGTGGAACACAAACTAAATGTGTAAGTGTTCACAAGTCTTTCACTCAGTATGTTAGCTAGTTAGCTAGATCACTTCTAGTCTTACCTTGACAATTGGGCAAATCCCAGAGGCTTGAAAAGAAGTCAAAGAATCTGCAGCCCAGAGACAAAGTGGCTGGGATCTGGTGCTCAAGTAACCGTCAGTCACTTTTGTGCATTAAGCAATCTGCCCTGCTAGTCATTTCTCTAAACTTCTGGTTGGACTGGTGGAATTGTTTTGTTTCTGTCCTTCTCATGTGGGATGTAACGCAGTTGTGATATGGTGTGACTGACAGCCTAAAAGATTATGCTTAAATTAGAAAATCAATGCACTTTTTGTGTTTGTAATGGAGTAGTTGTACTTTGTTACCTTCTAAAGCCTCTTATTGCACCAGGCTGATAAGTACATTACAAACCAAAAGCACATGATACTCTATGGAACATGAGCATGAGAATGTAAACCATTTACTTCATATGATATAAGCAGCACATCCAAAATATAGAAACGTACGTGTGGCATTGCTTAACAGGGCTCAAAAGAAGCCAGAGTTTCAGCACTGCAAATGTTTGTTTAGCAGCAATTCTGTGATCAGTCGTCCATTATTTTAATATTTAGCATCTGAACTCTTACTGACACTGATGGAACATCTTGTGATGCAGAATGTGCAGAAATAAAAGCATGAACACGTTCAGTAAATAAAAGTTTTATTTATCTTAGCTTTGTGATCAATGCAATGTAATTAATACCATAATCACTTGATATTTATAATAATGCATGTACATGAAGTTGTTTAGCAGATAGTGTACCATGCTTCATTTAAATGGAAACATATGGCTCCTTCTATTATTGCCTCTGCATGGTGCATGAGATCTACAGGCTTAAACCAAAGTAAAAAATTGTATGGATGTTCACACAAGCCAATCTAAACTGACATCCACTTTACTTCACAACTATTTAAAGCCCTCCAGAGTAATGATAAAACAGTAAAAAAATAAATATAAAAAAAAGTCATAATAGGTTCGTTTAGTGTGCATTTGGAAATACTTGCTCACACATATTGTACCACAACTACAGAGTTGCAAGAAACAAAGAAAGCTAAAAATGACCTCTAATATGAAACTACAAACATCATTTGAGGTACTCCCCAAAAACAGAAGTCAGGTTGGGGCTGGGAAGGGGGCAGGGGGGTGGATGTGATGTGTGAAAGGGGGTTGGAGGTTGTCAATGGAAACTTTCACCTAGGGTGCCAAACAGATTAGGGCCGCGGCTGCCTATAGTGATCTGGATTGATGGTGTAAACCAAACCATATGCTGCACACTAAACCAAGAATGGCTGCAGGGATGAAGGTCAAGTAGGCAACACTAAAAAAGGCACAATTGATCTTTGCTTAAACAGAGAAAAACTAAATTTTTCTGATTGGTATAAGAAAAAAAAATCTTTAAAAAAAAATAGCTCTTTGATAAAAACAAACAAGAATTTGTTTACTGATGGGGAAAAAAACCTTCCCTGTGCTTTAAGCTAAATATTGTCAAGATTAAATAATACTGTGTTATAATAATACAGGTGAATGTTGTTGGTTACGTGTCAAATATAATGGCATGTCAAACAAGATCCTGACAACAAAATTACCTTTGAAGGAAACAGATTGTAAACAATAAATTTTATTTTTCGAATTATTTACAGATACATACATTTAGGAATAATGTAATGTAATTTTTTTTATTATAACACAATATTATTTAATGTAAGGTTGGGAATAATTATGTACTTGTAGGGGTGGCAATAATATTGACCAGATCTGTACTTTACATTTTTATGTTGCTTCATAGCTCTAGTAAATCAGACCTGTTGTTTCTAATCCACAGTTTTGTGCACTATTCTGTTTGTTATCAATAATATTTATGAATGATTGTTAATGAATGTTGATTACTAGCTCTGTTGCGCTACTTTAAAAAGGCACCTGTTAACAAATCATATCTATGCTTGTTAACCTTGATCAAATATCATAAAAAAGGAGAAAAGCTATAAACTTTTTGTGCAAAATCTATGATCTTGTTTCAGGTTTACAAATAAATTATATATTATGCAACTAATTTCCATTAAATGTTCATAATAACATTCAAGAAAGGCACTAAGAAACACACTACAGACATTTAGAGTTTAATCTTTGAGTGGATGACTGGCATGCTTCTAGCCGATTTAATAGTTTACACAGATTAATCTGCCAGTGTGATTCAGTGGCACACTGTGTAAATGTGTGAGATGTATTATTATGATTATGATATTAAAGTCTATGAACATATTTTTTGACAAAAAAAATATTGATTTTTAGAAAAATAAAAAAACAAATGTTTTCTACGCTGTAGGATTATCCTAATGATTACATTTAAGCTTTCAGAAAATTTTATGTGTTTGCCAAATCTTGAACATTAAATAAGCTTTAATTACTTAGTGACACACCTTAGAATAGATAATTGTGATTTTTGTTTACTGACATCTAAGAGTATTTTAGCTCATTTAAATTTGCATGTATAGTATGTTGTTGGAAAATAGCTGATTATTTTCCATTTATTCACCATTATTTATTTACCCCTTGGTTTAGATTTTGGGCAGATCCAGAATAGATCTTGATTACACTGGGCATAAGGTGAGAATACACCATGTATGAGACACCAGTCCATTATAGCATACTATGCACACTTATTCAGGCACGCATTCACTTCCACTTCTAAGGGAATACATTCTCTGCATTTTATCCAAGTCTATAAAATATTTTTTTAGTGATCCTTAGATCCTTACCCCAAGGATCCTTACCAGCAACTTGGCAATAAAAATGACCATGTTGAGCCAGGAAAGAAATGTCACCTAACTTCCCAAAATATACTGGAAATATCACTGGAAATGTTGCTGTTTCATTAGATCTCTCCAGAAGCTAAACAAATAGAAGGAACAGAAAGTGTTCAGTGAACTTGTTTCATTGTGATCAATCTTTATTGTAGGAGGTCATTTCACTGGTCAGTATTTGGTGAGAAATGTGATTTGACTTTTAGTACCATTGAGCTAAATGAGTTCACCAATGTTTGAATGAGTTCAGATTTGAATTATGGACTTTTTATTAAAGGGAAAGAATTTCATTCAAGTTAATAAAAGAAAAGTAATAATAATAATTAAAACTTAGTAAATGAATACAAAGAAATATATAAAACACGAATGAGACAGATTAACCATAATGTCAAAAATTAGTGCCGCCAGCTGGTATAACATAGCAAGGTTAATATTATATACAGTATGTCAATATTTCATTGCTGTGAATTGTCTGCAAAGTTAGTTCCTTTTATCCTGTTATAGCAGATATAAGCTATTTATATAGCAGATGTAAACATTTTGTCATGATATTAAGAAATTGCTACCCCAAAAAAATAAATGTCTCCCTTCATCACATCTTTGTCAACTAAAAGCAGATTTCCAATTTGTTTATTGATAGTCTCATATTATGTGGTACTGTATGCCCACTATACACATTAAGTAAATGTGAATAATGACACATAATAATAATAATAATAATAATAATAATAATAATAATAATAATGAATAATAAAGTCTATTTTGTTACTATAAAACTAATAGCGTATCTAAAAAAGCACATTAATATAAATCTGTCATTTGCCTTTCAGTTGACAATATTGTCAAAAATGTATGGTTAAAGAATTTCAATCATGTCTGAACAATTAAAACTGAGAATTTGACAGCATTGTTGTATACGTGAGGCTTTTTACAGCAAAATGCTGGGAGAATGCAATGGCACTAATAGAGTGTAAACATACTCTTTCTTCACTTTAACGTTCTCCAAAAATCTATGTAAATCATTTACAGCAGTTGCAGAAAGAGGCAACTTGATTATTTTGCTACAATGTGTCACCACCTCTGGGGAAATCAGACCACAACCAGGTTCATCTCCAGCCAATATACAAACCCCTGGTCCAGAGACAGCCTGCTACAGTGAGGAACGTGAGAAGGTGGTCAGAAGGAGCCACTAATACCCTGCAGGATTGTTTTGAGGCTACAGACTGGGATGTT
>JAQQZT010000036.1:20919275-20930184 GCA_030068275.1 Clarias platycephalus | reverse complement strand
CCCCCTAGTGACGGGAGGGAATTGGACACGACTAGATTGGGGAGAAAATCGGGGAAAAAGAATTGGGCAGGACTAAAAAAAAAAAAAAAAAAAAATTAAATCAAATTAAATAATAAATATATAATGGGGGACAATTATATATTTATGGGGGAAAGTTTGTTGCCATTAAGGGCCTAGGGTTGACACAGGGGCGTGAGGGAAATCTTGAAATCGGGGGCTTCAGAGTTCAAACTGTGTATTTGAGTTTTTGGATATGTCAGGTTGATCAAAAAAGTTATCATTACTTTTATCACTACCAGAATACCAGAATGAGCACATTATTGTTATTATTTTCTAATCATAAAAACATCCAAAAACAACCATAAAAACACTAGATCATGTATATATGTGCTATTTCATTGCCTATGTGACACAGTTTCAAATTGTTTTATCTGTTGGTTAATATGAACTAAAATTCAGTTCATCATATTGCTTATTTTGTGCTGAAGAAAAAATAAACAATATTACACTCTACACTACACAATCCTGAGCCCAGCAAAACAAATTATGGATAAAATGCTCTGCGATTCATGGCTACATGAGATGTGTCTTCTTTACATATAAACAAACAATATGATATACATTTCGATATGGGAGATTTTTTTTTTAAAAGTAGTGATTGTTCCTATTATGGTAAAACAGACAAAATATAATTTTAATGAGATTTATTTAATAAACACAATTTTAATCATATGCACCACTCACAGATAAGTAATTAAAATAAAACAGCTGGTACTACAAATTGACACATTTTCATGCATGTAATCTATTTCTTTTTATACTGTTAAATAATGATAATGCATTTGTCATATCTCCTCTATTAAATTTGTCCAACTTATGAAACCTCAAATTATTATCTGTCTTATTTATTTGTCTAAAATAAACACTGCTGTGTATCCATCTAAATAAAGGCTGCTGTGTTTTTTACCCCAACTTATGAAACCTCCGCTATTCAGGATGTCGCATTGCTTCTTCTAAATAAAACACCAGGATTCCCTGACAAATGTCACTTTCCTGTGTCTTACCACACAGTCTGGGGATTGACCTTGAACTTTTCATAGTCACTCATCTTGAAGAAGGCCAGCTCTGTTTCATTGGCTAGAAGAAGAACAGAGACAGAGCAAGCACAATTACATTTTTAACATTTTAATTACATTTAACATTTTCCAGATGCACTTATCTAGAGCGACTTACATTTTTTATTCTCATTTTTACCTATGAACAATTGAGGGTAAAGGGCCTAATAGTGGCCACTTAGTGGTGATGGGGTTTAAACCTGAAACTTTCCAAACAATAGTCCAAAACCTTAACCACTGAGCTACCCCCTGCCCTGTGAGATCAAACTAGATATAAATAAATAAAAAATTCAAACTTTGCACAAACATGGCCAAAAAAACTGTAGGACTAATTGCAAATTTACAGTACGGCTCAATAATCATATTGACATCATGACCACATTACATGACATTGTGAAGTGGGGTTTGCATGAATTGAAATTATTTGGCCACCACATTCCATAAAGTGCATGTGACACCTTTAATAACAACTATTTGTCATGTTTCTTAGACCATTCTTGAAAAATTATTTTGCTGTATGTCAGGGCACATTATCCTATTGAAAGAAACCCACTTTAATGAAGGAGTGTAGTTGGCCTGCAACATTGTTTAAGATGGTAGAACATGGAAGTAACATTCACATGGGAACACATGACCCTGTCACTGGTTTATTGGTTGTTCATCTTTGGACCACTTTTGCTGGGGATTACTGATAATAACATAAAACTGTTGTTCCTTTAGTATGACTTATTAACTGACAAATGTAACTAATGTGTCAAAGCGTTAGAATATTTCATAAGAGTTAAAAAAACAAAAATTCTGTCACAAATGTTAACACCCACTCTCCCCATAACACTATATTCAGGGATACATCATTCTTTAAAAGTTTTATTTAAAGGGGCCATTTGTAAAAAAAATAATAAAATAAAAAAAAGGAAAATGCCATTATTCCTACAAGCAAACTGTCTATTGTATCTAATTCTTTAAACATGCCACATTCTGAATCCTAAATCAGATGAGTTATTTTTACATAATCCAAACAACCACACACCTATTTGTTTGATATTTCCTGAGGTGCATAAAACAAATTATGATTTGTGACAATTTATAAATGTTTGCAAACAAACTCTTCATTTAAGTTTTCACAGAAGTTTGAAAACTCTTTTACTTGCTGAGCCTGCAGAAATCTGATAAAGGCTGTTCAGCTGATTAATATCATGAACGCACAGATGGGCAATGTAGCGGAACTTGGGTACAGCTCACACACATCCATTCTCTCTCTCTCTCTCTCTCTCTCTCTCTCTCTCTCTCTCTCAGACACATACACACACACACACACACATATATATACAGGTGGTACAGAGGGCAGAGACACAGTGGGAGCTGGTCAACACGCAAGTGAGTAAAAGAATGCACAATTTCTTTTATATTTCTATTCAATCTATTAAATCAGATTGATGTTTTTATATTTATGAATTACAGAAAATGCAGATCTGTCTTCATTTCATGAGTGCACTGATTTATATTCTCCTGGTTTGTGTGCCTTTAATATGTTCCTTTCACACTGAACTGTGAATATAGTGTCATTTTTTAAATGATTAAAGTAACTTGTCATCAGGACCACTGATGTACCTTAAAAGGATTACTCATAAAATTTAATGTTTACATTTTTCTGCCTGATCATCTATTTTGCATGCAATCTCAAGTTTTTGCTGATAGTAAGCTACTATATACAGTATGTTTTATGGTGAATCCAGTTTTTTAGAAGCCAATTTACGTAAATCAAGAACCTTTTTCCTTCTGGGGAAAACCTTACAACTTTGAGTATATTCAAAGGTATAGCCAACAAAATTCTTAACTATCCAAACCTTTGAGGACACCATTGAAAGCATTTACTGTGGCATGGTGTTATATCTTCATGTGACATGTCTTTCAGTGACAGAAAAATATTTTAGTTACCAGTTTAAATGCAGCAAAATGTTGTATGTATTTAATTCTATACCATTTTCTCATACACAGGTAGAGTAGCTATGTCCTATGAGATGGATGCCCCTCTTCCCATGGATGAAAAGGAGATAATTGATGTTGCACATATGACTACTTCTTCAACTGTGGCCATCCTGGGTTCTGGTGACTTCTCGCGGTCCTTGGCTATGCGTCTGGTAGCATGTGGGTTTGGTGTGGTGGTGGGGAGTCGTTGTGTCAAGCGCATCTCTCCTGGTCTCTTTGTGGATGCAGTGGAGCTGAGCAGTCAGGAGGCAGCAGTAGCAAAAGCCAACAGGCTGGTCTTCATGGCCTTGTTCCCTGAGCACTATCCATCCCTGCTGGGCCTCAGGAGTGCACTGGCTGGAAAGATTCTCGTGGATATAAGTAATGCTGCCGCGATGAACAGCAAGAGGCAATCTAATGCAGAGCACCTTGCTGAGATGTTCCCAGACAGTGTGGTCGTTAAAGGCTTTAACACAATTTCTGCGTGGGCTCTACAGACTGGTGCACTTGATGGCAGCCGACAGGTCAGTGATGTTTAAGACATGCGATCCTTAAAATGAGACACTCATTAATATTTTAATACAGTAGTTTTAGATTTAGATAACCACATGATAATGGCAAATAGTATTTAAATACTTTGAGATGTTATAAAATAACAGTAACAACAATGACAAAAAGAAGGAGAAATGCTGTGACTCTGAAGTGTCTATATACATAAAAAGTATTGACATCATATCTAAAAAATAGCATAACTGGTTTTGTTTCTATGAGTGGAACACTTAAAGATAAAATATAAAGATAATTTTAAAAAAAATAATAATAAATCACATGATCACATATTTCATTCAGTCATCATTCTGCTTAATTACGGAGTGCAAGGTGATGTCCAACTCAAGTGTAAATGATTCCTCATGTATGTGCCATCAGGAAAGAATAATGCATAGATACTGTAGAATAACCAGGTCATTTAATACATTGGCTGACATTGGCTGACATTTTATTGCTACATAAGGTTGCTGAGTGTAGACCTGCCCAACAGAAGCAACCCCAGATCATAACACTGCTTCCAGTAGCTTTTACTATGGGCACTATGCATGCTGAGTGCATCTCTTCGTGCACTTTCCTTCTTACTTTGACATGCCTACCTCTTGTATCTCCTGTCTATGAGTTATATGAATTATTCCATAATAAAAGTTATGTGTTCTAAGATTATAAGGTGAATGGAGGATGTTTTTACCATGAAAGAGATGTCTAGGCAGCCCTTTTCTAGATTTTGGCTACTTAAGACAACTAAAATTTAGGTACAAAATAAGATAATTAAAATAAGTTAAGCTGTAACTTAAGATTTGTTAGATACAGCTACCACATGTGGTTTAACCTACAGATTATAATTTGTGAATGTTATTAAAGCTGGTTATTTCTTTTTAAAGCAGCGGATTATTGGTATTGTGCCTATAATAAATCACATCATAATGTAATATACTTATTTGTCAAATAAGGCTTTGAATGCTAGACTAATAAAGCTGTAATATGTCTATTCTTATGCCCTATAAATTCTCTGACCTAACTCTACTCTAGGTGCTGCTGTGCAGTGACAGTGCAGGAGCAAAACATGAGGTGGCCCAGCTCGCCCGGAGCATGGGCTTCTACCCAGTAGATGTTGGCAGTCTGTGTTTTGCACAGGATCTTGAAAGAAAGCCCTTACATCTCTTCCCATCATGGCGCGGCCCTGTATTAGCCACCTTCCTGCTCTTCTTATTCTTCTACTGCTATGGATTTATCCGTGACATTCTTCTGCCATACTTAGTTCAT
Source organism: Clarias platycephalus (assembly GCA_030068275.1). Taxonomy (NCBI): domain Eukaryota; kingdom Metazoa; phylum Chordata; class Actinopteri; order Siluriformes; family Clariidae; genus Clarias; species Clarias platycephalus. The sequence continues at coordinate 20,925,289 of JAQQZT010000036.1, read as the reverse complement.
GGAAAAAACTCCTTTTACCGCTTGGTCCTTTCCCTAGTGAACGAAAGCTTGCCGTGCGTAGCGCTGGTTAGCCTGTCACTGGTGTACTTGCCAGGGCTGTTTGCGGCATGGCTGCAGCTGTGGAGAGGCACCAAGTATCAGCGTTTTCCCTGCTGGCTAGATACCTGGATGTTGCGGAGGAAACAGCTTGGCCTGCTGAGCTTCCTGTGTGCTGCTCTGCATGGAGTGTATTGCCTCTGCTTTCAACTCCGTACCATCACACAGCGCAGGCTTGTCAACACTGCTTACTCACAGGTACTGATTTTTATATTTGGATAATATTTAAAAGAAATTTAAATAAATTAATTAAAAAAAAATTTATTACTTAACAAAAATCATGGTCATGTTCACTACCTTTCAACACACAGATCAACATTTAATTTTAAAATCATTACCATTATAGCATTATCATAAACAATCATATTGGGGTCGGGAACTTGGAGGACAGGTCTGCAGCCTTTGGCACTAAGTGGTTAAAGGCACTTGCAATCTGAAAAGGCACTTGCAATCTGTGTTGCTCATGGTAACATGGTGGCACAGACATTTTTTCTACGATTTGTGCTGCATTGGCTTTTTGTCTCTGGGATCAGACCAGACAGACTGGCCTTTGGTCTGTGCTGGCATGGTTGAGCCTTGGGTGCCCATGATCCTGTCACCAGTTTATTAGTAAATAATTGATAATAAATGTTAATGTGTTAATGTTATAATAATGACTGATCAGTGTAAATGTCCCATTGAACTGATCAGTCATTATTATATTATATTCCGTCTCTTTTCAGACAGTAATTCTTTTATTGTTAGTCTTCCTTTTATGGGGTGGAAGTATAAATATGAAAATGTGACAACCGGAAATACCATTTAGCACTTTTATAGGTATAGGTTTAGAACACCCCATTAATATTTATTTAAAGAGTACAAGGTGTCAGCACTTTGTAACAGTCACAACTTTTCTTCAGTACAAAAGTCTCTAAGACAGCTGACTTTGCATTTTCTGGTTTCTCTGTATCATTAGCTGCATGATTTTGTTTATTTAAAGAGAGTCTGATGGAATGACATTTACAGCTGAAATGCGATAACAGGAAGTTGTTTCATGAATGCAACTATAAACCAGGCATGTTTATTCAAATTAACTTTTTTTTTTTTTTTTCGGTTAAATGTTTTCAAGAACAAATTGCTGTAAAATGAGAGCAATAAACCTTATTGGGCTCAGTCGTTTTATTTTTTGTTCGTGTACTTCAGGTGAACTTGGGTGTGGAGATGCCATGGAATGAAGAGATGGTATGGCGCACTGAACTCTACGTGTCCAGTGGAGTGTTAGGTCTGGGCATCCTCTCACTGATGTCTGTCACATCTCTTCCCTCAGTAGGCAACATCCTCACATGGAGGGAGTTCACCTTTATTCAGGTAAGAAATACAATTCCTATATTGGTGGACTAAAAAAGCAAAGACTTCAAAGACCTCAAGCTATATAACAATCATGCTTATACAATTATATAGTATATAATTAGAGATTAATGCAATCAGACAACAGCACTTTTAAGAAAGTAAAGTACAAATATAGAGGATAAGTACTTGAAGTCTTATCTTTTCTTATTTTCTTTCAGTCTGGACTTGGTTATGCTGCTTTGACTCTCTCCGTCATGCACACACTGGTGATCGGCTGGGATTTTGCCTTCTCCCCCAAGGCCTATGCATTCTACATGCCACCAAGTAACATGCTAGCTGTGGCTCTGCCGTGTGTCGTGCTGGTGTGCCGCTGTATTATGCTGCTGCCATGTTTCTCTGCCAGGTTGACACGCATACGCCGAGGCTGGGAAAGCACACGCAAATGTCGAGTGTCACACCACAACCAACTGCAGTATTTACAAACCAAGCTTTGACTGTATAATTCAAAACCGTCTGGACACTCATGTATTCATCCTACCCAGTCTAGGTATTTAAAACAATACATAAGAAAACCTTTCCTTAACAATTCAGGAATTGCATCATGACTAAAATGTTGATTTATGAAATTACATCCAGTTCAAAATTGGCATGTTGTAAACTGGTAGAGATTGCTGTTTTTATATCTTTACATCCATATCAACAGTCAATGTCAGCCATTATCCAATCCAATATCCTGTCATCAAAAGCTTACCTCTGCTGACCCACAGTAAACATTTTATCAGTAAGGTTATACCATAATCAGTGCTTGTTAATGACTTCCTACAATGCCCATGCTAAGCCTTATTACAGCAATTAAAAAGTATCTAGTTTACAATGGTTATATGAGAGGAAACGTGTTGTATATTGCCCCTTAAATGACACTAACATAGTTCCAACCTGTTGATATGCTTACTAAGGCTGTAAGTAGTTGTTCTGCTGCTTAATTTGAATTATATCAAATTACACCCTTTCATAAAGGAAATGCAATTACAAACACGCAACTGATATTTGCTTTTACTAAATAGCTTTGGAATTTATATAATGCCTGGAAAATGCTGCATTATTAGCTGGTCACAGTTTAAAATCTTGAATGATCTCGAATTTACACTTAAAAAAGGAAATAAGGACAAAGATATTAAGTGAGATTTATCTTCTCTACATACAAGCAAATACACTGTACATACAAATAAACAATATGATATACGAAATTTTTAAAAACTAGTGATTGTTCCTCTTATGGTAAAACAGACAAAATTAGTAGTTTAGTGAGATTTATTTAATAAACACAATTTCAACCACATGCACCACTCATAGATAGGTAATAAAAATAAAACAGCTGGTATTAAAATTTACACATTTTGATGCATGTACTGTAACTGTTAAATAATATTAATGTACTTGTCAAGTCTCATCTATTAAATTTTCCAACTTCAAACTATTACCTGTCTTATCTGTCTAAAAGAAATGATACCGATAATGTGAATTTGTTAAACTGACTTGAAGAAACTAGAATAAAATTAAAACAGCATTTCTGGTCTGGTTGATCCTTGAAAATATAAACACTGGTAGACGTGAAACCATTCAGGATGTCGCACTGCTTCCTCTAAATAAAAACACACCAGGATTCCCTCACAAATGTCACTTTACTGTGTCTCACCACACAGTCTGGGGATTGGCCTTGAAGTTTTCATAGTCACTCATCTTGAAGAAGGCCAGCTCTGTTTCATTGGCTAGAAGAAGAACAGAGACAGAGAGAGCAAAATGAGATTAAATTGGATATAAATAAAAAACCTTCACAAGACAAAAGCCCAAAAAAGTAATGTGTAAATAATGATATACAGCGAGGTCACATGATGATCTTACTTCATGACACTATAGTGACATAATGGTCCAAGGTTGCTGTTTTATATAAAGTGATCAACATTTTGCAAGTGGTCGGCTAAAAGATGAGTGACAATAAACGATAGTGTCTGATCTATACATCCTTCATTTAGGTTAAAAGATACTGTTAAAAAAAGCTGTATAGTATTAACAATATACAGTACGGGATTATACTGCTAGACACTATGATTTGTCTTACAATATATTTAAACAAACTGCTGATCCTCATGTGTCACACATTAAGAATTAATGTGACACATTAAATAATTATGATTTATTCTACCACCCATAGAAAACACATTTGTTAAATGATTAGCAATCAGTATGTCAGAGCCCAGCAGTTTGAAAGAAGCATAATAAATATATTTTTTTATATTTTAGATTTCAGTAAAGAAAGAAAAAAAAAAGTGTATATGACAGGAGTATGGGATAAAACAGCGTTTACCTATACCACATGCTCGTAAATCGAGGCCATTGTGCAAAATCAGCTTTTCATCATCCTCTAAACTCATCACCAGTTCATTAGTCTGAAATGACAAAAGCCACATTATTTGTTTCAGCATATTTAAATACAGACTAGGGTAATATTTTCAGCATGTATTTTTGCGGAAGTTTATGTTCAAGAAAGCTTGACCACCCAGGATCTTGTACGAGGGGCGTTCAAGTCAGACAGAGACTTGTGACTGTGCAGAATAACAGAACAGTAATTTCTCTATAAAATCCCCTGCTACACTACTGTACTTATCCCAGTGTTTCACTAGTGCTTGGATACCATCATCGCAGAAAGTCTTCTCAGTATGCCAGAGCCATGATCAGACTGCTTGCTTCGTGTTTGAAACGCTGACCTCCCAAGAACCCCTCTAACGGCCCAAACACGTTGAAATGGCTTAGAGCGAGGTCATGTACTACCTGGGATGTGGCAATTACTCCCAGTTGAATTCCTGCATGATTGTGTGTACAGTTCCCACAGACATACGCAATTGTCAAGATTCAGGAGTTTAACTTTCATGAGATCATCCTTATCATCTGGTGTGTTGTTAACTAGCCAAGACGAGTCTCTGCTGAATCTCTCTTGAATAGTTTATGTGATTGAGGCTATTGTTACATTTAGGCACTTGGCAAATGCTCTTATCCAGAGTGACTTTCAAAAGTACTTTGTCATTTAGACAGGTCTTTAGTCATTGTTTAAAGATCGCCAGTGACACCTAGAGGAAGTTAATTCCACCACCTAGGAGCAAGGACAGAAAACAGTCCAGATGCATGTCTTTTCAATCCATGAGAGATGGTGGGACCAGTCTAGCAGTGCTGGAAGATCGGAGTGAATGTGGTGATTAGAGCTGAGTGATAGTCGGTGCTGGGCCATTTTTTGTTTTGTAGGCAAGCCTCAGTGTTTTGAATTTGATGCAGGTAGCTACAGAAAGCCATTTCAGGAAGCAGAGAAATGGGGTGGTCAGGGAAATTTTTTTTTGCTGTCTCCAGCATTTCTACACTGGATTTCTCATGGACGGTGAACATTTCTGGAAAATGACAAGTAAGGAAAGAAGACTTTTTTGGGGGGGGTTGGGGACCTGATTATTGCAGTATTAGAACAGCTTCATAATTTCTGTGTGACATCAACATAACTTCTTACAGGAGTATAAAAATTAAAGCAGCAAATTAGCACAAGACTCACATAGAACATCACACATATTTCATTATAAACACATTGAACTTATTTCATGGTGGACTTGTGATCTGAGTCAATCCCAAACCTTTGCTCCATGTGCTTGATGAATGACCTTCATAGTATCTGTAGACATGAGAGGGGGATGTTAGTGTTATGACCATCTCTCCTGAACAGAATGCATTTCACACATGGACCTGGGTAAAGTTAACTTACCATAGCCATATTTCTTAAAAGGTGGGGGCAAACCATCTCTGATGGAAACATCTAAGTGCGAAAGACATAAAAGATGTGTAGATTCAGCATGCTAAAGTTATATAATAGCCTGATGGTGGGTAAGTCACCAACATTTTATCAAGTTTGTAAAAACATGCATTGCACAGTTTACCTTTTTTTACAAAAGCAATAAACTCCTCGACTTTCTGATCTAAATCCACACCTCGGAACACTACTGGTCTGAAGTTGCGATGTTCAAAAGAGCGAACCAGGCGCACAGTGAGAACAGTTTCCGATGACATGACTGTCAAAATTAGCGCTCAAACTAAACCGCTAACGAAGCTAATTGAGCTACGATGCTATTCTTCGCTAAAGTTTACTCACTCTCGGCTTCTGTCTTTCCTCAGAGATTCGACTCTTCGTTTTTAAGTGACAATACAACGTGGTTATGAATTACGCATTACCATGCACATTGCGTTTCTTTGAGTTTGGATCATTTCAGACTAAAGTAGCTGCACCCGCGAGAAAAACACTGATGCAGTAGTCTAAAGCAATCGAACACACACACACTCGATGCACTCAAGTGGATTGGCGAAAAATAGCGGCAAAAAAAATTATCCTTCAAAAGAAGAATGAAGCAAATGTTATATTGTAAGCAGGGGCGTTTCTAATATTTTCAGTTAAGGGGGGCTCAGTCCCCATAGATGTTTAACACAGGGGCGTAGATTTAGGGTGGACGGAGGGGATGTGTCCCCACCAATATCCTCCGACCATTGAAATGTCCCCACCA
>JAQQZT010000036.1:20883865-20912885 GCA_030068275.1 Clarias platycephalus | reverse complement strand
CATTATGTAAAACAGTTTCTTTGTGTTTTAATTTTTATTTATGCATTTTCAGATACAAATTGCTATATTGTGATATACATCGTTATCGAGGTAGAAAATTGTTTTGGTTTTGGTTATATCGCCCACCCCTAGTACCGAGGACAGAGCAGCTACCTGCCAAAATCCACATTCAAAACCAGACATGGAAGCACTTCCAACAAGAAAACACAGAAAGTTGTCATCTTAAACAACACTATGCTATATTTATATATACTCTATTATAATATCTTCATAATTGCTTCTAAGTCATTCCAAATGGCGTTCATGTTTTTCAAAGCTAACTAGCTTCTAACACAAGGCTGAATACCAAATCATTCTCTAACCCTCAATCAAGGACACTGCTTGGTGTGATTGCACATTGTAGAACATTACATTTTCCTTTAACTCTATTTGGGATTTAACCCCAGAACCTGGATGTAAACCTAGCTGATATTCTAATGCATAATGAATAAGTGAAAATATAAAGAGAAGTTTATGAGATTTACATGCCACCTCCATGGTTTATTCTCCTCACCTTTTGGCTTCATAGTCTTCTTCTTCTTTGTCGTTCGGCTATTCCCTTTCCGGGGCTCTACAGCAAATCATCTGCTTCCATCTAACTCTATCCTCTGCATCCTCTTCTTTCACACCAACTAACTTCATCCTCTCTCACTGCATCCATAAATCTCCTCTTTGGTCTTCCTCTAGACCTCCTGCCTGGCTTCATAGTACTAGTAAGAATTTAAAACTACGTCTACCTCTGTTAATTACACTAACTGTTGTTCATCAGCTCTGCCAGTTGTGCTTGGTTAGTTTGGCTAGTCACAGAAGGATATGTGTTGGAGGAGCAAAATGACTGGTTAAATAAAGAAGCAAATCACAAGTCGTTTATAATAAATGGTGTTTATAGAACTGTTGTATTACAGCAATATCACATTTGAGGTTGTGCTGGATATAGGCATGGCTGTGATGCCTTGACCACGCAAGCTGTGTCCTGCTGCATCATTGCCATGCTGATATCCAGCACAACAGCACTCATTCGTGTGATATTGCTCAATTATAGAATATTTACAAACCAGCTGAAATTGGATTACTAGCATAATTCGTTTCGGAAGCAGGCTCATATTTCAGAACACTCATAAACCAAATCGAATTTTCCCATAAGAAATAATGTAAACTCAAATTATTTGTTCCACAGCCCCCAAAAATAAATACTTAAAAATAATTAACACAAAACATAAAGTAAAAATAAAACAAATTAACCTGCACTTTACTTAAAAAAAAAAAGTAAAAATAAATCCAGACAAATAAGTGTTTCCGTTTGTGTGCGAATGCGCTGTGTATGTGTGTGTGTGAAGCTAAAGTAAGGAGCCCCTCCCCTCTCCAACTTCTCGTTTTACACGTTTACCCTTCCTCCACTCTTTTCACACATACGCGAACACACAACAGAAACACTGTTTTATCGGAAAATAAGAAATCCCTCTAATAACACTTGATTGAGCGACATGCTAACGGAATCACTGCTGTAAAGTAAAAATAAAACAAATGAACCTGCACTTTAGCTTTGAAAAGAATCACGACAGAGCAGTGTTTCTGTGTAGAGCAGAGAGAAAGAGTGTGTGTGTGTGTGTGTCTGTGAAGGTGAAAGTAGGAGGTGTGTGTGTGTGTGTGTGTGTGTGTGTGTGTGTGTGTGTGGGGCACGGTGTCCAATGACACGCGCGCACAGACACAAAGAGCAGGCTGATACAGAGAAAGAAAATGGATCTTTAACCTCTCTTATGAGACTTACTTACACACACGCATACAGACACAAAATAAAATATGTTTTCGTGGACACACGTGGTCACAGTGTTATAGTAAACAGTACACATGTGCACGGATGGTGATTATACCAGTAAGAGACGCGCACTAAGACCCAGCAGTGGAGATGATTATCCACAATTCCGCAGCACAAGTGAGAGAAAAACCGTTGGCTCAGTTGTAATCACGTGACGCTCAGCGTCAAAACAGGAGGCGCATGCGTGATACAGGATACTTGATAATCGTAAACCAAGACTTGTTTGTTTTTCAAGTCAAAATTTATTTTAAAATCTTTGCTCGTCTTGTGGAACACTCGCAAACCGCGTTACTCGCAATCCGAGGTTTCACTGTATTGAGATATATTCACACACAGCTGACATTTATTAAAGCTGTTACTGTTTTTTCACTTTTCCAGATCATTATTTCTCTAATATATTTTTTGTTTGCATTTAACTGCATTGCATGAAACTAAATGTGTATTCTTTTGCAATGGTTTTAATATTTCCTCTTTCACTCTAGGCATGAGTAAAGAAGATGCAATGAAGGCTTATATCAGCAAGGTGGAAGAGCTGAAAGGAAAATACGGAATCTAAAAGTTTACCTGTGTGACTCACTAATTACTGCTTATGACAAGTGTCAACACCACCGGTCCTGTGTAAAGCCTTAAGCATCCTGGTGTGTCTCCATGTTTGTGTGTGTAACATCTCAGTCACATAAAGTAAGAAAACAAAGCACAAACTGATGTTGGGATTACAGAAACCTTTCACTAGAAGTTGTGTAGTCTGACATTTTTACATGTTTCTAAGACCATAAAGTCTGTTGTCTTTTCTGAATCTTTGTGGCTCTTGTTTTTATTTACATTTTTGTTGAGCTGTTAACAGCTGCTTGTGTCAGTCATCAGTCTGTCAGAATAAATCAACATTGTCCAGGATTTTAAACAGCTGGCAGTGCTTTTGAGCTGCATAAAAATACAAATGCTTTTTTCAGATCATTGATTTTAATAGGTGGATTAAAAATAAATGAATAAAGAGTTAAATAGAGAAAAAAATATTAACTAGGTAATGTGTGTACTCCATTTCTATATGTATTAGGGCTAGATACAACACAACAGTAGCACTGGATATGATATCTTTTCAGAATCTCTTGTGTGTTTTGTACCACCAGTATGTGTAATACTGAATAACCACCTCACAGCTCTTATACTTGAAGAGAGTATATCAGTAGAGCTTAATGCTATTAAAACTCACTCTTTGTGATTAACTTGAGAACAGATTAAAGAGGTGCAAGCTATAACTTGTACCTATAAGTCTTGATCTCTATTAAGTCATAAAAAGTTACAAGCATTTACTGTAAATCCCATTCTTTACAGAGAGTATTGGTGAATTTCAGTAGAGTTTTTATTATTGTTTTTTGTCAATTACATCCAGGATGCAGAAGAAATACAATGCATACCTGTTGTGTCGGTGTTAAATTTAACTATATTTTGCATTCCATTCTGAGTTTTGCATCAAATAGCTTTCATTTCAGCTCTTGTATGTAAACTGGTACTGGACTTTATTCTATATTTTTCTGTTAGTTTTCAAAGAGCAAGTGATGTAATTAATAACCATTTAATATAATATTGACAAGTTGCATTTAAAGGTCAGCCTACTACACTTTGATAATCTTTGTTTTCTGTCTTTCTGCTGTTGCTGAAAAGTAAAGAGATGCGTCCTAACTGACTGTGGTTAGATAATTAACAGTGTACTGCTGATTCTTGTCTGTGACAGTTAATGTTACAGACAGCAATTACACTTAGACCGTTGCACTTTCGACTGGTGTCACAGGTAGTGTGTGTGTGTGTGTGAGAGAGAGAGACACCTTTAAGACTGGGCAAAGTTTGGAGTTGATTACAGTGACAGCGCTAGGAGTTATGGTAAGGTTTCTTTTTTCCTTTTTCTACATTTCTAAAACGTTAGTTTTGACTAAAGAAGTTTATGGAGATGTATGTGAATAACATTAACTGCTTTTAGAAATTCATAAGAGAATTAATTTCTAGTGATATTTAGTAATAGCACAGTGCACTATTTATAACTGGCCAACATGAGCACTATTAATAGAGGGTGAAGGGTGTGTGTGGAAAGCAAAGAGCATTCTGAAATCACCTGAACACAGGGCCTAGCCAAACTCTTACTTTTGTTGACACTTGTAGACGTTGCTTTTTTATTTTTATTTTTTTATTTTTAGGTATACTATATTCTAAATTAGTCTTTTCTCTATATACAATATTTAAATTTTCAATACAATACTGGATGGATTTTTTTTAATGCACATGTTCGTTAAAACCAAAAACATCTGCCTGTCTTCCTTTTGACCACCAGATGTCACTAGCGTGACACTTTTAAGTACTGTACTGTACTTTCATACATCTCCTATACCACTTATCCTTTACAAGGGTTGTAGGGGGTTGGGGCCTATTCTAGGAGACTTTGGGCACGAGGTTGGATGGACAGGGCGTGCACACACACACACACACACACACACACACACACACACACACACACACACACACACTATGGGCAATTTGTAATGCCAACTAACCAAATGTGCTTGTCATTGGACTGTGGGAGGATCAAGAGTACCCAGAGAAAACCCACCAAGCACGGGGAGAACATGCAAACACCACACACAGACACGCGGCAGGAATCGGACCCTCGAATGTGGAGGTGCAAGGCCACAGTGTTAAACATTACGCCACTTTGCTGCCACCTTATAAGTAATAACATAGTAATTAAAAATCATCTCTAGTGACTACTTCATAGATACATTTCATAGATTCATATACATGTATATGATCACTTTCTATTCAGATGCACAATTATCTTGTGTATAGCTATATTAATATATTATCAAAACCATCTAAGAGGATATCCTCCTCTACCTCCTTCATCAGTAACAAGGGGACCCTCTGATCAGATATGTGTTGGGTGCTAGTTTCTTTTTTTTTTATCAGGATGGCATGTACAGTATTTTTGTACTATTTTAAGAAAAATTAAAACCTGTGTCTTTTTTATTATCTTTCCCTAACAACATGATTCACAGGCTATGGCTCCTGCTGCTCAGGAGAAGTCTCGTCCTTGTTTCCTGGAAATACTGTGTAGCACTCTTATCATCTTGTGTGTGGCTCTCTCTATCGTCCTGTCCTCCATTGCAGTCTGTGATGGACTCTGGCTGCTGAAGGAGCACCGCATGTTTGGCCTTTGGTTCTTTTGCGAAGTGAACACAGAGAACGCTGGTGCACCCCCTATCTGCAGCAGGCATATTGCAGAGGAAGTAGGACAGTTCCTGGATCATGGACTTGGACTGTGTCGCTGTGTTGTCTGTCTGGCTGTAGTGAGTGCCATCTTTGGCCTGGAGCTGCTGGTATTATCACAGGTGAGCGAGGGACGGTCATCTCGGCAGCGGTGGCATCTAGGGGCGTGGCTTGTGCTGCTGGCTTCAGGATTGGCTGCTGCAGGGGTCATGGTCTTTCTGTTTTTATTATGGGATTATGCTACACCTCTAAAACCCACACTAACTTTCTGGTGCCAGTTCACTGCAACATTCCTCTTTTTCCTCAATGGCATGGCAGCACGCCAAATCCAAAATATGACCTATTTTCTGCCCTCCAGTGGAGTTGTAGGGAAACTGAATGAGCCATTGTTGACTAACCACTGCTGAGTTATGAGCAAAGTTTAAAGAGCAATAAAAGGAAAAAAATAAATCATATTATAGATCGTAAAGCTGGATTTATTGAAGTTAATAAGCTTAACAGTTTATCTGAAAGAATATCTGTGCAGGTAAACAGAATGTTTTAAAATTGCACTTATAAATTTAAGTTGGCTTTAATCTTTTTTAAAAACTCAATAAAGATTTTTCATAATCTCACAAATTTTCTATCATGTATATTTAAAAAAAAACAAGCGTGTGTGTCTCTATTTCACACTATACACAAATTTTGACTTTAATCATGTTTGTAATCTACTAATCAGCAGCAAAAAAAAAAAATACTATACCATTGGCCTATAGCAAGTACATGTAACAACATACATCTCCTTTAGTGCTTTATAATGTGCATGTAGACAACACAACAAGCTAAATGGTATTGAAACTGGAGAATATGGACTTAATTTTCTCAGAAGTGCTTTGAGAAAATTATTTTCTGCAAACGAGCCCTTGGCTATGAATATCATTTAAACTATAGTAAACAAAGGCAGTAGAACATGATCCAAGATCATTTAAACAATATATTATTTGGAGTGTTTGGATTAGTCTTGAAGTATTTGATTCAGTTTGCAAAAACATCGATAATTTATAACATCACATAAAATAAACATACAAATGACTAATCTACTGCTTATTTAGCCAGTTAGCCAGTTTGTGGGCCTTAAAGCCACTATATGGTATCGTATAAATACAACATGAAACCTTGTCTTTATACTGCAGTGTTTTAAATAGCTTGACAAAATTATTTTTAGTAAACTCTGATTCTATTAACAGCAGAATAATGCAACTGAAACCTGGCAACTGAGACTTTGCATGTCTGTGTGCGTGTGTGTGTGTGTCACTGTTAATGTTTATAATTTGTAAATATTAAGAGCTTATGTTTTTTTTTCTCTCTACAGTTGTTTGTGTGTATAATATTTTATTGAGTTTGACTGTGTTATAGTCTGCTGTGTGATTGTTAGGACATATTATTATGTCTGCCTAAGAGAGAGATCTGTGTGAGTGGAAGTCCACTTTGGCTGAGGGAACCATGGTGCAATCTGGCGTCGCCATGGACACTCTGCTTTAGGCGCCACCGTCGCCAGCGGCGTGTAATCTCATGCTGAACCTGCCAGAGGTCAGAGGTTAGAAAGAATTGTTAAGGTTTATATACAAGAAAAGTCCATGTCGGTATAGGCTCAAAAATGGAAAAGAACAAAAGCAGCAAAATGCAATATTCCTAAATACAGTTATTAGACAGCTGAAAAATATGTAAAAATACATTTGTTGCTATTAAAGGTATAATGTTTTAATGCTAAGTTGCTGATTTTGCGTCTGTAATTTATCCACTTAATTAGTTCTGGAATAAATAACTTCCAGATAAAAATCTGTAATGAGTGAAGTGAGCATGAGTGAGAATGAGTCACAGACATTTACCTCTCCATTCAGGAAGCAGTATAGAAGTGCTACTGTGAAGCCCTGTACAACAGACGAGACAGACACACACAAACACAAATAAAAGAGACATCTCTTAGTGCCAATGTTTTTTTGGTAAGTGCAAGGTGTAAAAACGACAACAACAAAAATGACAGATAATAGTAGTAGTAGAATAGATAATAATAGTGAGGCATGCTTATATAGGAAAATAAACAATGATGTGATGCCCAGTCGGATTTGAGAATATACTGTAAAAGCAGTGTGGTATAAACATATTTAATTAACTTTTTTGTTGTAAATTTCTACTGGGTGCATGTGTTAGCAAGACTGCATTGTTGAATTGTCATTTCTAATTTGATACTGTAATTAAAAATGCTCTGACAGTAGTGTCAGCATCAAAGGAAATCACATGTTAACATTAATGTGGTAGGTTTAATATATAATTGTTTCTATAGTAATAAATCATTCACAGGAAAATTCCATACGTATCATATACCGTACATTATAAAGCAAAGGAAATAAATGTGTAGTCAGTGATATGCTGAAGATTTCAGTCAAATTGTATTTATTTATTTATTTGTTAGTTTGCTTCTACGCTCATTTATGGATGAAACATTTGTGGTTGCCAATGCTTTGTAACAATTAGCTGCAAAAGCACTTTTCTGCCATCCGGGTGTAGGATGTTGCACTTTCTGGTAATATGATAAGCTCCATGTCTACTTATTCAAGACAGAATAGCTGTTTTTATCTGCTATAACATACATTCACTAAGCACTTTATTAAAAACACATGTACACCGACTCATTCCTGTATTTAACTAATTAATCCATCATGTCGCAGCAATGCAATGCAAAAATCATGCAGATACAGACCAGCAGATTTTGTTTCATGTTTCCATCAACCATAAGAGTCTGGAAAAATGCGATCTTAGTTATTTTGGCTGTGGCATGAATGTTGCTGCCAGAAAGGCTGAGTATTTCAGAAACTGCTGATCTCATGGGATTTTCCAATGGAAATGATATGTTGATGAGAGAAGTCAACAGAGATTGGCCAGACTGGCCACTCAGATAACCACATCACAATTTTGGTGAACAGAAAAGCATCTCAGAATGCACAACATGTCATATCTTGAGGTTCATAGCCTAGAACATATCAAGATATCATTGAGTTACACTTCTGTCAGCCAAGAACAGAATGCTGAGGCTGTAACAGGCACAGATTTACCAAAACTGGACATTAAAAGACTGTAAAAATTCAGCTTGGTCTGATGATTTTCGATTTCTGCTGAGGCACACAGATGGCAGGGTCATAATTTGGAACCAATAGCATAAATCCATCAACCCAAACTACATTGTGTCAACAGTCCAGGCTGGTGGAGGTGGTGTGATGGTGTGGGGAATGTTTTCTTGGTGCACTTTTTGCCCCAATAATTGCTTAAATGCAACATCTAATTGAAGCCCATTGATGGCTACTGTACATTGATTGCTATTGTAAAATAATTTCTGGATAGTGGCTTTGCTTCATGTCAGGCCACATTACAGCACCACATTGTTGATTATTTTCCTATAACAACACACCTACTGTAGTTTATAGCTCACGTATAACTGTAAGCATCACCTGTGTGGAGGCCAGGGCGAGCTCAATGGCATTACAGATCTGGAAAGTGAGGAGGTTGACACCATCAGGAAAGAAAGTGAAGAGGGCATACTGGACACCAAACAGTGACACTAGCAGCAGTGTGGACTTGGCCAGCTTCCTTCATCCAACACAGCAAACGAACAGCATCACATAAGTAGGTTACAATAAAACACAGAATTGTTCCATCTGTTTTGTGTCTCTCCACTCTTTCCTGAGAACATCACATTTTTGTGTAGTGCTTAGTGTTGGCTGTTGTGACTTTTACTTACTTGTGCTGTTTAAACTCATTTCCAATCATGTCCGGACCTCTCATCTTGCTTACTATTGTTTGCATGATTCTCAGGAAAAACAGGAGGTTCACCTGAAGATGAATGTGAAATAACATTTGTTACTGCTTTCTGACTATTAAAGATGACCAATAAAGTGCTTAGCACTGTCGCCTTGCACGGCCAGGGTCCGGGTTCGATACCGGCCAGGCTTGATTCCCGTCTCTGTGTGAATGTTCCCCCCTTGCTTGGTGGGTTTTCTCCAGGTACTCCGTTTTCCTCCCACAGTCTAAAGATATGCAGGTTAGGCTAATTGGCGTTCCCAAATTGGCCATAGTGTGTGAGTATGTGAGTTTTGTGCCCTGCGATGGATTGGCACCCTGTCCAGGGTGTACCCTGCCTCGTGACCTAAGCCTCCTGGGATAGGCTCCAGGCCCCCCGCGACCCTGAATACAGGATAAAGCGGTGTAGAAGATGAGTGAGTGAGTGACTGTATTTTGCTTACGGTAATGAACAGAATTACAGGAACTCTCAGAATCCACCAGATCCAGCCTCTACTTCTTGTCTCCCAACACCTGCACACACACACAAACAAACATGGAACCAAATATCACAAAGATGAGTTCATTAAGTTTTATTAAACATTTATTATTTATTTTTGAGGTTATTACTGATTAGAGGAAGGGCAAGTGAGGGGTATTTGAATTTACAGCATGTACATCTGCTTTATGTTTATATTAGTCATTAGTTCTAATTGCAAACAATGCAACCAATTTTGGTCTGTGTGAACACACCCCTCGTCCTCCTGCAGATATTTGGCGACACTCCACGCAATGATGATGAGCATAGGAGCACCTGAGTAAAAGAAACAGAGGCAATGCTTAATTCGGCAGTTTGAACTTTTACCATTCCATCATTCACGAGTGTAATAAAATATCACAGCATGTTGATAATAGGAATATGAGAGACTTTTTTGTGAGGAAAAAGTTTACATATCTAGGCATACATAACTGTGTATGTGTTTGATAGATATTAATGTGTGTTAGTATAATTGAGAAAAATGTATTGGAAAAAGGAGATTCTGGAGTCTACTGTGAATTATTGCCTTCTTGAAAATGAACAAAAATGTAAAAATATTAACTTGAGCATAACTCTAATGGGTTAGTTTTATTTATTTTTACTGCAAAAAGAAATAGAAAAAAAAAACCTCATATTTGGCCACTGTTTTCTTCTGAAATCAAAAAGCAATTAATGGTGCATGTAGCATTGCTATTTCACTGTAGTTGGTTCTTCAGCTTGTATTATTGTCTGGCTCAAGTTTGGCACATTCTTGCTGTTTATGTGTACATTTCCTCTGGGTTGTCTAGTTTTCTACTCTCCCCCAAAACACTTCATTTTAAGTGGATTACCTACTCTACATTGACTTTAGATGTGTATATGTATGCATGGTCATATGTGATGGACTGCCATCTAATCCAGTGTGTATTCCTGTTTCATACCCAGTGTTTCTAGGCTGGGTCCTACATGCACTGTGACCCTGACTAGCATAAAGCAGATGAATTAATGAAGAGTGAATGAACTTCATTGTCTTGGAGAGTGTCAATAATTCTGGTGTTAGCTAATGTTATGTGAGAGAGAGAGAGAGAGAGAGAGAGAGAGAGAGAGAGAGAGAGAGAGAGAGAGAGAGAGAGAGACATACCCCACCCAAAGCTGATGTACCACTGGAAGCGTTTTCTTGGGGAACGTAGAGACAGATGAATGAGGCTGTGCAGGTAATGACCCTCGACCAGCAGCCAGCTGTAGTTGGCCAATATCCCATAGTTAGAGAAAATCAGTGCCACTTTACATCCAATCTAAAGAAAATACAAAAACATAGTTTACACAGTCAGAGAATAAACACGTATTTATGTAAACTATTAAGAGAGATTATATTTAGCTAATACTATCTGCATATTATTAATGAATGTGTGCAAAAAGAACAAGTGTGTATGAGTACCGGGTGAGAGTCACAGTGGTAATAATCCTGTGAGTTGTGTAACACTGCATCTCTGATGAAAATTAAAACAGCCCGCAAAATGAAGGACAGAAAGAGCTGCATGTGGATGAAATTCCGAGTGCAATGGAGCTTTCTGACAAAAGAGAACATTTCATAATGTATTTATTTCAAAGACAGACTCATTAGGTATATATAAAAGAATTGTATACACACTGCAAAGGCTGTACCTGAATACACACAGCAGCATGAAAGCAATGGTGAGAGAGAGGAGGGAGATGCTGTAACCCACTGAGTACATGATCTTTACCCACAGAAAGTACTCATGTGACACCAGCGTCTATGCACACACAAACAGATGTCATAAAATCACAAGATGTATGTAGTAAATGTACCGCAATGCAAGTCTAAATCAAGCTTAGGATTATCCCTAAGATGAAGGAATACTTCAACATTTTTCAACCTGATGTGTATCACATCTTTAGCAAACCATGATTACTATGCATGTTTTTTTTCCCCTTTTCTTACTCTTTATTTTAACTCTTTTGGATAGGCAGCAACCACAGATTGCGAGACTGTACATTATTAAGAAGATAAGTAATTCAGAAATATATTTGGAAACTTCACCAAGTCACTAATGCCTTGTACAAACAATTTACAATTTATCCTCAACATCATGGTTGAAAATCAAGTGAAGGTAGATGGGAGATGGTGTTTTAGCTGTTTAAGCAAGTCTGCTACTTAAGAAAGAATACAAATGTTTATAATGTAGATGTCTACGGAATGAAATTCATGTAAGAAGGTGTTTCCCAAAACGTGGATCTCAACATATCATAAGATGGCCAGAAACAGACAGATGGTTGATTAAATGTGTGAAACATCTGCCATGTAGTTCATTTCCAAGCCTTTGAGTGTTTATTGGAACCATGACATCAACTAGTGTTTTGGAATAATATATTTCTGACACTACCCATATGGGTCTGCAGAAAATGACACCAAAACTGGAGTAAAGTGCTCTGTACGTTTACTTGTTTCTGACACAATCCAGACAAACCAGGGCTCTATGACTAAGGCAAGTAAGCACAGAATTGCAGTAGTCTAGAATTGATGACAAATACTGTACTGTACATGGATGATCCTCTTTATATTAGGAAATAATCAAGTATCAAAGTAATATTCACAGCAAACAACTAAGAACAGTTTTTTTTTCTTAAAACTAGTTTAAACAGAAATCTAAGAGCTGTTTTAAGTTTGATCATTTAGTTTAATTTGTCTTACAATTTCATTTATTTCATATTATCGAAAACCTTATGTAGGATTATCCATGTAGCTTTCTAACATTTGAACAATGCAGGTACAGTTATTTAAGTTCTTTCTACATTTTTGCATTATCTAAATACCATCAGATCCACAAAACTGCATAAGTGACAATACATAAGCAATACATCTGTCCTTCTGAAAAAAATTTCTCCGCCCTGAAATGATTCATACAGATTCAATCCTTCTGACAAGGATATAGGGGTTCCTGAAAATGTATAACAAATGTGGCTTATTGGTGGACTTTATGTTTTTTTTTTTAATACACATTAGACTATTATTATGAAATTATATTTCATTTTCTTTTAGTAAAAAAAATGCTGGAATATTCCTTCAAACCATTATGTTTAAGGTTGTGCTAATCATACCATGTCTGAGGGAGGGTTCACCATGACATTCGAGTATCTGCAGGCCAGCACATACGGTGGGAACGGATCTGACCACCCATTCTCTGTACAGTTTCTCCTTACAATTCCTATTCAGATGCATAAATTCATACCATATCTGTTATGACAAGGCTGTGCTGAAAGACTGGTTTAAAGCCATGACCAAACCAACCTTTGACCATGAGGAACATTGGGCACTGCTGAGAGATCACATCTCCAACCTCTGCATGAGGCCAACAGTTCACATCATCCCATAATGGACTGCATCCTGTAGGGGTTATATAAAGTGAAATGATGTTGGCATTAGTATTATTTTACTTATAAGCATTATGTACACAGAACGGTTCCCATTTGGCAGATGAACTTTGCTTCTCTTCGACATTTAAGTTCAAAGGTCAAGAATGAGAAATAAACAATGTCTTCCTTCATAATGATGAGAGATAAACAAAATGTTTTTGCCCTTAATGTTTACAGGAAATATAATAATCTCTACATCAGCTGAAAATATCTTACAACTGGGTCTCCAAAACTCCTCTGCACCTCTTCCGCTCACTTTAATAGTTAGCCCTAAACATGCACATCATGTACAATAATGTAATAATAGATAATATGATCTAAATGGTCTCCTCATTTGTAGTTGCTGTAATTGAGTAAGCCAGTCAGGAGATATAATCAGTCAGAAGAAATCAGGAACTGCAAACACAAACACACGCATACACAGCATATCAATCACAAGAGAGGAGCCATTCCCATGCTGATTAATGTTTTAATTTTAAGACAGCAGACATTAAGGATTCAGCCTTTCTCTTTTGTGCTGTAACATCTTGGTCTGCTGATGAATGTCAACATAGGCCACATGTTATTGTAAGTGTGTTTCACACAGGTTGAAACAAATGTGGATCTTACTATCTTAGATAATATATTTTATGATTGAGTATACCAAAGAGTCCTGTATTGCATTTCAGTGTTATCTTAATGTCAGTGTACTGACAGGATGGAATTTATGGTGTGTGTGCAAGCCTGCTGTTACTGACAGTCTTAGTAAGCAATCATACAGGTCTAAATGTTAAGCATCACATTATGCAGACCATAATCTAAAAATATCCACTGGTAACATTGAAGATAAAGTGCACTAACACAAAATAAATGTCCTTGGTTAAGGAGGTGACTAAGGGCTGTTTCTGAGGTTGTGTACGAGAACTGGTCGAGATGGACGAGGCTACTTGTTTAATGTGATAACAAGCCACGCTGCATTTTTGTGGTTCATGGTATTCATTATATTCGCTATTATACGATATATTATATATATATCGAATATATATTCAGTTTATATATTCCAACGATTATTCCAAAGTATGATGTTTGTACACTGACATGTACACTCATACAAAAGCAATTGGATATGAAAATATATCAAGTGTACCATTGTGGACGGTAATATGTATTGTATTACCCCATGTAGTTTGACCATTCTCTGGCCCAAATATTTTGGGTAATATTAGGAGCAAATAAACAGTAAAAATAGGTAACATAAGTGAATATGAATTACCTGTGGAGTTAGCATGTGTAATGTTGTCTTGGTGGATGATGTTTTTGCAGTTCTCCTCTTCCTGAAGCCATAAGTACTCCGGATCACACTCTAAAGGGATTGATTTTACCTGCACGCTCAAAAACAATAATTTGTGTTAGACTACTATAAACCCAGTTGCCATGCATTTTAAAACAAATTAGCACTGGACCATAACATATTTAAAATATTTTGTACATGTTTCTTGTGGCTGTCGGACTGCATATATCTTAGATGTCACCATGGTGCATACTGTATACTGTACCACAGGGTTAGTTTTAATTACAAACATCGCTTTTTTAAAATCAAGTACAAAAACATACCAGCCCGCAGGGAAAACAAAATCACAATTAGACTACAGTAATAGAAAAAACAGTAGAAATCAGGTATATAACAAATATTAGAATTAACTACGTTAACTTTATTTAGAACGAAAGTGCAGTGATAAAACAATGAGCAATGCTATTAAAAATATACTTTTCTATACCAAAATATAGAATAAAACATTTATGATAATAATGATATTAAAACAAGATTTTTAAATCGAGTCAGGCTGTATGTATGTTCCTTTAGCGTCACCTGGATATTAGCAATGAAATAATCACAATTAAAGATTATTTCACAGCAAACGTGGACCTTCTTCTAAATGAGTTTACTCAGCCAGTATCTCATGGTTTGTTACAGGAATGTTTTTGGATGCTGTATTTGGAAATTTTTTTTATTTGATCCTTTTATTTTTATTTTCTATGTGGGTCAAAAATATCCTGTTGTAATTTTTTTTAAACAGTGGGGGGGAGTGGAACCATACTAAACACGTGGACTGTAGTAACCAGGGTTTACCTGGTCAAGATCTTAATAAGACTTCATAACCTAAACATGCTTCTTTGAGGCATTAGACACTTGGAGCACACTGAATTACAATATTAATAAATGTTATTAATGTCAATTAATGAATATTATCCAAAGAATATTTGGTTTAATCTTAAAACCCGCGGATTATTTTGTTATTGTAATATATATTCTAATAACTGAATAGTTAATAATAACGTGTGTGAGTGTGTGTGTATTAACTCTACCAAACATTTGAATAAGTAACTCACGTGGGAGGATGAGAAAGTGATGAGAGCCGCTAGTGCAGCTTGGTGGATCTCGGAAAGCTTCATTGTGCTGCAGTTGAAGTGACGCTCTCTCCTGCACCTGGCGCACAGGCGTTAAGCTTCCCTCCTTTTAACAGCACGCATCTCACCTCAAAGACGCGTTGGCACATTTCTAGGCTTGTAATACGCATGGCTCCGCATGGATCCGAAAAATAATAATAATCACAGCTTTCCACTAACAGAATACACTCGATTGTGCTAAAGTTTCTATCCCAACTATCCCTTTAAAGCAGCAACATGAAACGTGATCACTCGGATAGGACGTCGACCCAAGTCCTGTATTATATGACTGATTGGAGGATCGTGTTACACGAAGTCATGTGAAAATATTGTATTCCCGAGCCGCTTCCCATTTCTTAGTAGCTTTCTAAACACTCACTCGCCCCCTCCCATAATCGGGAAAAAAAAAAAAAAAAAAAAAAACAGTTGGCCACACTGATTCATATTAGTTTCCGACTTCCCCAAACATCCTTCATCATTTATGTAACCTTGCAAGAGCAGAAAAGCAATCATCCTTAATAAATCTATTATTGCTAACCTTGTATTATGCTCTGCAAGGCGACATAAAAGTAATGCTCTTCACTATGGATTAAATCATCCTCTCTATCTCTAAACAGAAATCTCTAAAAACTGAGATTTCATTGTATGTGGGAGGGTGTTCAGGTTTAACGTTAAAACCTCAGACATTTGTTACTGTTACTGTTCCTTGTAACAGCTGTAACATTCATTCATTCATTATTGGAGTGAGGTTTGTCATTGGAACAGCTTCATCTGCAACCTACTGTAAAGCTCTGAAATGATGCAAGTCATGTTGATGTGAAAAGACAAACAAGTGCACACACAGACACACACAGTATACACACACATACACCATTTTCTTTATTATCCTTCTCTGATGACGATCTTAGTTCCACACTGCTTTTTGTTGTATTAATCGGGTAAAGGTTACAGGCAGTCAGTGAGCGGAAGGCAGAACAGGAACCCTGTTAGGTTTAAATGACATAAGAAGTGTGTCTGGGCTAAGTTTTAAACTAAGAGAAGAAGAGTTTTAGCTTGTTGTGTCCGCTGCACCGTGATACACTTACCGGTCCGGGCCCGATCAACCGGGAGAGACAAACAAACACATACGCAGGCATGAGGTCTAAGGATCTCTGTTTATTCTGAGCAAAGAGAGCACATTTAAACGGTGCTACGTCCTGAACATCAAAAGAACCAGTCATTAACATGTCAGTCATAGGGGGACCCAGTCACAGACAGTAGAGAGGAAATACATTTGCATTCTCCTGATTAAACAAAAGGGTTCTAGCCGACAAGAGCCATTTGGACTTATATTTGTCTGGATACAGGATATAGATTGTGTTATCACATAAGGCATAAGGAAGCACAGTGAGAGGTCTGTTCTTAAGGCACAGGAATCTTCTTATTAGATTACAATGTCTTACAATATTATAAAACCTTACAAACCCCATATGAGAAACAGATAGCAGGAGGCTTCTGTCTGTATCTCTGTAAGGAAGAGAAAGGAGAGATGACTGGTGGTTTGTTGGTAGCAATATGTACATGCTTTTTTGTCTTGATTTTATAGAAGTCTAATCATCAGTAGTATTGCTTGCTCTGTTAGGCAAAACAGTTTTTATGAGATTATTTAATCCAAGCTTGACATGTAAAGAACTCAGACATATGAATAACAGTTAGTGTTCCATTTAGTAGCTCTAACATTAATTAATTAATTAATTAATTCATTCATTCATTCATTCATTCATTCATTCACTTACTCGCTCAGTCATCTTTATCAAACACTTTATCAATCTTTTTGTTCAGGGTTTCTGAACACTGAGCACATGGTGTGGGATGGCAGGTTGAAGAGATCCCAGTCCTCTGGAAGAAATCATCACACCTACTGTAGGGATTTTTTTTCTAAATCCTGGAGAAAACCAGAGGACCCAGAGGAAACCCACATGCACACAACAGACGTGAAATTTCACACTCAGGACTGAATCAGGGACCCTTGAGCAGTAAAGTGGCAACACTACCTATTGTAACAGAACTAACAATCAGATAATAGATATTATTAATAGATAAACAGAAATAAACAGTTAAATACTTTGCATTCCATTTTCCTGAATGCAATATTATTATTATGTATTCTCTCAACTCGACAACTCAATAATTTGTAATATTCTCCAACATTTTTACTGACATCTCTTCTGACACTGTTCTAACCTTGAGGCTTTAGTCTGAGCTTTGATTTGGGTTTTGCATGTCTTCATAGGTTTTCTCTGGGTTCTCTGGTTTTCTCCCACCTCTTATAAAAACATGTTGGAATGTATTGCCTAGGCTGAGTTGCTCATAAATGTGTATGTGTGTCAGTATAGTACGTTGTGATAGACTGGTATCTATCCTAGGGAATATTTTCAGATCAGGGAAATTTACTCTTATTCATCGATAAAACAGTGACCAGACTGCATTCTGTTTACTAGACTCATTCATTTCCCAGCCACATGCACCTAGCCTTCTCAGGAGGCAGTAGCATCAGTCAAAAAATTACAAGTAATTACAGTTTGCATGTATTTTATGATTATAATTGAAGGCCAAAGCTGTATTGTATAAGCCTTATGTTGGTGATATATACTGTACTTGGTGATAATAGTTGTTTTGTGACACATCAATAGAAAAACTAATTAAATATTTTGGTTCATTTTCATGTAATTATTATTTAACTCATTAAGTTTTTATAATCAAACTAATTACTTAATTAAATTAAGTATTTACCCTTAACAATAAGTTTTAGATACTTTGTATTAATATATTAGTATAATTATTTTTACTCACAGTATCTACGGTACTGCAGAGGAAGTTCTCTTTTTGTCATTGTTCCATCTTGCTCTGTAAACAGTATAGGGATTAACAGATAAGGCTTATTGCTGTTCATGCTCCTCCCCATTAACCAATGAACACATGAAACTGATTGCATACATGTGTGTTACGCATAAAAGGTATGTGAAAGACAGAAAGATGAGGTGCTTTATTAAATAACACATCTGATGTAATTAAGTTTCTATCATGAATTTCTGTATATCTACTGCAGCTTTTGTGTGGAATAAGAACAGGACACACATCTAGGATCCGTCTGTATCTCAATCATACTGGTGTAGTAGAGCGACTGTGTAAGGCTTACCTCAACATGTATCTTTGCGATTGATAAATTATCCTTTCATGAACCTAATAATAGTAATTTTTCAACAGAAAAGTATGTGTGTATATGTGTGTGTGTTAAATTTCTGGACTCAATCCCACTAATCATCAGGAAAAGGTTATTGCTCTATAAAGATCTATCCCTCTTTCTCTTGCTTTCACAGACACTCTCTGATGGATGGTTGATTAGTGTGTGCACTATAAACTGCACTATTTATAGTTGAGACAAACAGAACACACCACCCATGTGCCCAAACTGGTTCGTGTGATGATGAACATGTTTCAGAAAATTGATCGCAGTGCAAGAAAATGTTGACAAATTTTAATCAACCATTGTTATAACAGCACCGCTCTAGGATGGAACAGAGGTTACTTGCTAACAACAATGAGTCTTAATTGTTTAGCATACACACGTTGGAAATAAAAAACACCTTGTGTACAATAATAAGGGAACCAAATGTCAAACGATATGACGTCAGTAGCTGGGTAAATGCTTTTATCATTAGGCAGCACTGACTAAATGGCTTTTCTCATATCAGTAAAACAGTTCTCATATCAGTAAAAACAGCAACATTAAATGGTGTCTTTGTTTAAGTGTTGTTCGGCAAAGCCCTGCATCAATGCAGATTCTGTAGTGGTATCTGCCCCAGGTGATACAACCATAAAGACACAGAGAAAGAGAAAATTATCCAGTTTCCACATGCTTAAAACAAAACACAGTTTCATCTTTCAGAATGCTGTATGTACATATGTGGCACATGGCACTGACAGTTGATGATATTATAACCAGGTACAACTTAACAGATGTTACATAAAGTTCAGATATAAGCCATAGACTTTTAGAAAATTATGAATATGGAATCTATGATATTATTATAATTTTTTTAAAGTTCTCTCTCTCTCTCTCTCTCTCTCTCTCTCTCTCTCACACACACACACACACACACACACACACACACACACACACACACACACACACACACACACAATAAATGTTTTTGCTTTCACACAAATGCTATGTCATATGTTCATACATGTATTCTTTACACATATATGTTATATGTATCACTTATACATATATTTGATCCAAGCATTTGTTCTGCTGAAAAGCTAAAAGAATAATGAATTCAGTATAAGAATGCCTGTATGGGGTATTCTATACTAGAAAACTAAACAAAGCCAGGGTGAGATGATGCTTTTAATACCATACATGTAATACTCTCTACTCTCTACTCAGGGCATGCTATTACAACATTCCCTGGAGTGCTTTATTCTTTTTTATGCTACTGTAAGCATATTTTTGAGCTTTTTTTTTTATACTTGTGTATGGAGCAAAGTAACAATATGATAACATTAATCAACATAATATTAATCTTAGTGAAAATAGAAGTAGGTAGAGAGTATGACAAGTCATAAAACATAATGGGTTCACTTAGAGGTGAGATAAGAAAAGCAGACAGAGTATGACAGGGCATAAAACATAATGGGTTCACTCACAGGTGAGACAAGAAAAGCAGATCACTATGAGACAGGTCATAAAACGTAAACAGTAAGGGGATGGGTAGTGATAATCAGTGTACAGTGTGTACCCAAAGTACATGGGATAAAACCCTAGAGTGACCCAGACATGAACTGTACTCATTTTATAATTAGCTGTCATGTGTATGATAAATAGACAAGATAAGGCGCCAGGTGACGGACACGACAGAGACACGAGCATAAGATGAAGCGCCAGGTGCTGGACTTGGCAGAGACACGAGCACACTTAATGAACGATTGAAACATGTGTTGGATACACGTGCGCCTGCAGTCACGCACACATGCCTAAGTAAGAATATAGACAAATTACCAAAAGACACACCATCAGTTTTACGAATACTGAGTTTAATAAGAGTAGACACAAAAATAAACTGGTATGTGGCTTACTTGGGTTTTATTGCTGCAATAAATCCTGCAAGTCCTCCTGAGTCGTTCTTTTGACTAAAGATACAGCTTTTATATAATGTTTTATAATTGGGTAACATTAACAAGTGGAAGACTAAAAATCTCCCACATTGATTGGTGACCCCGGAGTGATTACCATCACAGATGGCCCCTCTGGGGACCTGGGACCAGCGCGGGCTAACAGACCATCAACTTGTGTGCTGGCATAGAAAAAAGTAAGCAGAAAACTTGTTTTATCAAATTTTTGCATTAATAGTTCATGGTCTGTTAGTGTGCATGTTTCCCAGCTGAAGGGGGTAATTCCTAAGGTATATTAAACACAGTAATGTTAATGTTGACAATATTGATAAATAATTTTTTACACAGGTAACGCGACTGTGTTGGGACTAGAGCCTGTATATGAGGAGATCGCCAACAAGTGGGGCTGGACCCAGATGGGAAAAAATTCCTGCGTTTCACTAGGTAGGGGACCTAAGCAAATCCTCAGACGTGGAAGGTGGAAAAAAATCCTGTGACGAAACTCTAAGTATAGAACTCACTGTGCTGTGAGATGTTTGTAAGACGCGAGAGCTGGTCAGGTGTTTTATTGTGAAAAAGTCCTGTAGGTGGTAGTATAAATAATAGCATATAGGTGATACATATAACATTTATTGCATTAAATAATACATGTGGTTATAGTACAAGCATAATAAATAAATATTAGATACAACAGATGGATGAGATCAGATGATAAGCGGATTTAGAGAGATTAACTGGGATGAGCAGATAAGAGAAAAAGGAGTTTTAACTAAGTGCGAACGGGAGTTTAGAATTTTGGAGTCAGATCAGAGTACAACATATTGATGGTTATTGAATAATCCAGGGAAAGATTTTCTTTTAGAAAAAGAGTGTGATAAGAGAGAGTGGATGCTTAGGCTTTCACTAATACCTGATGTGTTAGATCTTAACTGCAACACACACTTTAATACTTACATCACATTTCAGAATGAAGAGATAATTTTTTTCATTGGGTTAGTTTCTAGAGAGATTCACTTGAAAGTAGTAAATAGCATGATAGAATTAGACCCCCTTTAGACCCCTGAATCCCCCATTTCACTGCTTCAAGCATATCCAGACTTTGATTTATTATGTTTAGATGAAGGTGCAGGAGGACGGAAAGTAAAAAGATATAGACTAATAGAAGCGGAGGAAGGTCCGGTAGTGCTGTATCGTATGTGGATGATTGATAACAACAGTGAATTCACGTTAGTACCTGTACGCATCTGATTAAGACACCAATAGAAAATGAATGCTTAAAAAATAAATAGAAATATAGGAAATATAGAAAAAACAGCTATTAAAAGTGGCAGCAGTAATAAAGTGGACAGTAAGAGAGTTATAGGAAAGAAGCGTAAGAAGAGGCAAAGGAATTCACTCCATAAAAGAAAATCTGAACAAGAGTGATGGGGAAGATATTCTGCCGTGGAAAAAACGCATGGCCAAAGCCAGCGATACCTGCAGACATAATTATAGCTAAACATAAAGAAGATGAAAAATATATTAGAAAATGCCTGATAAAATGGCATGACAGGACACCAGGAGAATTACAATGGCCTAAAGAGAGAACTTTTAACGAAGAATGTTGTAAAGAAGTAAAAGAAATGCTCAGACACAATATTAAGGAAAAGGGTGGCAAGGGAAGGATTAAATTAAAACAGAAGTTAGAAGTTGTAGAATGGTTCATAAATGAAGAAAGGAACAGGAGAAAAGGAGACAAACCAAAGAAGAAAAACAGAAAACACATTTAGAAAAAAAGGACCAGAAGTTAGAAAGTGGTGAAGACAGGCAGGAAAAAGCCCAGAAGGGAAGAAAAGAGAAGACAAACTTAGAATTAGAGAGACCACCACCATACACTGAGGAACACATGCAACAGGTGGACAGGGGAATGTACCTACTGCAGGAGCTGCATGAACAAGGTAAAGGAACATTGGGATTAGAAGGACATGTGACAGGACAAATTAAAGTGACTTCATGTGACTCTGAGTGGATGTCTAGACAAGCAGAAGAAACAAGACAGGTACAACAGCTCCCAAGCATAGTAATGACAATGGAAGGGAATGGAGAGAAGAAAGAGCAGCAGAGTCTGAAGACTGAAGAGCTACAAAAAAGAGGAAGAGATTGAAAATTTTTTCAAAAGATTGAAAAAACTAAATGAATAATTTCTGTCATAAGTACAGGGGTTCAGAAATGAGCAGCAGGTCACACCTGAAAGAAGGATTACGGGATGCAGTAAAGAAAAGCACTCCCTGAAGAGGTGGAGAGGAGAGAACCTAGAAAGAAGGAAGAGCATAGATTCATGTCCTGAAGAATCCCACACACCATCGCTTCATGAGTCTGACAGTGATGAAGCAGGAACAGAGGAAGATGATGTCTCTCTTAATCGAGAGAGACAAAAAGCAGTAAAGAGAAGAGTAAAAGGGTACGTGATTATTGAATCCAAAAAAGAAGGAAGAAAAAGAACATAAAAAGAGGAACAGATGAGCACACCAAAATGCAGTAGCCAAGCACACCCAATGAGTAGAAAGCAAGTGTGCAGTAGCGAATGTCAACATGAAATTCCCAGTGTGGCAGAAAGAGATGGCCGCAGTAATGATTCCCTTGAAGAAGCATTCAGTCTACTAGAAAGCCGACTTGATGACACCTTAAAGAGAGCTAAAAGAGCTGTGACGAAACCATCTGTGGTAAGAAAATCTACACATTTGAAGAGACCATCGAGCTGGTATGGCAATCTACACTGGCAAACATATCCCCATAAAAGAAGGTATAGGAGACAAATGCACACTGATGAGCAACATAAAGGTCAAAGGGAAAATCCAGAAGAATACACTGAGATTGGACAATACCCAGTTGTTTCGAAGGGAGGTCAGTTCCAGTATGTGCCGGTCATTTCCTGGATATGACAGGCCTGGCTAACCAATTACCAGATTTATGCAACGGAGTGCAAAGACGGATAACACAGCTTAAAGAGAAAACCACTGGACACCTCCTAGCATTAGGAGTTGTAAAAGTTATTCTGGCACAAACAATTGGCAAAGTAAAAACCATGGAAATACTGGATGAAGCTGATCTACAACCACTAACAGGATAAAACACAGGAGACACCCTAGCATTTGGGCCACTCAAAAACAGGATATGGGATGCCCTGCAGAAAGCCTATCCCACTAAAATGGATCCAGGAAAGTTGGAATCAGTAACACTGGGAGAAGCTGATAATGCCGTAAAATTGCCGGGAATATCAAAAGTACTGCACTTTACAGAGCCCCAAATAATAACATTAGAAGACACCACTATAACAGCACCTTTACTATTCTCACCTACTACTCTAGTTAATTTGCTGAAGAGAGATTTGTTGTGTAAACTTATGGCAAGAATTCAATGTAATACTAAAGAACTGTACATACCAATAGGACAGTTCTTACAGATTACTGAAAAACATAACAACTTGGATACAGTGTGCTGGCTATTGTGCACAGGCAAGGAAGCTCAACATGCACAGAGTTTATGGGAAGAATGGATTAGGCAACGATGACCAGATTGCAAAAGAGTAACCTTGCCATTGCACTGTACTATGTACTACAATCAAGGAAGTCAAGATGAAGAATATGCACAATTGTGGTCAGATGTGATGGAGAACACAGTCAATGATGTGTTACTAGGAGATATAATTGTAGGAGCTCCAGGAGAAGCCATCAATGTACACCTAACTGAACAAATAAAACACTGGCATCAAGTACCTAACACAGTACCTCACATTTCTCTATTTGTGGGGGAAAAGACACAATCCAAAGAATTAGGACTGATGGTCAAACAAGCAGCTGAAGTGACTAGGTGGGAACCAACCCCCAATCCTTCTGTACAAGACATTCTACAGATTTAGGATTAGTTAAATCTGGAGGACAAGCCTTAATAAAAATGCAACATTGCCTTATCAATAACACTACCTTCTGACTCTTCAAGCTTTAGCAGGCATTACGCCTACTGTACAATAGATGGGTTATTAGAAGCTGGAGTATTAATACCCACTAAAAGACCTTGTAATACTCCCATATTTCCTGTCAGAAAACCCTACTCAGATAAATGGAGACTTATGCATGACTTACGAGCCATAAATCAAATCGTATCAAAGCAGAATTGTCTGTAGTGCCTGATCCTCACACACTACTGTCTAATATACTGTACCAGAAAATACTCAGTGATACACTGTCATATATTTATGTTCAGCATTTTTTTGTATTTCACTACATCCAGCATCACAACACTTGTTCGCTTTTACATAAGAGGGACAACAGCTGACCTATAACCGTTTACCTCAGGGGTACCGTGAAAGTCTGTTAAAGATCTTGAAAGTGCTAGCTGAAAATGGGCATAAAGTTAGTAGAGAAAGGTTGCAATTCTATAAGCAGAAGGTCGAATATCTAGGCAGAGTGTTGAAAGGAACATCTAGACACATATCTCCAGAACATATAGAATCAATATTAAAAGCCGCTAAACCATGAACTGTAAAAGAGATGCTGTCTTTTCTAGGTATGGCAGGATTTAGTAGAGACAGGATTTGTGACTTTGCATTAAAAACAGCACCATTGAGAGCAATAGTCAAATCAGCTGGACACCAGAAGCACAGGACGCTTTTGAACAGCTAAAGAGAGAACTCTGTACAGAACCAGCACTTGCTATCCCAGAGAGCACTTGCTATAATAAGCCATTCCACTGGTATGTCTCAGAGCGTAATGGTTTTGCCACAGGGGTTCTGACTCAACAACAAGGTCCTAGCAAGCAACCAATTACTTATTATAGTACAGCACTTGATAATATTGAAAAAATGCATGAATGCCTGCTACTGAGGGATGGCAGCAGCAGCATTTGCTTATCAGAAAGCCTTATCAATTACTATGGGACATCCAGTTACGCTGTACACCACCCACACATTACACGCACTCCTGATCAGCCCATCGTTTGTAATTATAAATGCCAGAAGAACAGGATATGATGTAATACTCTCTACACCCGAGTTAACTATATTGGATCCAAGATGGTGGCGCGGCAGTAGCACGCAGCGGCCGCTCTGGGGCCAAAATGGTGCTACGTTGTTTACGTTTTGTGTGTAGGGCATTTATTTTACCCTGTGTATGGATATCGTCGCAACTGGTGTCCGTACATACAACAGCCAGACACTTTTCAACCTAAATAACCCGGTTAATGACATCCAAGATGAGCTGCGGGAAACGCTACGCAAACTCGGCTTGCTCCGCGAACCAGGCCTCGAAGCCTCGGCGTTGCCTGATGCCGGCGGGCGGAGGAGGGGACATCGGAAGCGGTGCGCCACCGTTCACCACCGTTTTCATTATCAGAGTGTACATTCCACCTAGCGCTAATGCAAAACATAACAAAACAAAATGTATGGCGAAGTGCAGGTCAGTGGTTAAATATCAAGCACAGGTTTGGATGTGTGTACCACCCCCAATATCAGGGGATGCTAGAAAAAGCGAATGAAAATATGTGCCGATACAGGTATGAATCGATGCAAACTAACCGCAACATGCATCTAACCCCGCATGAAATGCTTACTGGCAGACCTATGCTCACATCATTTATTCGCGGGCCCTATAAAGGCCCTACACTTGAACAACTACAGAGTGAACTTGATCATTATGTGAAACACTTATCTGAAATACACAAAGCTATTTTCCAACAGGTTAAGGGTGCCACATTATATGACAACACCGGACAAAGGACAGCTGACAAAGCTGGTGACACAGAGGAGACAGACGAAAGAGAGCCGTGCTGCCTGGTGATTGGATGTTTATTTTTTATTTTTTATGAATTTAGTCCTGTCCAATTCTTTTTCCCCGATTTTCTCCCTAATTTAGTCGTGTCCAATTCCTCCCTGTCACTAGGGGGCTCCCACATTAAGGCTACTACTACCACTCAGCCGGGAGGGCCGAAGACAATCACGCGTTTCCTCCGAACCACGTGACGCCAGCCGACCGCATCTTTTCAAACTGCTCGCTCACGCACTGTTGGGGGCGTCGTAACACACTCAAGGCCAGCGCTATCCGCTCCCTCCGCGTGCGCGAGCTCGCAGACGACCCGAATGGCGTAGAGCCGTGCAATTAATGTGGGAGCACTAATACCTCTCGTCCCTCCCCCCTGAGAGAGCTCGGCCAATTTAGCTCTCTGTGCCTCCGTCTGTGAGAGGAAAACAGCATCACCCGGGGTTCGAACCTGCAATCCCCGGATGATAGGGCTTTAACCTACTGCGCCACTCAGAGGCCGTGGTGATTGGATGTTCAAAAGAAGGTGGAACCAAGCTAGAAGGGAAGGACTATACAAGGTGGTGTTGGAAACTCCAACTGTAATAAAAGTTCAAGGTAAAAATGTATGGTACCATTTAAATAATTGCAGCAGGGCTCCAAACCCAAAACAGGCAAGAGATCGAATTCCCCAGTAAGAGAGGTCTCCAAGGCAACTGGAAGAAGCAGGACCATCAGGTGCTTCAGGAGGTGACGAGAGACCCATACAACAGGTACCAGATCCTTACAGATATACAGAAGGACTACCCTGGGTAGAGGAACAAGGATACTGGCCAGAGTGGCCTCAAGAAGACATACAAGTTTGGGAAGCAGAACTCGAAGAAGAGGAAGCAGAAGCAGAACAAGGTGGACCATCACACAGGGCAAGAGCCCAAGTTAGACAAGGGGAGCAAAAGCGCACCAGAATTGAGACAGCACAAAGGCAGATTGAAGAAGAAGAAGAAGAAGAAGAAACACCTGACAAAGACTCATGAACATGAGTCACATGAACTACAGAGGGTGGATCAAGAAGTGCCTGAAGATTCTGAAGAATCTGATGCTAACTCATATAGTGATTAAGCTACTTAAACCAACTACAGTTAATGGAATATACCCAACAAAAAATACCCCAAATAATACATTGTTTATATTATTTGGTCATACATCCACATGTCACCGTTGTAATCCAGATGGAGAAACCATTCCTTTACTGCCATCTGGACTACAAGCAAAGAAAAATCATGTTTATAGTAGTGTACCTACTGGCTATCATAGATTATGGCAATAAGATAAATGCCAATTTAATTAACGTATTTAATCTATGTTTTAGGTAACCATATTAGAAAAAGTTGTATCCGTAGAAGAAGTATGTTTTGTATTTGTATTTTGTTTCTGATATACACATATGTATTGCAGGATGGAACCGGTGCCTGACCCATGGTGGACAGTTTCCTGTTCAGGCTGCTGTAATGTATGGAAAGAAGGTGAAGACCCCAAAGAAAAGATGGGAAGACTTGAGAAGTGATCTGGCTAACAGGCATCCACAACGCCCCAGAGGAACTAGGGAGTTCATCACCATGGCTGATGTTCTTACGAGGGACCTCAAATGGATCAAAACGAAGACACAGGAAAATTTGACCTTGACATTGGCCGAGGACTTTGTCTGGTAAAAACTTCATATCATCTTGGAAGACACCTGGAACTAGGCCTTTATAGTGGTACTGGGCTCGATGACGATTGGGCTGCATATGTTGTTTTTTCGACCTTTGAGTTTGACAACATCTACTTGGAAGCATCTAAGATCATAACTAAGGTGATGCTGGGGGATGACATTTTATGGACAGATACACCGATACCCCTGCAACGTGCGCTGGATGCTCTTCCTGAAGCTGAACTATGGCTAGATTTTTCACATCTTGATATGGGCAGGCCAAACCGAATTCCACTATCAATGCTTTTGAGCTGCGAGGACCTGTATGTTCTCAAATTCATTAATGAGGATCGAAAGACCTTGACTGAAGAAGGGACGGATAGACTTGATACGTTATCCTTGTTTTACAGGGACCCTAACATGCTGTTTAAATGGCAACTAATGCCTACAAATGTATAATGTAGGGGTTGAGTCCAGGTGGTGAATGCACTGTTGAGCACAACAAAGCTTGCAAGGTGGGAATTTTTCCTTCTGAATTGGAGATACTGAAGGTTTTTTCGCCCATCTCTGAACTCATCTTATTATACCCATTATATACTCATTATATTCACATATACTCATTTATGACTTTCTTTATATTCATGTTACATATACTCATTTATACTTATCTTTCTTAGGCTCACTTTGGGCATGATGCACTTTTTGTATTTACCCTTCAGTATTATCCTCTTGTGTTACACATCTACCCTTATGTATGCCCCGTGTTGGTAGTTTAGTATGGGTAGGGGGAAATATGTAGGAGGTAAGAAGTACATAGGAAGTAAGAGGTACATAATAGATAATAGAAAATTTTCTACGCAACATTTTCTCTTTTATGCGACTTAAAAGTAAAAATATGTTAACAAATTTTAGTAAAATATACTTGTGTATATACCTGTTATTTATTTTTTTTATAAACTAAGCAAAAGAAGTGTAAAGATAATGGAAAGTAATTTGCAAAAAAAATTTAAATTATAATGGGAAAAAATACACTCACCTAAAGGATTATTAGGAACACCTGTTCAATTTCTCATTAATGCAATTATCTAATCAACCAATCA
>JAQQZT010000036.1:20845583-20860252 GCA_030068275.1 Clarias platycephalus | reverse complement strand
GGTTAGATGGAGGCAGATGATTCGCTGTGGCGACCCCTGAAAGGGAACAGCCGAAAGACAAAGAAGAAGAAGAAGATGTTCATTAGAGAATATAAGGTTGTAATAAGGGAGAAAATGAGGTGACAGTCCAGATTGGACTGGTTGGTTTTTGGTATACCGTTGGAGGCGGAATAATGAACATAAACCTAAATAGCATTGCACATGGCCTGGATGGAAATTATAGGGGTTCAAAGAAACACATAGCTAGTAACTACATTTTAGAAGGTGCCATGTGTGATTTTAGCATGTGTGTGAATTCCTGTGTGTGTGACGTGTGTTTTCCTGCAACAGTGCTAAAGGCCGTGATTTATCTCTGTATATCTGTAAAACCGGCCTAGGAGGAAACACACACATGCCTAGCCACACATGTTCTCTCAACACATGGCGACCTGATTCTGACACACACTCAATGCTTTAACAATTATACACACCCATTAAAACAAACAAACATGCAGGCATGAAATAATGCATCAGTTAAGCATGTTTGGAATGGCTACAGTACAAGAGCCTGAGATGAACCTGAAAAAGAAAACAAGGTCTCTAGTGAATACAAAGTTATGTACAGTTTATTATTCTACAGTACATTGCATTGTTATGTTCCCTCATGACTGGCTGATTTAAATAACAGGAATACAGTACAGGTACTGTATTCCTGTAATGTGGCCAAGAGTGTATAGATAATAAATATACCGTTTTCATTATGTAAAGTATGGCAGTAAAATAGCAGAGTCACATTAAAATCACCTATTAAATATTTAAATTATAATTTAATTAAATGTATATTAAAATAATGGCCTTAGAATCATAGAAAAAACAACAATTAAATATCCAAATCTAGTTAATAGGATAATTAACTAAGCAATTAAGGAAATGAGGTTGGAATGCACCTCAAGTGGTATGTCTTTCCATCCCAGGGCAGGATGCACACACATTTACACACTCATTTACACCTAGAGGAATTCTAGCATAGAGAGTTGACCTACAGTACCTGAAAGTTTTGGGAGGTTAGAGCAAACCTAGAGCGTGGATAAACCCGATGTTGATACAAGGAGTAAGTGAGAAGCTCCACATATACAGCAGTGCAAGCTCATGACCCTGGAGCAATATGGACTGGAGAGTCATCACCCAATACGATATTATTCCTTATAATAGTTGTTTCACTTCAAAACCAGGGGCAGCATTTAAACAATGCAAAATTACTTAAAATACAAGAGTTTAAACTGTAAATTCAAATGTATGTTACTGTCATCCACATATAGATAGTATTTCTAAACAAACTTAGCTAACATGGGATGCCAATGTATGGGAATAGTACAGAGTGTACCACCTGTATGATTCTAAAGAAACGGTCAAGTTTTACCACTTTTTATTTCTTTCAATTCTTACAGTGTGTCATTAAAGCTAAATGTACTACTTTGGACTTTTCATATTAAAATATAAAACATATTGTGGGTTTTTAATCACTTTTTTGTTTATAGCATAATTCCATACATATTCAATATTTTGGATATTTTCAGTATTATTGTACAAATGCTGAAAAAAAAACTAAGAAAAACCACTGAAGAAGGTCTGTCTAAACTTGATATAAATATATGTAAATGTTGTTTTAGGACAAAAAGCTAAGTAGGCTACTAGTGAGAGGTCGATTTTTTTTTTCTTTTCTTTTTTTCTTTCAACTACTTCCACATGGGATGCCAATGTATGGGAATCAACATAGTAATGCAGTGGTGAAGGAATCCAAAATATTCAATAATCTTGTTTGAACAGGGGATATTTAGAGGTGTCTGCCACTTATGCTCTGTAAAGCCTTCATAATTCGGTGTTTTTTGAGGCAGGTAACTCTAAATGAACTTCTCTTCTACACCCGAGGTAGGTTTTGGTCTTCCTTTCCTGGCATGGTCTTCATGAGAACCAGTTACATTATTGTGTTGGATAGGTTTTGCAAATGCACTTGACAATACTTTTCATGCAAGAACTGTTCCAGAACTGCTGACCTTTGTGTCTTAAAATAACCATCGACTGTTGTTGTTACTTAATTACCTGACGCCATATGTGTCATTTCATGGTATGGAAAATCAGTAATCAGTATTGTTCTAGAATGTAGAAAATAAATCCAAACTTTTGACTGTTAATGTATAATGTACTATGTTAAATAGTTAAACAGAATATTATTTATATTTTAATTTCTTCAGAGTAGTCAAATTTTGCTGCAGCTCCTTCACTCATCAGTCTAACTCATCCCAATTAACTCTATTTTATTTAGATTGGGTGATTGTGCTGACAAAAAGGAATGGCATGGCGATGCAAAATACTGTGGTAGCCATGCTGGTTAAGCATGCCCTCAATTTTGACCAAGGCTCCAAGATTGTGCGGTAATTCATCCATGAAGGCCTGTCTTACTTATTTTCCTTTGAACAGTGGATTTTGGAATACACCTGCCACTTGAACTCTGAAAAGCATTTATGTGAGCCCTAATCTGAGGTGCTGTAAATTGGCATTAGTTTCTACCAAACGATTAACTGACTGAAATTATGGATTGTCTTTTCTCTTTACTTAACTGAGTGTTTCTTGTCATAATATGAGTTTGTGCAGTAGTTGTAGTAGCGCTAATATGGCTATTGACTCTGTACCCATCCTTCCTCTGCACAAGGCAACTGATGGTCTAAAGCACATTAAGAAGGCAAGAATTGCCTCACAAATTAACTCTTGACAAGGCACACCTGTGACCAGAAAACTGTTCCAGTTGACTACTTTGTGAATCTGATGAGAGAATGCCATGTGTGTGTGCCAACCTGTCATTAAAGCTAAATGTAGCTACTTTGGACAAATCTAAAATACAAAACATATTCTGGGCTGTTTAACACTTTTTGTTTGATAATTCCATCCATATTATTTCGAGTTTAGATATGTTCAGTATTATTGTACCATGCTGAAAAAAAAAGAAGAAAAAACACTGAAGGAGAAGGTATGTCCAAACTTTATATAAATATATATTAAATGGTGTTTTAGGACAAAAAGTTAAGTACTAGTAAGGGGTTGATTCTTTTTCTAATTTTGTTTGTTTGTTTTTTTTGAAGCAACTAAGCATGTGATCTCCTAGCTTCTGTTTTTTTGGCACATATCTCCACTCAGACAATGCACCTTTGTCTTTAAAGAAAGCATGCTGTGTAATGGCTATAATTATGACTCCAGAAAAAATCCCTTTTTCTACATTTATGTAAATGTTGGCGCTTTAAAAACATAAATTTATTTCCACATGTTCACACACATTAGTGACCGACACACGGTTGTAGTTAGGCATGTGCTTGTTGGGAGCCTTTAGTGTAGTGAAACTCCTAATAGCAGCCGGCTTATCTTATAAACAGTACATGATATTCAAGTACATTTCTGATTGGAACCAGATCCTTGCAGCTTCGTTATCTTAAAGCCTTGTCAAAAACTCTGACTAGTATCCAGAGAGAAAGATTTTGTAAATTCATGTTTGTGTGTGCGCGTGTGTGTGTGTGTGTGTGTGTGTGTGTGTGAGAGAGAGAGAGAGAGAGAGAGAGAGAGAGAATGTGCGAGAGAGAGAGACCGGCCTTGGCTTGTTGTATCTGTGTCTGTGCATGTGCTGGGAACTTTGTGTTCAGGACATATTGGGCCCAGGAGAAGCCATGGGTGAATGACAGGGTGGCTGTCCCATCAGGGAGAGACCTTTTTTTAACCTTTTGCCGGATGCTACATTGAAATTGTAAATTCATAGAAACTTCCTGTTAAATGAACATGAACAGAGCTCTCTGGGGTAGCAATGTTAAAGTTTGATATTGTATTCATAGCCAACAAATGAAAGCCTTAATGTAAGGCTTACACTACAAAATATATTAAAGACATGACTTCAAGTGTAATGTTCTCTGACTGCACTTTTGTAACATGAATGTCTGTTTGAAATTATATAATAAATTTGTTCACAGATGCCAATTTCTCTGCGTAACACAACTTGCTCTTTCAGTGAACTCTATTTGCAACTTTAGATGTTCTGTAAATTCCATGCATTGCTTTGAAAATTCTAACAACCTTAGATCTCTGCCCTCACTGCCCTAATTTTTGTTGCATTGTTCACTGGGTGGAATGGGGTGATTTATATCGCAGAGCTGTTTTAGGGTATGATCATGGCTATAAATGTGTGCATTTTGTAATCTGTCTGAGATGGTTATCTTCTTCTGTGAGCAAGTGAGAAAGTGCTAGTGGGGTTTGAGTGGGGCAGCAGAGGGGTGCACTGTGGGAAAAACATTTTGTTTTTGTTTTAATCAGGGACGGACGGACAGAGGACATAGTGCTCTCTCTCTCTCTCTCTCTCTCTCTCTCATTCTCCGACACTACACACACAAACACACACCGAGATATTGGAGTAATGGTCTTCCCAGACCTTTCCTAAGAAGCCTCTGTTTACTGTTAATGACCTCTCTTACAATATTACCAGCTGTGGCCCTGGCTCTGGGCTTTGTCTTTCCATTGGGAATAACTCTCGTTCTCTGTCTTCATTGCACATACTCCTCTGCTGTCTTGCCTCTTGTCAAATATCCTGCTTTATAACAATTCTTCTGAAGGCCTCAAAGCACACCTGTTTTAAACTCAAATCAACTGAAACCTGCCCTACCATCTGACACTTTTCTGGCACTCATGAAAGGTAAGACTTCACTTGAACGCAGAGAGAATTGCTTTTGTTTTAACATGCAGCCATGTTTTGCAATCCGAACAAGTATTATAATGCTTTCATTTGTGGTCAGCATACCTTGCAGGCAGTTTTTGTCAGCACAGTGTGTTTTTAACATCGCGGGCATTTTTAAAAGGAGACAGGAAAACTGGCAAGATCCACATTGTCCTGTAGACTGGAACAAGGCGGACTAGAAATTGACGAACAACAAAAAGACAGACCCCTCTCACCATGTAGCCATGCTTTACTCAAACTCTATATAAAAGAGCTCCCACTGTGATCCCAAGGTCACGTCTTCCTGCCTTTATGCTTTCCTGCTCTCTATGCAGCTCGCTGAATAAAACTTTCCACACGGCAAACAATGATTCAGAAGTCTAAATAGCCTGCTTTCTGAAGTACGCTAGACAGCCTGAGAGTTATTTTTTGTGTAAACGTCAATGAGATTATGGGTCATGTTTGAACATGCGGGTGTAATCTCCTCTTAAAGGATAAGGGTGTTAAGAGGATAAGAATTTTCTAGGCCTCTCCCTTTTTGGTTAATTGATTATTTCAGTAACATTTGTCCTGTGCTTGTATTGTTCTTATTATAGCACATTCTCAACCAGAATTACATCTGTATTTACTGAAAATTAAGGTTTCACTTGAAAAACATTAGGGGCATTAGTGTGTGTAGTTGTACTGTATATTAGGTAAATCCCATTGTGCATTTGACGAAGGTTACAGTATACAGATACAGCTGTAACCTTTTTTTCTTGTTTGCAGTATATGGAATGAAGCAAAGTGGGCGTTGCTGACTGGTGCAGACATTAGCTCATTTGGCCAAACTCTGGATGCTTTCGGTTTTTACAAAATATAATGAATGCTAACAGCAGCTGAGTGAACTGAAGATGATGCGGCTGGCTGTTTATACTCTCTCACAGTTTCTCTCTGCCTGATTGCTTTTGTGATCAATGTGTCAACAGCCCATCTGTCTACAGGTTTAAAGCGCTACAGCTGGCTTGGCTAAAGTCTCAGCATCATCTTGTCATCCAGAACACATCACAAATGCCGATATTTACTGAACATGCTTAAAACAGATCTATTGTTCTGTGGAGATTTGTCATTTGTCATTTGCCATTCTGGAAATCAAAACCAAAAGGTTCCAAACTTGTAATTTAACAATATATTTTCCAAATAAGACAAGACAACACCCTACCCCCCCCCCCCCCCCACCACACACACACAGTTCTTTAACTTTTTTGAGCACCATTATGGGTCAGATATTTTATTATGCCTTAAGATTATAATTACAGCATATTGAAACCAGAATTATGGTTTTGTGAAACTGATAAACACAAACTAAGTCCTGGTAATTTGTAACTTCATGTAATACTCATGAAAATATGTTTCGCAAAGTATTTTATGCAAACGCTGGATCTTTTGTCATGTAA
Organism: Clarias platycephalus; assembly: GCA_030068275.1. Taxonomy (NCBI): domain Eukaryota; kingdom Metazoa; phylum Chordata; class Actinopteri; order Siluriformes; family Clariidae; genus Clarias; species Clarias platycephalus. Next base: position 20,854,090 of record JAQQZT010000036.1, on the reverse strand, counting down.
CAAACCTCGCAAAAAGCTTTTAAACAAGGACTATGATTAAGCCTGTCCGTTAAGCCGTCCTGATCCCACAGGAAAGCTACTATAGCACAAGTTGCTGAAGAAAAAGTTAACACTGATAGAAATCTATCAGACCACTTAGTGCATCTCAGCCTGATGCATATTGGGGCTTAGCAGACAAAGAGTTCAAGGTTGTCGATTCAGCTGCCAAATTTCCCAGATCTTAACTCGACGAAGCACCCATGGGATGTGCCAGACAAACAAGTCCACTCCATAGAGGCCCGACTGGACGACCCACATCACCCAGAAGATCCACCGCTAACATCCTGGTGCCAGAGACCACAACACACCCACAGCTCAAAGCCCAGACTGTCTGGTTCAATCCAACAGAAAAGAAAATGTAGCACAAATTGTTATAAAAAAGCTAATGCTGGACATGATTGAAAGTTCATTATAGCCTGCCACATACAGTATGGGGCTTAGCAGGCAAACAGTTTAAGGTTGTTGATCCTCCAAATTGTCCAGATCTCAATCTGACTGAGCATCCATGGGATACACTAAATAAGTCTCATCTTCAAAGGCCGCATCCCACAACCCAACAGCACCCAAAGGATCCACGGCCAAAGTCCCTGTGCCAGACACCATAGCGTGCCCCGAGAGGACCTGTGGAATCATGCCAGGAGAGGAACATTTCTAACATTATGGTTGGGAGATATAATTCCATTTGATTTGCAAATAGTTTTTATCACCTAGACATTGTCAAAAAGCAGCTTTTCAGAAATCCAGACATAGCTGTAGATCCATAATGAGCAACCCACAGACATCACTTGTTGAGACAGCATAAGCAAGATACAGTACATATAGTGGAACCAGATGAAAGTGGGAATCTATACTTTCTGGGTTGCATCAGATAGTGGAATTATAAATAATTACAATATACAGTTGTATAAAAGTACAGACAAACAGTATTATGTGGGTGAAAGGATGTATAGTATCATATTGTGATTAAGTGTCCTGGAATAAGTACAGGAAAGTCTTAACAATTACAGCAGCAGTTCTTAACAGGCACAATTTTACAGTATGCTGATTATATTATTTATAAAAGAAAGGGTAAAATGAAAAATGTTTCTAAGCAGAATATCTTCCATGTGTGATGAGTCACAACAGCCGTATCTAAATACAGAGAAGAGTGACTGACTATAATAACTATTTGGCTCATACTGTATGTTGGCAGTCTTGTCTTGTGTTAATGATAATGACTAAATCAGTCAGTGATACTGAAGGAAATTAATCTAATCAGCAGTTGTTGTGTGTTGATGAGCTATTGTTTCAGATATGAAGCTTTCTTATCACAGGTATTTTAGGCTAACTTCATGCTTCAAAAGCACAGGTTTGACAAATTCAGCTTTTTGTCACATGATTTAATTACTCCACCAGGGCCAACATGCCTGTACAGGAATGTGAGTACATACATCACGCTGTTGCCGTGCAGTGAACATTGTAGATTTTCAGTTAGATACAATTAAAATGAATTCTTTTGCTTTCTTACATGTTTCTTGTGTTTGGGTATATCATGTCAAGTTTGATAGTTATATGATATTTAATAAATTAGCAAATTAAGTATTGGTTTCAATTAACAGGTATCAACTGTGGCAAGAGCACTCTATTTTGCATGTCATAGGTTTGCTAGTGGAAAACTGAATGAAATGAATGAATTAATTAATCCAATGTTGTGTTTAAAAATGAAAATAACAAATAGTGTTTTCTATTATGTGGCTTTGCAAGATTTATTAATGCATTATTAATATGTTTATTTACTGTAAATGCAGATAGAATTGTTTTCCAATTTTTCTTTTCATAATAATTTTATCCCACCCTATGATGTTATCCTGGTACTAATTATAATGAAAAGTTCTGCATAAGTATTCTTTGTGTGCTAGGTGAAGTGTATAATTTAATACCTAATATGGTTAGAACTGAAGGCATTTCAGTTCGCATAGTGCTAAATGGGTAGCAGTAAACTTTCCTCACTTCTTAACATCATCAGCCTTGTAGGTTTAGCGCAAAGTAAAAAAAAAAAAAAAAACAGACTTCAGACACTAAACATGCCTTGGCTGATCAACTACATTTGAGGTAAGGAGGAGGTATTGTGTACATGTCAGTTGCAAGAATACACATGCCCACACTGATAAAGATAAAGCCTGATTGAATTAGTTCAGGTCCCTCCTCATAGGTTCAGACACAGTATAATGGATAAGTATGTTAATGCTCGAAGGGCCACACCACAGTCATTTATCCACCGTCCAAAGAGTCAAAAGTGATTACTAGTCTGCTTACAATTGCCTGAGGCTGAACCAGTAGTATCAGCTACTCTTACACGCTCACACTCACTCACATGCGCATAGCTCTTCAGCATTGAAGGAGTTGTCTATGACAGCTGGCTGGAGTGAGAGAGGTATGCGAAGCAAAGTTTTCTGATGTCACGAGCAAAGGCGTGGCATTAAGGTAGTTCGTGTGTACCGGCAGTTTGAAGCTGACTCTGTGTGAACTTCTGTCTGGATTTTTGGACTATGACAGCTTTGTAAACAGGGGAACCTAATCGAGTGCATCAGGAGGTAAGAGAGCAATTATTTGTGAAAATGTGTTCGAACGAAATAGAAATTTTTACCAGGTTTGGTTTTGTAGGCAGCTTTTATTAATTTTAACTTTCTGAAAATTATTAACTCTATTGCGATTTTGGCTCTTATATAAGTATACAGATTATTTTCTGTACATGCCATGAAGAATTTACTATATGATAAGCCTAGTTAATAAACAATTATTATTATTTTTTTTAATTGTGTTGTGTTAATATGGAATAGAATATTTTAATTCCCATTGGATTGCTTCGCAGCGGTAAACTGTTCCTAAAATACTCTGGGTGTAGTCCAGTAGGTAGCAGGATAGTTTTGGTGCATTGTTCAAAGCTCACAATATAAACCCACCTTTCCTCAGTAGAGCACTGGCGTACACACTTTCCAGAAGCACTTTAATAGCCAGCTGTATCACAGCATTTTTTGCCCAGAGTATTACACCAATTCTTGGTCACGACCTTGGCTAGCTTGGAATTTAGATACTTTTGTTTTTGACGGTCTAGGCATATTTTTTAAACACTGTGCATACTGTGCACTTCAATCTTTCTCTTTATAATGTCTTCCTACAGTGGCATGATGTAGCGGCATTTATTTCTGTAATAATGAGAACTGGAATGCATGGAATCTAAACAAAATGTAACTCTATATAGCATGACATACCTTTTTCTCACCTCCATGTATTGAGCTCAATTCTATGCGGTTAAAATAATATGTAATTACATAAGATTCGAAAGGCCAAGTCACCTTTGCTGAGTAAGTAATAAAAACATTAATCAAGCTCTTGAGAGTCACTCCTCAGCCTCCCTCAGTCCTCACCCACTATATTAACACTGCTGAAAATGGGCACGCAGCCCTGTTACGCATGGCTAGTGACTAAAATCAGATTTACTGGTTGCACGCTTTGGTTTATGAAAGTAATGAACCTGATAAATGTAATGTACGTTTTTCCCCTTCATGATGAATGAAACCATTATCAGTGATTTTAAGAACTACTGAAAAAATTATTGTCCATATTATTATTTCCAGCATTCATGTGTGATTAGCAAACCCCACTCCAGATAAAAATGCAGAAACAGTAGTACAAGCTTTAGAACTTCACTAAATACTCAAGCATGCATTCTGCACTGCATTCTGACCCCAACTGCTGTTTGCGTAATTTATTATCTTGACTTGAATGTCCTATAGTGAGGCCTGGAGCTCAGTGTTCATTCATTATGATCTGATGAGAGTAAATTTCTGCCTCGTCACATGATATTTGCAATGCAAATATCACACATCCCTATAGTGGTGGCCGAAAGTATTAAGACAACATGTGCCATGTATTACAATTCTCACTGTGCACAAAACAGGTGATGTCACTAATTAGTTCTTGCCTATCTGGATGAAGAGTTGTGCTAATTAGAATCAGCTAGTTTAGTTAACGGATGGAACAAATATGGGGCAACACTCTTACTTTCTAAAGCAGCGGAGTCCACCTCTGCACAAAAAATGGCTGAAACTCTAGAATTCCCAAGTAATTTGTGATTTTCTGGCAAATTTCTGTACATTATCAGAAATTAAGCAGCCATGGATTGAACAAGACACCCCAGAGTACTGCAGATGTCCTTTTGACTCTATGCCCAGCCGTATCCAGCAGGGTTTGTAAAAGAAAAGACATCATACTAAGTATTAATTGTTATATAGCTATTTTAATGCAGAAAATAAATTATTCTTATCTTGATTGCCATTATATAAAAAAAAAGATGTTGAATTTCATACTTGTCTGAATACTTTTGGTCACTAATGTATATAGCTTTTACTTTATGACTGCTGAGAAATAGAATCATCACCACCCTAAAACTTTAGAATTAGCACTTGTTTATTGGTATCTGAATACAGTACCATGTGCTCTTCGCAATTTTCTGCCTGCTGTCTGGGCTTTTGAGCCCTTCTTTTTAGGGCATGCAAACCATCTGCAGCTGTACTGCATACTTCTCCTAGCACCAGGTGTTCTTGAAACGAAGCAGGCCAAATGCCCACTGAACATCTGCTCCCATATGTTGCTGTGGCACTGGTCGACTTGCTGAGTTGGCACTCGTACAGTCTGTTAACACCATTAAGTACTCAGACACTCCTGGGCAGAGGGAAATGTCAGCAACCTGATTGTACTTTGTCAGTATCACAGCTAAATGTACTATTGCTCTTCACATTGATCTGAAGTATAGATTAGTGTACTGTGAGAAACAGATTTGTCACGGTGGCATGTTTTTTTCCCCCCAGTAGGGTGGTTATGCCAATTTTCGGTTAGGAGTACTGTGAAATTAGGTGTGTCTTTGATGAATGAGTATGGAGTGATCAAATCTTGGTGTTAGCCAGTTGAAGCAGGAGGAGGCCTCTGGCAGGTCAGGCTGGAACATGTCAGGTGTTGAAAAAGCACAATGCCACTGTGTGCAAATAGGGCTTTGTGTGAGGCACCCCGTCACATGCGTATTGCACTTACATGCCTGTCTGAATATTAGAGCCAGAGGGGTAAACAGAGCTCTTTCACCAAACAAACTGAACTCATTTACCAAACACTACCGGGAAGCTTCCATGTCTTTCAGAGGCATTTTTTAAAAGTAAACATTTACCATTCAAAGTCTAGATCACTTTTCTTCAGTTCATCAGTGTTTTTTTTCACTCACATGGAAGCAATTATTTCCGCTCTTTGATAGTTACCGTTTATTAATAAGGATAGCTATGTGTACGTGTCTGGGACACACACACGAGTGATTATGAGATCAGACTTTCGAATGACGTAAAACAATAGACTTCATTTTACAGTAGTTTAATGCCCGTTCTGCAATGAAGAGGGTGATGACTGGGGGGAAAAACATTGTTGGACTTTGGAACTGTGTGTCTAAACCTGTGTTTGCATTGTGTCTATCTACATTTGCTTGTGTACATTTGTTTTTAGCCAATTAGCCATCAGAGTTTATGATATTGTAACCTCTTTTCACAATCATTATTTATATATCTTAGAATCTGTATTTATGTACTTTCATTATTTTGTACATGCACTGTCAACTTATTATTATTTATAATTACATTATAATTAATATGCTACCTGATAGATATTGATTCTTTGGTGCCTTTAACACCTATTGCAAAGATAGAAGAGAACTATGGTAATGTAATGTATGGTAATGGTATGTAATGGTGGTAAGTCATTAATACCACAGAAGATAATATGCTCATTTAAAATAACTGTCTTACAATGATTTCAATGAATATTAATCAAATAAACAGAAAATCGCAATCAATACTCATTAACACTACAATAAATATTGCAATGTGACTTAGTGCAATATTTGCCTTTATCATCAAAGGATGAGAATGATTGTGTTCTTTTAAAAGATTTGTTGTGCAGAAACTGGTTAGAATTAAAACCACTAGAGAAAAAGTGGAAAAGAATTCACACTTTGACAAAGATCTTGTCTGTTACCATGCTCTATAGAAATCTAATTATGGAAGTTAAATCTGGCATGTTTTGGCAAGATTCTTGCACACTCCAAAGCATTTTTTCTCTACCACTTAAACTGCCAGCTCTTCCTTTTTCAGCCCTATGTGAGCCACCTTTTATGATGAGATTTGAAAAAAGAAAATCTTCCCTGTACTTAACTCCTACCCCACCTCCTACATTACACGCTCAGGATTCAATTTCTCATTTACTGGCACATTTTTCTAACAAATCAACAGAAGATATCCTCTAAGTCATCTTGTTCTGAAATCCTACCCCCTGTTTATTAGATATAATCTATAAAACTCCAGGCCATCTCACCAGACCTCCACCTCTTTATCATTAATGACTCCCTAACATGTGGTGATGTGCCAACTGTTTTGAAGGGTTATTCCCATCCTTGTGAAAAACTCAGACATCAGCAACTACCAACCGGTATCACTTCTCTTATTTCTTTCTAATATCCTCACACCGTCTACAATCAACTGTCTCTATATCTTACAGAACAGCCTCCAAGATCATATCAAGTCTGGCTTTAAAACAGCACATTCCATCTTTTGGCAATCACTGAGAAGCTACATACTGCTTGATCAGCCAAAATTTCTAATCCAATCTCCTCCCCCTCCATTTTTCAGCTGTGTTTGATACAGTCAACAAGACTCATAAGTCATAGAGTTTGTGGCAGAGCATGGAAAAGGCTTGTTGGTCATATCACATCTCATAGAGAGGATCCACATCTGCCACACTCAGACTCTCCAGTGGCTTACTGTTGCTTTCTGCATCAGATTTAGAACATTGCCTACAGTGCCAAAAAATGGACAAGCATCAGCTTAGCTAAAAAAATAATAATGTGATATGAACAACAAGCCTTTGCCAAGCTCTGACACATCACACTGTCCTCAATGATCCCTCGAACCCACTACCACTGTTTGACTGGTCCCACCATCTCTCATGGTCCATGGAATGCATGCATCAAAACTTGACAGATGGTGGTAGAGTGACATACAGTACTGTAGCATAGATGTCTATACTTCTGTTTCACTGGCTGTCTTCAAATGACATCTAAAGCCCTACACTTTTCCTGAAGTGCTTAATTTAATTACTTAAAATAAGTACTTAACTCTTTTAGGTGTGTGTCTTTCCTTTCATACTACAGTATATTACTGTAAGCAGTTCTGTACATCTCTTTGAATGTAGGCATCTGTCAAGTGACATAAATGTAATGTAACTGCTTAAGGTGACATTCCAGATACTTAAAGTTGCCAAACCAAACAGTAAGGCAGCCAATCAGAATGCTCTCAATAGTGCAGTGGTAGAAGTTTGTGAACATCCCAAGTTTTTTGAGTCACCATCTACCATTGAACCAGTCGAATTTGCTTACATCAGCTACCCACTTTACCCCAAGTTCGGAAGACAATTTGCTAGAATTTAAATTATTTTATAGCTTAATATATGGACCAATTTAAAGAAGTATTTTGTTTTGGTTATTACTAATGAATTATCAGAGTCTGCAGGAAAATTGAGAAGGTTTATAAAGTGATGGCACAATGGGTTAGTGGTAGCTCCAGGATAGGATGGGTTTAAATCTTGCCTCTTGTCTGTGTGTGTGAAGATTGTTGTTTGGTCGGTTCCCCCAGTTTCTGCGGTTCCCCCACAGAGCAAAGATATGCAGTGTAGGCTGATTGGTGTTTCCGAGGCACCTTGCCTTGTTCCCTGGGACACGGAGAATGATATTATCTAAAGAACTGTGAAAGGTTGGCAAGCTGTTTATTTTATCCTTTTTTCTTTCTTAATTATTTCAAATTTCATTCATTCTCACTGGGCACAAGACGAATTCTGAGAAGGATTTCATGATTCTTCTGGTAAAATCTCAAAATGTAATAAATAATGAGTTTCAATGGAAAAAACTTTTCAGCCATTATGGTTAATAACTCTCCTGCCAGTTTAATAGTAGGCAGTGTAAAAAGCTAATTTTTAAATAATTTTTTATTCAAACAAGTGTTTACATAAGTTTACTGTTTTATGAGGGTATTCTTTTTTTATATTCACTATAAATGTGTACAAAATACACATAATGACTCACAACTTGTGTAAAATGAAAACAATTGTGTAAACCTTGCTTTGTCATTCCTACATGTTTTTATAGTGCTAGAACCGTTCCCAACTTGTTTACTATACATTGCCAGGGAGATGCCGTTGTCAGACACTATGTGATCTGACACACTCAGTTCTGATCAGGTAGAGAAAAGGCGGGTTTTGTAGCTTTTAGTAACAGAAAATAGGAGTCATGTGGATATGGTCATCATATTTCCAATATATACTCAAAAAAGAAACGTCCTCTGACTTTCAACTGTTTTTACTTTCAGTAAACTTAATGTGTAAATATTTGTATGAACACT
>JAQQZT010000036.1:20817046-20840113 GCA_030068275.1 Clarias platycephalus | reverse complement strand
TGTGCAATTATCTTCATGTGCAATATTATTACTACTTGGTTAATATTACTTTTCATTACTTAATATTACTCAATAGTTCTTAACTACCACTGATTTTCTAAAGTGCAATAACTTATTTCAAACTTCCACTATGTCCCCCTACAGATTTTATTAAGATTTTTATTGACTAATTCTACTTTAGTAATTTTATTTAATATTGTTTTTGTGTCATTGTGTCTTGTGTGTTATGGCAGTCATCTACATAAGCAATTTCCTGCGGGATCAATAAAGTTTTCTGAGTTCTGGTCTTTTGTCTGTTACTTTATTTGGTGTAGTATGTTTTACATATGAGTAGCATAGTCATGGCCAATTATACCGTTTTTCACATTTAAAAAAATAAATATTCTAATATTTAAGCTTGTTGTTTAATAAGATGGTAATAGAAGTAGTAATAGTGGTGCTACTGTACTTACTGTATCATCTTGAAGAATATAAAGACTTTCTGAAATTAGCCTCCACAACAGCTCCATCCAGTGGAGACAATGTATTTAAATCAAAGATTTATCTTGGAAGGTTCAATTACATCTTGTAAGGTGGCAAAGTGTATGTGTGTGTGTAAAATTCCAATCTGTATGTGTTTACAGTAAGCCCATGATTGACCTACTTGTGATGCTGTGTGCAAAGTACCACCTCAACCCATCAGGCCACACCATTGAGCTAATCTCCACCAATAAGAACCACATTAAATTCAAACCCAATGCTCTTATCGGAGATCTGGAAGCTGAGAAAGTTCTGCTTAAGCCCAAAGGCATGCAGGACAAGAACAAGAAGTCTGCATCACTAATGCCAGAGGTGAAGTTCTGGTCTTTAATTAAACACCATTTTTCATTTGCAAATATTATTATAAAAATTCTAACCGTATCCAGACTTTATTTCCTTTCTAATACTGTGTTTAGCCTTTTTGAATTATTAAATGTCCCGTCTTGTTTAATGAAAATTCCCATAGGCTCTGTTTCTTCTTCTCATCGTATTTATTTTATTAATTTGATTACATCTGTTTCCCTCAGGCTACAGTGCGTCTGATAATAAACTATAAAAGGACCCAGAAGACAATTTTGCGAGTAAACCCTAAGCTTGCTCTGCAGGAGCTGCTGCCTGCTATCTGTGAGAAATGTGAATTCGATGTGCAAAGCACCGTGCTGCTGCAGAACGTGCACTCACAGGAGCCTTTGGACCTGACCAACTCTCTCAATGACCTTGATCTCAGGGAGCTCTACGCAAGAGACACACGGGGTAAAGACAATAACAAATACAGTAATAAAAAAATACTTATTTGAAATCCAGTTGGCTCCGGCTGCACAGAGGTATATTCACTTGGTCAGAGGTACAGTATGTCCTGTACAGGAACTGACTGTCACTGCCATTTTAATAACTTTCCTTTATGTAATCTCTAAACAGTTATCAGTCCAACAGACCTCCCTCCATCACCAACTCCTTCAGGTAACAATCACTTTTAAGGCTGTATAATATAAAATACATGATCTAAGCTTCCATATTCCTGTTAGAGCCGCTTAATATTGTTTGCCTTAACTGCATTATGCAAATAGAAAATTTGATAAAAATAGATCTAATGCACAGAAATACTAATTGGAGGATCTGAGACTAATTTTCTTTTAAATTTTTCTTTTCATTTTTGTGAAGCTGCTTTGAGACAATGACCATTGTTAAAAGCACTATATAAATAAAATTGAATTGAACTAAATCACAACATGAACTAAAAGTTTGAACCTTGAATTATGTATTAGAAGTATTTTTTTCCCACAATAAACGTATATAGTTCTAATCCAATTATTAAAAACTTGTCAATTTGTTTAACAGATGTTACTCAACCTGGCATGGACAAACTCCAGAAAGAAAAAGAAAACAAGGGACTGTTTTCAATTTTCAGAAGAGGAAGTAAAAAGAAACCTGAACAGGTGCGTGTTGATTTAAAACAGTTTCACATTAGAAAGTGGAATTGTTGAAATTGTTTAGCAGGCAAATGGTTTAATAAAGTGTCCTGGTTTTCCAGCTTTTCCAATAAGTCTCTGACCCATGCGATTTGTTTGCCATAGTACAGGCGGTTCAGAACAGATGCAGTAAATGTTTATTTTGGGTGCTCTTTAAACTTTGCATGGGCAAGCCCTGAGCTTTTTCATTGGTCAGTGGTCATGCTTGTCCTTGTACCCAAATTCAGACTTTTGCTGACTAGAGACTGCTTTTAAGAGTTCCTGCCGTTGCAGAATGTTTCGTGTGTGATTCTCTGCAAGTCTGTGAAAGTAACGAAATTGTTTGTTATTTTGTTTATCTTTTTAAAGGCATCGACTGTGAGTGCACCAGCATCTCCAATCAACAGGAAGTCAAGACCTGCGAGCATGAGTTCACTCAGCATGCATTCCGCCACATACGACTCGAACACTATGCCGTCCGACATGCCGAAGAAGAGACGGGCCCCTCTACCCCCTCAGATGAAGTCCTTTGACCTCAACAACTCTCAAACAAGCAGTCATCCTGATGACAACCAGGTATGCAATGCTTATTCTACTCGTCTCTGTAGATTTATATTTAACATCAAGTCAAATCCTGAGCTATTACTGTAGTTAATCAACATTTTCAGAATATTTCTATATGACACACACTGTTTATGTACTACATTCAAGTATTTATATACTATACATAAAACTGAATTAATTTAATTTAATGTACATGTATTTAAAATGTCCAGCAAATTTAGATCATTTCAGCTTATATTATGTTAGGTGAAAGCAATCAGATTGCGATGTAACTTCTCTGGATTGTGAAGGTCACAGCATCGCTGAGTCGAAGTTTATCTACTGAATCATCTCTTAAGAGGAGTAAGAGGAAGGCCCCACCACCCCCTACCTCCCCCGGCAGCCCTATAGTGACCCATGATGAAAAAACGCAGGATACAACTCTAACAGGTCAGTGTGCCGCCTGTGGCACCTTTTAAACATTTTAAACATCTATTAAGGGCCTAAAGGCTTAACACAGTCCTTCAGCAGCAGTGTTTCTCCAGCTTTTGCCATACAGTGGTTGGTGATCTGTAGGAGTGTATCCTTTCAGTCGAAATTATGGATAATCTGAAAAAAGTTTAAAAAAAAAAAAAAAAAAAAAAGGATTCATGTTGTTGTTATATAGATCTTACATTTTTGGGAGTTAATCAGCTTTTTGATGGTATCTAACTAGTCTGTAAGCAATTTTGGGGTTCTTGTTTGGACAGTGATAAACAGTCATACTTTGTCCTGCATGTAAACACAGCTTGACATAAAGCAGTGAATGAGACAGTGCAGGCGTCCTTAGGCTCAATTCTGTACACATTCTGCCTCCTAGTGGTACATTTGGGAAAGCACACCTCATTCAGAGTGTTAATTTAATTTTTTGTGTGTTTGTTGGTCTATATCTAAAAATTCTGATCGGCTACTGAAATATCAGATTTTAGAAGTTCTAGAATGTATTTAAAGCATCGCTATAAAGTTGTGGGACTGGAATTTGGCTGTATTAGAATAACTCTTGCCCTAGATTTGAATATGTGCATCTGCACTGTTTGACAAACACACATGCCCGCGCACACACACACACACACACACACACACACACACACACACACACACACACATATATTCAAAACAGGTTCAGCAACTGGGTCAAGGTGAAGATTTTTAAAAGTACATGCTGTTTCTCCTGTAGCTCTCTGGCAATGTACCGGCTTGTATGGCTATAGTGACCTGGCCATTTTAGGCAGGTCCATGTACTGTGGCTGCAGTGAACTTTGGTGATGCTAGTAAAAAAAAAAGTGTATTAACTAAATAATAGTGCTTTAGTGCATGACTGTGAATAACCGAAAGCGCTTTCAATACAGTTCTTTTCACACAGTATCCTTTTTTTCCCCCCTTTTTTTAGTTGTAGAACAATATGAGGAGAAAAATGAAGTGTTGAAGCAAAACAACAATATATTTAAGAGGAACTTGTGTTGAAATTTCTTGTGAATGAAGACAACAATTGACATTTATAAAAGACTTCAAGCACAATACGGTGATGAGCCTCTTAGTCACAGTAAAACATTTGAAACGGTTAAAAGAAGGCCGTATGTCCGTGAATGATGATCCCATCTGTGGTGGCTCGGAGCCCACTGTAGTTGTTCCCATGAACATTCAGTGAGTGGAAAGTCTGACCCTTAAAAATCGAAGAATAACTTGTTGCCAAATTGCGTAAAAGACGCATCTGTCTGTGGGAACTGTAAACACCACTTGCACATTACAGGAACTCATCTGGAAGTTGCTGCGACATCCCTTGTACAGTCCTGGTCCTTTCCACATGTTTGGACCATTAAAAGAGTTCCTGGTAGGCCAGAGTTTCAGACCTAAAGCAGGCAGTTCCATCGTGGCACCGGTGTTCTGAGAAATATTTCTATCTCGATGGTATCCAAGCACTAGTGAAACCCTGGGATAAGTGCACTAGTGTACTGTACCTGGGGATTACATAGAGAAATATAGGCAGTTTTTGCTCTTATAATCATGGTCTGTTATTCTGCACAATCAAAAGCCCTGGTTTAACTTTATCACACATTTTAATCCATTTATGTGAAACATAATCGCATCAATCGAAACCTTGTGACCAGAATTACTGTTCAAACTATACTTATTAGAGAACAGTAATGGACATACTCTATTCAAGCAGAATCAAACATTTTGTAGTGCTCTGATATCATTTGGACAGAGGAACAGAGGTAGCTCAATGCTTAAGACATTGCCAATCACAGAACCAAACACCAGTCCCATTAAGCTACCACTGTTTGGCCCTTTAACAGTGACTGCTCAAATGTATAACGAGTTAAATGTAAGTTCTTCTGGATAAGGGCAGCTGCCAATTGTTATAAATATAAATGTTCCAGACAGCCATAATTTTTAGCATTAGCTAAAAACCATTAGTATTAAAATGACCTTTTTTGGTTTAAAAAAAAACCCTTGTGCTGCTGGGGTGGCTCTGGCCCCTTAATGTAGTTCCAGTGGTGTCTGGCACTGGGAAGTTGGCAGTGGATCCTTTGGGTGCTGTGGGTTGTGAGGTCGGCCAAGAACTTGTTTGTACAGTGCCTCCCATGGGTACCTGATCAGACTGATATCTGGTGAATTTGGAGTTTGCACTCGATGTTATGATACTTTTTTTTGTGGCCAGAATTGACTTTCTTTGTCATGTCTTATTTGTGCTGCATTTACTTTTCTGTGGAATTGGTCAGGAAGGGGCCAGCCTTTGGGGGGCCATGTGCGCCCATAATTTTGGCACCAGTTTACTGGTATATAATTGATGATCAATGTTATTTAATTCAACTGGCAGTGGTGCTAATGTTACTACTGATCGTTGTCAAAAATACTTACAATAATACTTAAAATAATTACTCATGTAATTTTATACTGTACTCTGAAATACAATATGTTCTTACCAATATTCATATATTATTAAATTTATAATTTTGCATATAATAAGATGAAAATGATAAAGTGTAAAGTAATTTCTCCATTAATGTATGTACCACTTTCTGGGTATATGACAGAAAGTGGGTATCTTTCCATGATGCTTACTGTTGCCCCTCAACCTCATGTGGTGATGTCATCTCCTTCTCTCATTTAACTAGAGTCTAATCATATGTGCATATCAATGTTTGTATTTTTTTTTCAGACAGTTTTTTTCTTTTCAAATTATATGTTGATTGCTTGTATAGTATATATTATAAGGTTGGTTAAGGAGTGGGGTTCATAGTCAAATATTAGCAACAACAAACTATACAACTCTTATTATAAAATAACTCAGTCCCACATTATAAAATTTGTGTTGATGTTATAATTATAAGAAGAGGTGAGAAAAACACACAAGTACAGTACAGGTAAACTAAAAGGTTATCCTACGTAGGTAAAATAGTTATCCTAGGTAAAATATTACTAGTAAAAGGGGAGGTCCTCCATTTACAAATCTAAAAAGTGCAAAAGTACTTAGCTTCAAACGTACTTAAGTATCACAAGTACTAAGCTTGTGTTAGCCTTAAAATCACAGTAAAGGGTTCTCTCATTTACAGTATAATATGCAGTACTGTAGGTGTTGATATTAGCCCTTGAATGCTACACACAAGACAACTTGTCTTGTAAGACAACTCCATGCAGAAGTATAGTGAAGTAGAAATAAAATACAATAAAACTGCTCAATTAAATTACTGATACATGATAATGTTTACTTAAGTAGCTAATATTTACCTAGGTATCCTCCACTTATTTTAAAAAGGGTGTCTATGTTTGAAAATACAATATGGCTTACATATTCTTTTTGTGATATCATAAAATCACAGTTTTCAAGCTTCATTAAAATTCATGAAACCTACAATTTCTGAACTTGCAGTTTCTTCAGTTTCCTTCAGTCAAAAATGTTTTAATTAAACAAGCTTTTACTTGCATTATGTTTAGAAAGATTTTTATTCCACCCAAAAAATTACAGCAAAGAAACTACCTGTCAAAGTTTTAAACTTTGACAGGTACATTCCTTCACCCTTGATATAGTATAAGTGAATTTGTTAATATATCTACATAACCTCTTGACTGTGGGACGGTTTAAGGTGTTACAAAAAAAAAAAAAAAACTAAAGAAAACATTAGCATTTATTTACAGATTGCATTTTGCTGTTTCAGAATGCCATGTGTGACTCCATTTGTTTAACACTCCAAAATTGTACTTATTGGTAATGGCCAGGCCATTTACCAATACATTTACAATTTTTAATTAGATAAGCCTTATTGGGTGCTCATCAGTATGCCTACATGAACTGCCGTAGTATTACCAACCTGTGAGAAAAGCTGCACCCGGTCTTTTAATTGACTATTAATATGATTTTTTTCCTTTTTCTTTTTACGAAACACAGAACTGTGCCTCTAGAGGAACATACAATTGTGTGTCTAAGAGCCCTTGTTAGTCTCACAACTTTGGGTCTAACAAGGGCTCTTATTATAACCAAAATGTCTTGATTATCCAGAGCCCCAGTGCCAAAGATTTCTTGTAAAAATGCATTGTTTTGCTTAGATGCGACAACAAGCCTTTCAGCAAAAAGTATCTACATGGGACAAGGGTTTAGCTTTTAGGGAGTAATTGCACCTTAATCAGGGATTTGAAACTACAGACAGGCTCAGCTCATCATTTATAGCCACAAAAAGGCAGCTACTTGAGACATGAGAGAAGATACTCTGAGTTTGCTTTCATCTATGAATAGTAGCAAAGGGAAATATTCGACCTCTCTCATGACAAAGACTTTACAGCGATGTAAAATTAGGTTAAAAATTTTTTTTTTAAAGAGTCATATTGAAAAATACAGATTCACCATTCAACCCACAATTTCAGTACTTTTCAATAAGCTTATTTATTTATTTATTTATTTATTTATCTTGTACTTCTCCATTGGAATCTTTCCTCGATCTTCACATGCAAAAGTCTCCATTTCATTCATGTTTGATGGCTTCTGTGTTGCAAATTCCTTTTTTAAATCCCAATGGGATTTAAATCCAGGGCACAAGAAGCCACTCTAGGACAATATAAGATCCATTTCAATCTTTGGTTGATTTGGAGGTGTGCTTGGGATCATTGTCTTGCTGGAGAGTTTAGTCATCACTAATGTTCAATTTCTCAACAAAAGGCATCATGTTATTCTTTTAAATGGCCTGGAATTTCTGGCAATCCATGATTTCTGCAGCAGAAAAACATCTCAATATCATAAATGACCCACCAACATGCTTGATTATAGGGATCGTACTCTTCTGGGTATGAGCTTAGCCTTTGTCATGTAGGGTCCATTTGTCAAAATAGTTCCAGTGATGGTTCATCAGTTCATAGAACTGCCTCCCAAAACTGCAGGACTATTTGGCATAATCTTTTGGCTTTTGGTATATTCAACCTAATCTTTGATGGTTTTCATAGTCAAAAGATGGGTTTATCTTGGAATCTGGCCATGAAGTTCTTGTTTTTTTTTCATTGTTTGTCTTATATTTGGCACTGAAATACCAGTCCGAGCATTCTTCATGTCATCCTGCAGGTGGTTTGTAGTACAACTGTTTTTTGTTTTTTTAGTTGTCCTAATTAAGTTTCAACAGCTCTTGAAGAAATTTTGGGAATTGTCAAGTGGCCAGGCAGGTATATAGCTGTAAGGTCCCATATTTCACTGTCTATTTAACAAGTTAACATAGGTCTCAAAGCTCCAGAAAAACTTTCATTAAATATTACTGATTGTAACAGTCTTTGTCTTTAAAATGCTATTGATTTTTTTCTGCAGTACAATGTTTTACCCCTCAATTTGTACTGTTTCTGTATGTGAGCTACATTTTCATATCCTTTCCCCATTGTATTAGAGTATGATTTATCTTCCAATAGTTCAGCAGTAGATTTTAAAGGCCCAATAATTAAGAATTGGCAAAGTTTGCAGTTGTTTCTGATTGCTTGTGTCTCCAGTGCTGTCTTATTCCCTGCTGATAGCAATAATCAGCTTTAAAGAATAGGAAAGGGAGGCATGGACTAAGGCAAAGAAAAATTAAGGGAGATGGACCGGAAAAAGAATGAGATTGATCACAAAAAACGAGATTAAAATTAGAAGTAGAAGAAAAGCAAAAGCATGGAATAAATAAAAAAAAAAAAGAATAAGAAACAAAAAAAAAGAAAAGAAAGTAAAGCCCAGATTCTGGTTGCAGCTATCCATTTCCATGGCAATCCACAACTCCAAAGAGAGAGAGAGAGAGAGAGAGAGATCACAGAGCACTCTGCAGTGAGAAGCTCTCTCTTTGAATACTGCTACTGCACTCCAGTCCCCAGCGACAGCCCTTGAAGTGCTGAATGCAACGGCTGGCGCAGGCAAGTGAGATGTCTTAATTAAGAGCGATCCACTCACTCTGAAGAATCGTGTGGCACAGCAGCACTCTGGCCTGGCTGCTCCACTCTCACACTAATACTACTCCCATCAGCCCATTATGTAAGCTGTTCCAAGACACCGCTGAGGAGCAGAATACATATCTCTTTATTAACCCATGCTGAAAATGGCCATTGAGCCTACTGTGAGAGAAAATGAAAATCAGAGTAAAGGCAGCCCTTGCCTCGGTTTTAAGTGAAAGAAGCTCCTCATACTATTTTAATGATCAGATCAAGTGCTTGGAAGCGTGAGGGGGGGGGGGAACTATTGCTAGAAAATCTAATAATTTATAACACTAGAAAAGTTTACCAGTAGCAGTACTTTCATAAGAGGCGACATTTGACTGACATTTCAGACACCCACCCATGTTTACTCACTCTGTTTACTCAAACAAAACTCTAATAACTTTTAAAGACGCTAGGGCTGTATCTATACCTTATTCAAAAGAGCTCATTGTGTCAGCGTTCAAATGTTTGTTTTCCCTTCACAACCTGGTGTACAGAAGTGCAAATACACAAGGACCAATCAGACTGGCACATACAATGCAAGGCTCTGAAGCATGTGGTGAGCAAAGTGAACAAAAGACCTCATGTTCTGTGAAACATGAACGTGGCTACATTTTATGTGTGATGGTGTAGACTACAAAAGTAAGGTTTTGGGAGGAGGTGGTGATGATGTGCTGGGTTGTCTTGAGTGTATTTATTTTGGAGCTTGGTATCAGCTTGTATTTATGCTGTACAATGCTGTAATTATATTAACCCATGTATTTTCAGGTAACATTTGGATTTGAACCTGTCTTAGGGAATTATGTCATAATAATATTTACCGCAATGTTGCAGGACTGCCAACGACTCCTGAGGAGATCCAAGAAAATCAAGAGTCTTTTATGGTTTCTGACAACTCTGCTGTCCATGTAAACTCCAGTCCGGAGAGCTTGAGTCCTCTGCCAGAGCTTCTAGAGGACGACAGCAGTGTCAACCTCTCTGTTGATGTCTCTCTGGACTCAGGCAGAGCAGAAACTGCTTCCCTGACTCAGGATACAGAGATGGAAAGTGTAGCTCCATCTAGGGAGAACCCAGAAGAAGTGTCACCTGATCAGACCACAGATGGCAAGTACGACAGTTTTGAGCATAAGACTACTTAAAATTTTTGTCTGTAGGGTTGGTGCTTGGGTTTCTAAACCTTTACATGATATTTTATCCTGACAGACTAGCTGCAGACTCTGAGGTGAAAAGTAAGCAGCCAGAGGCTGATTCCGATGCTCTATTACAGTCAACAAACAATGGTGTGTTGTGTTTCCATTTTCTTCAAAAAATCTTGGGTTTTATTTTTCACAACTCACATACAGATACATAGATGTTCAAAAAAATTTACATAAAAAAGTAATTCTATTCAATTTAATTGCAATAAAGTGCTATAAAGTGTCATTTTTGTCTGACTGCTCAAGTTTCTTAATTTCTTTACTCTTATACAGCCAGTGTTGTGAAGACTGAAATGGCATGTTTAACTGCGGAAGGTTCCACAACAATGAAGGAAAAGAGCACTTCACCAATGGTTGCAGCTCAGGATTCCATAAACATAGTCATACACACCCAGCAAGCAGAGCCACAGGCTCCTCCTAAGCCCAGTTATGCAGCAGCTGCAGTACAAACACCACCAAACATTTCTTTTACTGGAACCAATGCAAGTCAGACACAGACTGAAATTCGAACAGAGATATACAGCTGTAATGAGTCTACCCCTACCCTGGAGTCAATTGTATGTACGCCTGTAACCTTAGGAAGCCCAAAAAGAGACATAGCCACATCTACAGAAGAGCCCCAAGCTCAAAAGATTTACCCAAACTCTACTCAAAGCTTTGATAAACAGGCATTCACATATACTCACCTCCCTGAAAGGCCAAAATCCATGCAGACCCCCAGTTCTGAAAATCAAAAATCTACACAGATTCCCTCAGGAACTAAACATGGAAGCTTACAGTACCTTCCTGCCTCTGACTCCAAGCCTAAGCCCTCAAATGAACTCACTCGCGAATACATCCC
Source organism: Clarias platycephalus (assembly GCA_030068275.1). NCBI lineage: Eukaryota > Metazoa > Chordata > Actinopteri > Siluriformes > Clariidae > Clarias > Clarias platycephalus. The sequence goes on along the minus strand of JAQQZT010000036.1, from coordinate 20,829,107 downwards.
CAAAGTAGGTATGACCACCTACACTATTGTGCCTCCAAGATCCTTGGACAATCTACGCTTCTTTGAAGTAGAGCTGACACTTGAGTCTCCCAGTGTGCCAGGAATCCAGGAAGTAAATGTGGAGTCTTTAAATAAAAAAACAACAGCACCAGAAGCAGCATCTCCCACCAGGGTTGAGTGCAGGTCTGGCAGTACCAGTGATCTCTCTCCATCCACTTCCCCAACTGTAAGCTCTCCTTCAGACCCCTTTTATACCTCTCAGCCCAAGGAGAAGAAAATTCCACCTGCGACCAGGCCCAAACCAGCTTCTTTCCGTATACCACAGCACAAAAGAACTCCTGGAGGTTACGTCAGCTCGGCAGTAGTGCGCAGTAGGAGTTTGAGTGAGGAGATAGAGCCTCTAGGTAGCCCAAAAAGGGAGAATTTCCATGGGCCTACAGAAGATGTCTTCCCCCTTCCTCCACCACCTATCCAGTGGGAGGAGGAGAAAAATACTACAAAGGAACAGCACAAGACTCCACCAATATCTCCACTAAAGCAAGAGAAAATGTTACAGTCTAGTCTATCTTCTTCCCCAAGTAAGACTGAAGTGTTTAGTGGATCTGCACATTCAGTTTTGCCACGACAAATGAGTTTACCACCTCCTGGCCTGACTCTGGAAAAGCTCCGGACTTTTTCAGCACCAAAGCCATACACCTCATCCACACCATCACGATTTGCCCAGGCTGTCACTTCTGCAGTCAAGAGATCTCAGTCGCTTAGCCACAATCCTGTTGTGTGTGGCCACAAGTTGCCTTTGGCGATGACTAAACGGTGTACAATCAGAGAGACAGATGAGCTTGTTGAAATACCTTCTTTCAGGGTGAGTATGATTTTCTCTTTGGGTTTTTGTTTATGCAGAAGGTTGAAAAACTTCAGATTTTAGATATAATTGTTTTTACTAGTTTTAGGCTTTTAGTTAAAACAATAGATTTGTGATGAAAGTAATACAGAGCCATCTTACCTCATTTTTGTTACACTTTTGTTGCACTTCATACACAGTACATGAAGTGTGTGTTGCTGGAATTGTGGCTTTCTCCTGAGATTTTGTGACAGAGGTCATCTATGCAGAAAAGCACTGTTCTTTTCTTTCAATCTGCACAATGTGCCATTTTTTTCCCTATTTGGCATCACAAAACAACATGTCTAAGAAAAGCTTTTGTTTGATGATATGATAGTGTGCATGCCACTGTGTTGGTTTCTCTCTGCTTCCTTGCAATATGTCCGTGCATGTGAGGTATGTGAGGTGTGTCGCGGGGGTTACTCAATGCCGCTATCTGCATTGGTATGCATCTGGAACATATCATTATGAGTATTTGCATTTTAAATCTGAATTAAATGTGGCCTAAACTAGAGGGGATTATTCATTCATTCATTTTATTGATCCCCATTAGAACAAGGTAGAAATGTCATAATTATCAGCTTGTTTCCACAGTTCTACATTACTCAAGCTCATAATTCATCTCAACTAGAAATGTGTGTAATCCTGTGTAAGTTTCTTCCTGCCAACTGTGATTGTGTTTACTTAGTTTAGTATTTAGTTTGTTCTTGTAGTCTTATTTAAATTACCATATCCTTTAACAGACAGTTAGTAAGCATCATGCACGTTCATATTATTGAGATTGTACTTTCTTATTCCCAAAAGCTTTATACTGGCCCTCTTCATGGTCATTCCCATATCTCATGAAGTATCTACATTATGTAACACCTATATTTATATCTGCATCTGGAATTAATTTTTTCTTTTCATTTAGAATAATGGATATTTGATTACATCCCCAGCATACTATAAGTGTATATGAGCATGACAGGAATGGGTGCTCTTTCATGCAGTCATATTTTTTGTGTGCACACTTGCATATACTGTACACCGATCAGCATAACACTAACACCACCGCGAGGTGAATTGAATAACATTGACTATCATATACCAGTAAACTGGTGACAGAATCATTGGCACCCATGGCTCATCTATACATGTGGGGACCAAAGTCTAGCTTGTCTAGCTTGCCCGATCCAACAGAAAAGCCCATGTAGCACAAATTGCTGAAAAAAGTCAATGATGGCTTTGATAAAAAAGATAACAGATAAATCAGTACATCACAGCCTGATGCATATAGGGCTTAGCAGGCAAGGAGTTCAAGGTTGTTGTTCTGGCTTCAAAATTTCCCAGATCATAATCAAATAGAGAACCCATAGGACATCTACCACTCAGTGGATGCCCCACAGTGCAACCCACATCACCCAAAGGATCCGCCATTAACATCCTGGTACCAGACACTGCAGCACACCCCCAGAGCTCCTGTGGAGACCTCTGAGTGTCCTGAGGGACAAGAGCCATATTGGTAGCACAAGGGGAACCAACACAAAACTGGACAGAATATTTTTCTGTTTTATTGTTATGGCTGATCGGTGTATGATTTATCTGCTGCTGTATCATTCTGCCATAAGGAACAGAACAAAAAGGTATGTTTGTCCACATCTTTATAAGCATGTATGTATGTGTGTGTATACTGTATAGGATGTGGACAGTGAGCATGGACAGAGGAAGAGCAGCAGTGATTCCTATGTTTCTCCAGTTGAAGAGTCTGAGGAGGTGTGGAAAAAAAGAATGCCCGATCTCTCTTCAAATAGTGGGTCTACTGCTCACTGCCTCTGAGTAAGTATTATAGAATTTACTATTCAAATTTGTTAAAAAAAATTATGCAGACTCAAAGTCACAATGATGTACAAATTCTACAAATTTACATCTGAAGGAATATTTAAATCAGAAAAAGCCCTCTCATGCGTGCTTTATTTACAAATATGCATATCGCCCTATATTTTATAGTTTAGTTGCTTTTAAATATAATTTATATTGAACACATTTATTTATGCAGCTAATATAACAGTGAGTTATATTATAGTTATATACAGTACAAAAGAATTTGGCAATCTATAGTTATCAAGATAGAGGAAAAAAGAGTAAATAGAAAAGAGGGAGAAATGTATATTTTATGTAACTGTTAATGAGCACAAATTGAAAATGCAAATCAGCTATTAACACAGTTTAACACAGCACTCCATTGCTGACCTCAAGAGGGTGTGAAATATATAGAAGTGTTTTGTTGATTTACTGTATGAAGTTGTTGAAATCACTTCTGAATAAATCCTATGTACGTTTTTTTTTCAGTAATACCAGTAAATGTAAATAATATTTGATTATATCATAATATTTGATAATAATCATTAAAAGAATGAATTTTAAATACATTTTTATTACTATAATTTTTAAACCCTTTTATTTTAATTGTTTCAAGGGTCCACCCACTAGTTTATTTAAATATTTAACAATAATTTCAAGATGAATTCAGTTTGTGCAATCCTAATTGACATTTATGTTTATTACATTGCAGGGATATATTGTTGTCTCCAGTGAAGTGTCCAGTCCTGAAGGCTTTTTTCTAGCACAGGATCAGAGTATTTAAACACTTCTTTAGCTTTAAACTTTATCCCACCTTAGTGCCTTAATGAGCACTTTTTTTCAGCTCAGCGCCTTTGTACCTTGTCCTTACCTTTTGTCCACTGTGAGGACACTCCAGCTCAGTGCACCTGAACTAGGAAGAGTACAGGATGACGACAACACTGAAAATTCATTTAAGTGAATTGTTTTTAATCCTCTAGGTTTTCCGTTTTCTATTGCTTGGCTACATTTCTCTTCAGGAAGTCACAGCTTTTGAGAAACACTAAAAAAAACATGCAATTTTGTGCAATGCAATGTACACTACTATAAAAGAGAGAAAAGAAAAGAGATATCCACAACTAGCTTATTGCTTGATTATCAGTTTGTGGGAAATCACACTAACATTCAACCCGACAGTGAAAAGGGATAGTGGCCACTTTGTTCTATTATATTGTCATTTAATTTTAAATTCATCAACTCTCACTGCTCTCAGATAATTTACAGTGTTAAACCTGACATATGCTAGCATGGCATTATGGGAATACATTAAAAAAATATTGGTTAGAAATTATTTTCAGAGAATGTTTCATGTGCTTTAGTGTTTGGGACATTTATAGTATTATCTGGACCATAATGCTTCTGACAGTGTGGGAGTGTTAGTCAGGGTCTTGATAAGATCAGTTTAAGCAGGTGTGCTAGCACACAGAACTAAAATGAAATGTGCCCTGTACTGTTTAAAATGTCCATACACCCTTTTAAGGGCACATTTGCTTCCTTTATCTATCTCCAGCAAGTCAACTTTGAGTAAGTGTGTAAAAAATTGTGCTCTGCAGTTGGTACAGTAGTTAATACAAACTCTGTACTCCAAGCAAATATGTAATGCTCCTGAGGGAATAAGGTCACTGGGTTTAAATCATTATCTCGCAGGTAATTCACAACGCATGCCATTTTTCCGAGCTTGAACACACTTGATGCATTTATTGTAGCCTTTATCTCAGTGCCATAATATGATAATCCTTATTATGTCTAATGTTCTATTGATTTTGAACCTGATATTTTAGAGTTGTTTTTTTTCTTCTTTTTCTTTAATTACAAATATGTTCAGGTTTATGGAAGATGGGTAGTTTTATTTGTGTCTGCTTCCCTTTAACTTATTAGATGTAGTGTGTAGAGTACTGTGTTTATCTGTTCATGTGGATAAGGTACTCAGATATGCCAGCCTGGTGTTGCCTTAAACTTGTGTGCATGTATACTGAATGCATACCTTTAGTGCAGCTAAACATTACTGGTGGACATTACATACCTGTAAATTACATAGATCACAATGAAGTAAGCAGAATGTAATGGTATGTAACTGCACACATATAATAATGCATTAAACAGATAGTAGTTATGTGTAACAAGCAGGTCTGATGGCTGCAAAAGGAAAAGAAAAAAAAAAAAAAACAAGCTTTTTTTAACAAAGCTGAGCACAAAGAGAAACACACTGGTCTGCTCATATTTGTTTCAATGCAGTTCTGCTGTAATATATTTCCAAACTGTGCATTAAAGTGCAATGCATAAACCTTTCATGGCTGTGTTTTGTTGTTGTTGTTGTATTTTACAAAGTTATATCAGTTTGTGCTAAGCTTTCAGTTAAGCAAGTAACATAGTAGAGCATGGCATGCCTTTTTAACCACAGTAGATTCATATCATTCATGTTAGTGGATCGTTTATAAATAAACATTAATACGATATGTACAGTATATAAAACATGATATACGATGTTATTCTTATGCAGAATTTTACCCCATTTCGAACACAAAAACATTATTTATATTTATAAAAAACTGAAGGTGACCGTTTAATTGTTTAAAATTAGCTACTATATGCATGCAGCAATAGCTAAATGTTATTGCAGTATGCAAAAAATTGATTAAATGCAGTGACAGTTAAAACATTAGATCTCTTTCAACTACTGTAAAAATTCATGCAGAAAGTTATGAAGTAACTGTTATGCCCCACCACTTTTTATTTGTGCCAATGCAGTTTGTTTTTAAGAGGGCTCAATATAGTCCATACGGCCCAGCCTTAAGTCTCTGGATAATTTTTTTTTTTTTTAAGTACTTGAAATATCTGAACAGATGATAATGAAAACAATATCGACTTTGTTAAAACTGTAATGGATTTCCTGATTACACTTTTTGATTATATAGCACACAGTTATGAAAGGGAATTGTCTACTTGTAATCACAATTACTGTAAATGTCACCCAAATAAAGGTGAATTCCCTTTTGTGTCTGACTCCTTTAAAGTTTCAAGGTTTCTTCCTCATGCAGTCACAGGGAGTTTTTATCTTGTCACTGTCACCTCTGGCTTGCTTATTATGGATACATTTTTTTTAATACAAAACTCAGTATTGCTTTGTGGCAATGTTCATTATTAACACTGCTATACAAATTTAATTTAATTGAACTTTATAGCCTGTTTGTTTAAATTGTTTGATGATACTTTTATCGAAAACTATGGAGCCTGTGAATAACTTAAACTTGGACCTAGGGTGTGTTATTGATTGAAAGTTCAGGAATAAAATGAGATTAATTAATAATTATTGCACACATTTAAATATGAGCGTCTTGTTTGAATAGCTGGATTGGCTACAGAATGTTTATAAATTTAGCCTCAATCTGTACTAATGTGATGTGTGATTTTTAAATTGTACTAGAGGATCACAAGAATGCGGCAGCACTGTTACCTTGCAACTCCAGGGTCCGGGTTCGATTCCCACCTCGAAGTCTGTGTACGTGGAGTTTGCATGGTCTTCCTGTGCTTGGTGTGTGGTTTCCTCCCAAAGTTCAAATACATGCAGATTAGGCTATTTGGCGTTCCTAAATTGCCAGTAGTGAGTGAATTTTGACCGGGGGTCCTACCACAGTCGTAAAAAATGGGAATAAATATAACGGTAATCCACTGTCCCTTGTTGGCCTACACAGATCCCTTGACTGATGGATTCATTCTTTTTTACTATATACCGCTTATCTCAGGGAACCTGGAGCCTATGCCAGGACGCCAATCCATTGCAGGACACACACACACACACCAATTAACCTACTCTGCATCTTTTTGGACTGGGGAGGAAATCAGAGGACCCAGAGGAAACCCACCATGGAGAGAACTCGCAAACTCCACATACACTGACAAGAGCGACCATGGAGGTGCTTGAAGACTGTGCTAACGACTACGCCGCCGTGCCACCTATACACAGTATATGATATAAAACAAAGTTCATTAAAATCTTTACGCTTTACACTATATTTATTCGACGTATTTTTTGGCATGTATGCAGGAATCTTGTTAAATGTACGTGTAATAAGTAGTTGCGGCATTTTTTGGCGTCCTCGCAGGACTTCACCTGGTCTTTACACTGTTTCTTTCCAGACACACAAAAACACAGATCAGCATTTCCATGTACAGCGCTTAATTTGCGGCTGAACGTCACTGCGACGTGTCGTAACGCATGTGCACGACTAATAACAGGCGGCCCTTTAACCCAGCGCGAGCGCGTGAATTAAAAAAAAAAAAAAAAAGGGAAAAAAGCGCGCCGCGGTTTACCGGGTAGTGATGGGTGCACGAGGGAAAGAGACCCGATGGGAGACAAGCAGCAGGTACTATACCTCCATCACACGTTTACACTCTGGTGGTGTCAAGCAGATCACGCGCACATTTTTATAGCGTGTGTACTGTGTACACTGGGTGTTTCTGAGCTTTTGCCCCCTACTGCGTGTTGGTAATGTAACCCAAGCGCTTATGTAATGTGCTTCACGGCTGCTGTCCATAACGAAAGATTGCCGCTCCGCGCGCACTATGCATGCGTCAGCAAAAAAAAAGTGCGCGAGACACATTTATTCCAGGCGTTAGAAGGAGACGATAGGACGCCGGTACCGAGGTTATATTTATCCTTTTTTTCTTGTCTTTTCTTTATCTGACACTTCGAACGCATTCACTCTGATGTGAGATTAAAGACAAGGAACGGATCATACAGTACGAACAGGTATGATTACACAACAGGTAGGCTTTTATTTTCGTTATGCCAGATCATCACATCTACAATAGATTTCATTCTACAGATTAGAACATTGTATTAATATTTCAAAGTGAGAGCAATGACGTCACCACCCCTTTACTAACCTCTGTGTAAATAGTTTTTTTTTTATGTTCATGCAACTCTTTGTTGGAGAATTTTGCACGTTCGTGGTTCATCTGTGGTTTAATATAGACAAAGTTAGGATTTTCTGAGGCATCTGACTCTCACTGTATATAACTGACTGGTTTAGAATCCTGACTATTTATATACGTGGTTTAAATTACAGGAAAGTGGATATGCTCAAATATCCTTGAAATTAAGGTACCAAACTGCACTTCCTTGTTGTTCAAAGATGCAACTTTTTTACCATTAGTGTGCATGTTTAATACTTCAAAATGTGAAGTGTAAAGAGATTATAGATTTTGTTAGTTTTGCTGCAGTTGGTTAATTTATACATATTTAAAGGCATTCAAATTACTTATGAGTAATGGCTTTTATTATGTGCATTGTGATATAAAATTTTAATTGTGCCAATGGATTCAGCTTGAAAGGCTCCTGCATCCTTACACTGCTTAGGGAGACAGAGGGTAGGTATGTTTAGATAACAACCCAAGCAAAGTTTTCCCGCCTTGCTGTGCATATGAAGGCGGGAATCTATGTGGTACTTTGTGTCCTAGCTGAGCCCTGCCTTTGCTGACTGTTCTGTTTGTCTGGGTTCTAGACAGGCAATGCGTGTGTGTGTGTGTGTGTGTGTGTGTGTGTGTGTTTGCTTGCAAGTGATTGCATGTTAATGCCACATTACAGTTAACAGGGTGAATGTAGAGATTGTAGTGCTGCAAGTAGTGGGCTGTGTGTTTTTGGCTGGGAGCATGCTTTAGGCTATAATTACCTACTTTTTTGCATTACCTGCTTCATGCACTGAAATGAAAAGGCATGTAAGTCTACAACCGGTTCCATGCACGACATTCACCATAAACTGGTTCCACAGATGGTTAGTTTATTTTATAAAAGTCCCCTTTTTACAAGTATCACACAATAAGGACAATGCCATGTAAAGGAGGGAATTTATCACTTGACATTCACAATTTGGAGTCATTGTTTGCTCTTTTTGAAGTGAAGCTATTTTAGCACACGTGGATTAATCATTTTAAAAGGAGGATTAGTGTATAAAGAAAGCATGTTCTATAAGCTTCCTTTCGGTAGTTTTGCTTTATCAAGCAGAACTGATCCTCACATGGTTGTAAGAATGCAGTCAGCAGTGGTCCGCTTTAGCTGTATAGGATTGTGGTTAACCCAGTGGTTCCTAGCCCTGGACCTGCATTATGCTTACTTTGCTTATTTTGCACTTTACCTACTATAATATAGCTAATCCAGGTAACCATAATAATCCCTTAGACATTTAAAAGACACAAGAGCATCACTGGGCCTAACAATAATGTGAAGATGCTGGATTGGAATTATTATAAAAAGCAACGCTCAAGATTTGGTTTGGATGGAATTACACAATCGTGTACATTCAAAAACCAAACCCTGTATGTGGGAACATGTAGAAGTTCAGAATTTCAGTTTAATAGAATTTGACAACCTGTTCTCTTTCTCCTCTTACCTACTAGAAGGCCTTCAGTATGAGCTAGGAATATATTCAGCCATAAGCGTCTAAGCAAAACTGCTGGAATTTAGGTTTGTAATTATTAGCACAAATCCTTGGTACAGCCTCCAGCTGTAAAAGTCTAATCCTCCCTGTTCAGGAGTTCAGCGGCATAGGTTTTTTTGCCGTGCTTATGAATGACCTCATCTCAAAACTCCACTCTCCTGCAGAGAGACTCAGGGGAAATCAGAGCAAACCTAACCCACAGGATAAAGTATAGCGTAGGTTTCTTGATTAATCATTAGTTAATGATTAGAAAATGCAGACTGTAAGCTTTTTCCTTATGTCCAGGCTTCACTTTGTATCAGATAAACACATGCAAATGCTGTTTTGGCTTATCATATTACTTGCTGGTTATATATAGGGCAAGCACGAAGCATAAACATATACGTATTTTATTAATTGGTCTATGTAATGCCAGTAACATTCATGTTTCCATCCAGCACCTTATACTTACCCTGTAGGTTAAGCTATATTCAGGATATTTTTGGCACTGAATGCTGAATTTCAGGGTTATATTATATGTGATGCAGATGTTTTGACAAAAGTACAGCTTTTGTCAAAACTTCTTTTTTTAAAAGAACATTAATATAGTAAACAATCCTATTGTCATTATTAAAAAATAGTAATAATGACCTCGAGTGTGATATTGCTTTTATGCAACAGTTCCACAAACACCATTTATTATAAACAGATTAGTATTTGTTGGTTAATTTAGCCAATAATTATTATTTGCTGCCAACACTTTTCCTTCTGTGACTGGCGGAATTAACTTACCTCGCTGACATTTAGTTAAATTCTTACCAGTGCTATGTAGCCAATATATGAGGAGCGTAAACCATGGAGGTGGTGGACAGTCCAATAAATCTCATAAGTTTTTCTTAATTTTTTCACTTAGTCAACTTTAGAATATCAGCTCAGTTAACTTCCGGGTTCCAGGGTTAAATCACAAATACAGTTAAATGGAAAGCTAGTGCACAAGCATGTACAATCTCTTGTTCAACACACAGAGTAGTGTCCTTGATCAGGAGTTACAAAGGAACTTGGAATTCATGCAAAAATAAAACCACATGCTGGCAATTCATAATAACATATCAGATGTGTTTTACCATCCATTATCACCACTCTGGGAATGCCTCTCATCCAATCAGTTTGCTCAGTGGGAACTGTTTTATATAATAATTATTAGGTATTAAAGTATACAGTGATATTGTGTAATGAAGAGGAATTGTATTGTACTCTACTTAATGATCTTGACACCAAAGAAGATACAGAACAACGGATAAATGTTGATGAATAAAGATGAATACACACAAAATATTTAAGCCAGGTTATTGTCTGGCAGAGCAAACAAGGGGTTTCTATTATTTTAGCAATGACACAGTCTTCCCTAAATCAGGAGATTACTTACTGTACCTTAGCAACAGAATGGCAAACGTCTAAACATGTTACTATGAAAAAGACAGTTAACATTTTTTATTAGTTAGAAAATACCAACAACTTATAACACTGATTAATAATTACACCTTCAAGTACAATCCACATTTCTAACAGTAAGTTTCAACTTCTGATTCTGATCCAAGATAAATGTAGTTTACTGCAACTAATAAAGCACTTCAATGCAAAACTGTTTTCTATTCATTTCATGGGGGTGAGCCCTCTGTACCACATTTATCCTGTTACAGAGAAGTGCCTACACAAATACTTTCACTCCACTTGTATCTCAGAGTGAATTCTGAAATGGCCTTCATTTAATTCGATCCCAAATAATTTGCAGGTTATGCGTAAAATGTTTGCACGGAGTGAGTGTGGTTTGAGTGTTCTAGTTTTTCTTCATAGCTGTATCTGATTCAGATCTTTACAGCTTGCAGAAGTGTCAAAGCAAAACTAAACCTAGCTAGACACTAGACTTAGGTATAGGTCTAGTCCACACTAACACAGGCCATTAAGAAAACACTGTTGTAGTGTGAATGGAAAGAGAAAAAGGTTTTAGGACTATGTATCTTAGTATGTGCTCAGTAACTACTAGATCATTACGACAGTGTGCTTCTGTTTGTTGGCCAGAATCTTATATTATGCCACTTCCACTCTGTTGGAGAGCTGGTTTTAAAATTTCTTCTTGGGTGATAATATGCGGGGCGTTCAAGTCAAACGGTAAATTGTGATGAAATTTGTCATGAATTAAGACATAAAACTAATGGATGTTTACCGACTTTAAACACAGTACGGTGATGAGACTCTATGCCGCACAATGGTGCAAATGTTTTAAAGAAGGTTTACATCCATGAATGATCCATCCTGATCCTTGCTAGGGAGGCCACTGCAGTTATTTCCATGAACATTCAGCAAGCAGAAAACCGATGGATAACTTATCAACTTGCAGAAGTGACCCATCTGTCTGTGGGAATGGGTTTCAATGGCCGAGCAGCTGCATCCAAGCCTTACATCACCAAGTGCAATGCAAAAGATCGGATGCAGTGGTGTTCCTATTGTTCCTATTCATAAAAAATAAAATATCTCTTAGCTCAACGATTATTGACCAGTGGCACTTCCATCAGTCCTCATGAAGTGCTTTGAGTGGCTAGTCAAAACACACATTTGCTCCGCCTTCCCTGACACCTTAGACCCCCTCCAGTTTGCATATAGACCAAAGAGTGCCACAGATGACGCTATTGCCTTAGCCACACACACAGCTCTCACCCACCTGGACAGTGGGAACACACACGTGAGAATGCTCGGCGTCGACTACAGTTCTGCATTCAACAACATCATCCCCTCCAAACTGGTTAAGAAACGAATGGTTATTGCTATAACCTCGGTTCCCTGAAGGAGAGGAACGAGGTACAACACATATAGTATGGGATATCAC
>JAQQZT010000036.1:20779168-20797487 GCA_030068275.1 Clarias platycephalus | reverse complement strand
GTGTGTGTGTGTGTGTGTGTGTGTGTGTGTGTGTGTGTGTGTGTGTGTGTGTGCGTGCGTGTGCGTGCGTGCGTGCGTGTGCGCTTGTGTGTGCGTGCGTGTGCGCTTGTGTGTGCGTGTGTGTGTGTGTGTGTGTGGTGGTGGGTTACAGAAAGCACGAGAGCCTGATCTGGATTCTTAGCAGTCATAGACACAGCAGTCACAGGTCTTCTGGTGTTGCATTTAAGCCCATGGGTAAGAGTGTGTGTGTGTGTGTGTGTGTGAGAAATGGAGAGAGAGAGAGAGAGAGAGAGAGAGATACGCACAGGTCAGCATTCATGTGTTCAGTCAACACTTCCAAAGAAATCACCACCACCCAACTAACCCCATTAAAGCACAGCATATTGCACATTGTACTCTTGAAGGGTTTGACCACAAATCTCAATAAACACATTTTGTGTACTTTCACTTATTTTGGCAACTTATTATCCTCTGGCACTTACAGTATTTCCGCTCCGTATCCTAACCTAATTTAAGAAGCTTAGAACATACACAATTTTGGCCTTTTTTTTTTTTTTTAGCTTGGAATTTAAAAGGTTTTTGAGCCTCAAACCCCAACACTATTTTTCTTGGCTCATTTTGCTACCTCACTGTAAAATCACAATTAAAGCATGTGCCGGCTATATATATATATATTTTTTTTTTTATTGCTCCACATATGTTATTGGTGCTAAATTATATATTTTCATTGCTATGATCAAAACTGCATGCTTATGAATTATGACAAAACTGTGGGTTGTGTAGTTAGAGCATTCACAATGATATGACCATAACAGTTTTGACATTATTTGACAGTATTTTGGCATTTGTAGTTTTTATCACTTTTGTGACTCAAACATGAACAGTCCCTAATAGTATTACAATAGTTTGTAATACTTCTATATTTTGAAACTGCTTTAAAAAAAAACAATGGCAAAATCTATTTATATCATTTCAGTCAAATTCTTCACTGTAAAAATTTGTATTTGCAAATTGTATTTGATTTAATAATGTATAAAATGTGAAAATTACCTTTGACTTCCATGCCATATGTGATATGAATTCTTTATTTGTTATTGAAAAAAGAATTGTAAGAAATCTTCCTTCAAAAATCAAAAATTCTTTCAATAATTCCATATCCACGTTTCAATACTCATGGACTTAAAATCAAGTTGGACAATAGACTTATTTCATATTTTAAACAGATATCTGTGGTTACTACTGTACCTGTGATTCAAGTTAGATAATTACACTGACACTAGAAGCCACATATACATTAGTTTAGATACTTAGTGCATTGCAAACTATGTTCCATTCCCATATATAGTTTGGATAAAAGGGCTTCCTAATTAATGAGACGTACCTGATGTAGCTTCAGTTGGAGCCAACTAGTAGTGTCCTTTTAGGGTGCCTAAATGATCTCAGTTGGCTCCTCTTGATTTGTAGGAGAATGTTTTTTACTCTGATTCTCTATTAGATTGCTGAGTTCACCCACAGAGAGTAAGCCCAATGACCACTTCAAACTTGGCAAAGAAAATCAGAAGAATCTCAAGTGCATGGTGCAGGTCCTCAGAAAGCTGTGATAGAGTAAAAAGCTGAAAATTGATCCTGCTGAGTCCTAGTTTAAACTATTAGTCTGAGTATACTCTGAGACTATTATAATTTGGTCTATATTTTAAAATATGGACAGTTCATTTTGCCTGTCCAAAGTCACTGTCCCAGCTTTCTTTGCAACAGAGATGAGTTTCAGCCTTTCAGTACCTTCAACATCTTTAGGTGAATCTCATCCAATCGCATAGATCGCACCACATTTACCTTAATGACACATTTACTTTACCTCACAACAGTGTTTTGTCGTTTCTTTCTGCTTGTATATTAATGCTGGAAGAAAAAGAATTAAACACACAATTCAAGGTATTAAAAATAAAATAAGTTCTAAAATGTACGTGCTTGGAAAAAAGAAATCTGTAGTCTTTGCTACATGACAGCCAGTGACTCAGCTGTTTGGACTGCTTGAGGAAGATAATTTCACCATCTGGGTGCCAGGAGAGAGAAGAGTTTTGATGCATGTCTTCCTTGATGGATGGATGAGCCAATGCAAACTGCTAAAGCGATTGTGGTGCAGAAAGGGTAGGGAAACATTGGTGTTTAAATCTGATGTGGGCCACTACAGAAAGCAAGTGGAAGGAATGCTACAATTGGGGTGATGCGGGAGGCCTGGGGAAGATTGAAAACAAGTAACATAGACGAATTCTGGATCTGTTGTAAGGGTCACACACCAGCATTGGGCAGAGCTCCTAGGTTCGCAGTACTCCAGTGTTGATGTGAGAAGAGACCACCATAGTAACTTCAGTCACAGAAATAGTCTGCAAAACACAATTTCAGATTTCACACAAGCAGAGCTCCTTATGTTTTTTTTTTTTTTTTTTTTTTACATCTTCTTGGTTTTTACTAACTGCTGAAGCCATGGTTTGTAACAAGTTTACAAAGCATGTGCTAGACATTACCAAGAACAGAACTTCACAATCAGTAAAGGGACAAGAAGAAGGGAGACCCAAGAGACCCTAAACATCTGCAGAAATATCAAGCAAGTACCAGTCTGTCAAAACATGAACAGTCAGCCTAAACAAGTGGCAAAATATGTGGACTCATAAGACCAAAATAGAACTTATTGTTCATTTAAATTAAATAAAGATATATTTTGGTGCAAAAACCAGACAATGAAAACACAGTGTCTATGGAAAGGCATCTGGTCTATTTAGCATAAATTACTGAATGCAGGCCTTTGTTAAACAGCTGAATATAAAGAAAAATGTCATGTTACAGAACAGTAACAACCAAAAGCACAAACCCAAAGGAATGGCTTCAGAAGATGGTCAAGGTTTTGGAATGGCCTAGTCCGAGCTCAGATTTAAATAAAATTTGTTTCCTCTTGTATTTGTTTGAATACAACAATCAGTAACTGTATGTGATCTCATCAAAACTGTGTCACTGATTAGATACTTTAGATATAGAATATAGAATTTACAATGTAATATAGAGAAATACATATTTATTAATTTAAACAGCTTACAATTAAACCCTAATCTGGAACTGATTGCACATTATAAATAAAGCTCTATTGCTCTATAGCTGTATGGCTCCTGATATTGCAGGGAAATACAGAAAACACTATTACATAAACATTCAAGTTATGTGTATATTTTGTGTACAGTAAATGTGTAGTGTATGTTTGGTATATAGGGTAAATGTATATTTCTATATTCCTACACTGTGGCACGGTAGTTAGAGCTCTCCACTGTCTTTCTTGGCCTAAGTGTTGTATGGTGTTTGTCTTTTGTGGTCGGTCAAGGCCAGTGTCTCTAAGGCTGCTTATGTTTTGGGAATGGCTGAGACTTTCTTATCAAAGTGTTCTATTTATTTCAGTGTATTTCTTGCAAGCTGTGATAAGTATTAGCGTCTGCCTGTCTGTGTTCCCATTCCTGACAATCCATGTGAACTGTGGAATTATTGGTGCAGAGCAAATTATCCGAGCAGTGTTCTACTTAATGTAAGATTCATAGACAAATAGTATACTGTATACAAAGAGACACATGTAATGACCGAAAGGCAGAAAGAGAGACAGACATACAGATATTCAAACAGTAAGCATGCCCATTACACGTGTGATGGATCTTCAAGAAAATCATGTCAAACTGTAAAACACAGCCCAAAACATCCGTCCTAAAGTAGAGTGGGCTCACACTTACACATTTCCTCCAAGGTGTATTAATATCAATTCTTTAATCCCTTCTTCCCCACTCAGGCTCAGACTAAGATACAGTATGCCTCTATTGTGTTTGTGTGTGTTGAATTTAGTGCAAATACTATTTTTATTTTAATTGCCCACTATAGTCAGTTATTACTCCCAAATTTCTTTCAGAAGAGTAATGGAAACTGAATGTTAGTTCATGCTTAAATATTTAGGTATTTAAAATAATTTTGTATATCTCCCACATAATTTTCATCTCTCGAGGATAGTTTTTTGTATAAATGTAGAAATCATGCTTTTCCATTTTAAAACTGCGTATCGTCACGTCTCTCGTACGCTTTTCTTCTGTCTGTTTTTTTCTCTCATGACCACTTATCCGTTTACTGTTAACTCTCTACTCTCCCTTTCTCATCACTTTTATCAGCTCAAGTATGCATTGTCCCTTGTGAGTCTCAGTTAAAGTGCTCTTTCCTTTGGGGACAGATGATGTCTTTGCCATGCCTCATCAATTTATTTAGACACCTCTACTATTTAAAAAAAAAAAAAAAAAGTTTTTTTTTAATTATATATATTGTGCAGATGTAATATATGTATGTAATAATTTGGTATGATTTCAATACAAAGGCGCCTTCTAATTGGAATTATAATGCTATTTAAATGTCTTTGTCCCAGCAGATGTGGTCAAATTACTGTTTTTTTTTCCATTTATAATATAAGAAAGAGTACTTAGTGCTCTGGAACAAAAGTGAACGTCTATTTCAGTTCTTCAGAGAAAAATTAAGTATGGAAGTCACACCATATTTTGGTGCCTTTTTGAGGGAAGGTTTACATGTTGTCAGCAGATAAACTCATTGTAGGTCTTTTCCCTGACCTTCACAATTCAAGCTTAGCTCCTCTGTGCTTTATCAGGAGATTTTATTAGAAGGGAAAGCTTTTCTTACAAGAAAAAAAAACACGGCATGTTTCCAAGGCCACAGGAGGAGTCTGACATTCAGTCTTATATAGACATTGTCCGTGGTACAACTCCAGACTTCGCCACGGGCATTTTCAGCTAATTAGATCTTCAAAAATATTTAACCGAACAACTACATTTACACCCTGTCCAGGGTGTATCCCGCCTTGTGCCCTAAGCCTCCTGGGATAGGCTCCAGGTCCCTGCGACCCTGAATACAGGATAAAGCGGTATA
The DNA here is from genome assembly GCA_030068275.1 of Clarias platycephalus. Classification (NCBI taxonomy): domain Eukaryota; kingdom Metazoa; phylum Chordata; class Actinopteri; order Siluriformes; family Clariidae; genus Clarias; species Clarias platycephalus. Next base: position 20,792,531 of record JAQQZT010000036.1, on the reverse strand, counting down.
GACGATGAGTGAGAGAGTGAGTGAGTGAACTACATTTACATAAAAAAAAGAAATTGGATGGACGTTTTCTGCCCAGCAGCCTACTGAAGAGAGCAGTATGAATTTCCAAGCCAGACGAGTCACGCTCCCGGCCATCACTCCGCTTTGTCTGCAGAAGCGGGTAGGAACACAAAAACTTTCTTTTAAGCTCAAACAATTGACTAACATTTGCATTCTCTTCTTTGGACAAAAAAAGTATAGCAAAACAAAACACTATCTAACATTTCTTTGACTGCTTACATGTGCTTGTTTCATCGTTCTCTAATGTTAGACATGGTTTAGACTTTGGTTTTCCTGTATTGTGGCATGTTTGGAAGGCTGGTCTTGTGGTGGAAACCATAGACATTTATTTCCTCCATAGATTTTCCCATGATGGAAAGCCTGACTATGCAGGATGTTTTGGAACAGAAAGATTTAATTTATTTCCTCGTGTTCCTTTGATTAATCTGCATTCCTCAAATCATTGAAATGTACCGATTTGTAATTTGTTTGTGTGTTTGAGATGCGCTTTTGTAGTATAATGTAGGCTACATTATTACAGGTCATTGATTACAAGTTATGCATCCGCGTGCAAGTACTTAGCCAAACGCTGTGTTTCTACTGGAAAACTTGTTCATTTTACAGTATTTTGTTATGAAGAATCATCTGTACAGATTAGAGAGTAATACAATGAGACAAGGTGCAGTGGAAAGGGTTCAATTCACACTAATGTCTTGCAGTGGGATGGATTACAAGAAGCACACATTTAAAAAAAAGTGAGTTTTATAAGAGTTTCAAAATAGAATGGGTCTCAAGTGCATGTAAAAACATTGCAAAGGGTTAAAACCTTAATTTTACAGGGATCTTTAGTGTCAAATATTTTTCCTCAACTTTTTTTAATACTACAGTACATATTGTGTATATGAAACATTTTCAATTTTGTTTTATTATAGTTCATATCTAAGTGATAAGTAAAAATTAATGAGATAACTAACAGAATAATGAGGTAGAAAGGGTAAAAATCATGTGGAGAATACTGTGAGAAAGCACATCCATAAAATTGGTTTTGAATATTTGTGTAATGGTCAATTCACTGAGAATTGAAATAACGATTTTAAACAGTTTCTTTAGTGCATGTAAGATGTCACAGCTGTTCAGAGATGTCAGAGCTGTTTGGGAGCCTGCCATTCATGTCGAGAGCAAGAGATGGATGGATGGCGAGAGGCTGAGGGAGCACTGGATAAGTACTGGTCAGGCCAAGGCCAGTTGTCTGATTCTCAGATAAAGATGCAGCTGTGGAGTGAGAGGTCATGAATACAGAAGGACAGACTTTAGTCAACTGGTCTATACTGTCCTGTCCTTGAGTTGAAGACTGTTAAGCATCTCTAAAGGCCACAATAGTGCTAACCTGGATAACACGTACAGTACTATGGTCTTCATTTGAGTTCACCAGTTGTGAACACACAGTTGTGCAGTTCTGCAGGGTTAAATATCAATTCTAACACTTTTTTTCAAGTGACTATGCATACTCAGTTTGTAATCCCTTTAACTTTCAGAATTACTTTCCTCATGCCTAAAACTAAACTGGTTCAACGGTATGTAATCATGATCTGAACAAACAAATTGAAGCTGGCTAAATGTTATTCTCCAAACAGTTTAGTACTAAGGATATGCAGTTAGCTTCAGGATGGAAACGTAGGAACCGGTCATCTTAAAAAAGGCATCATTTTTATTATTTCCATCAAAAACAGCTGAGAATACATCAATCCTCCATTGAAAATATATTACTAAAGTTCTCTTTTTACAAAATGATCAGATGATGTTAAATAACACACTAGTGTCCATCAGGAAAAGTGAGGCTTATGACAGAAAAACATTATAAAATGACCAAAAAATGTAAGATCATTTTTTTTTCAATATTTTCTAAGGAACGGAAGGTTTATGTAGTGTTTTCATTTTGTTAAGGCCCAATACACTCATTAGGCAAGGATCCATTTTCATAAATACATAATAAAAGGTTCATAAAACAGCAGTACCTCCACTGGAATTAATTATAAACTGAAAAGAACAAAATTTTCATCAATGCAGTTTCTTAATTGCGTCGTACGACCAGAATCCGACAGTGGGTGCATAAAGCTGTCATGGGTGTAATCAGTTTACTGCTAATCTTATTTCCTTGTTTAACTGAGCGATAGCTGGAGGGAGACAGTCTCCCAGTGTTCTACTCTCCCCATGCATGCTCTGCTTCAAAGCTTATCTCTGAACACGGAGAGCCAGACACACATTATACACACACATTTTACCTCATGACTTGTGAACTTCCTCTATCCTCTCAGGGTTTAGAATATGCCGAATGAAGCAGCCAAGTGAGTTGTGCATGTGCTTCTCCATGTGTGCTTGAAGTGTGTGATTGTCAGGGGTAGATCAGTGGTTTAGCAATTTTCCTCTGGGATTAATAATGTTTTTTAAATCTTGAATCTTGAATTCGACCCGATCTCCACCAACTTTTACTGGGTGGCTATTGTTTATATCAGCAGGAAATTCATTGATCTCTGATAAAAATTCTAATATAATTGAAAGTGGTGAACTTTGAAAGACTGGTAACAGAAATTGTTAGTGAGAGCGAATTAATGATATGGGTCGTATGTGAATCCTGTATTACATAATAAGGGAAAAACGACTAAAGTCAAATTGTTAAAAAGGCCTCTGTGTGTATGTGTGTGTGGGAGAGAGAGAGAGAGAGAGAGAGAGAGAAAACAGTAGATGCTCCTGAATGCAGGTCTTTGTGTCCAGTGATAGCACTCAGCAAAGCTTGCACTGCCCTTACATAAGTTTTATCTGCACTCTGCACTGAGCTTTTATCACACAGAGATTTTTGGGAAGAGAGAGAGAGAAATCACTAACTAAAGATGACATTTAAAGTTAGTAAGTCACTAAATAAAAAAGTTTTTAGCATTGCACTAGACAAATATGTTCTCTAACAAGAGCATTTGAGGATATCTATGGACTGTGTCTTTTTCAGTTAGTTTTTTTTTTTCCTCCCTCATCTGTCCTCAAAATTCTGAGGACAGCTCACAGCTCAGGGATGCCAAATAAGGACACAATGAGAACGCTCAGCCTCTGCATGATGCTGCATGTATATTTAAATATCTAATCAAAGAAGAGTAAGCCACTGCCACAAATGTGGGTGTTCTCATGAGGCAGAAATGGCCATTGGAGTTCCGCATATACTGTAAAGTACCCAAAATGTGCACAGATGACAACTTCAAAATTAGCTTTGATTCCAGCTAATGAAAGCAGTACTCTTTATGTTATAATTCTGAAATTCACTGCTAATGATTTTTTCTAATGTAACAGTTTGCACTCATGCACCTACTGTAAATAACCACCCAGGCGATCATAATGTTATGCACACAAACCTGGAAGCCATGTTAAAAGTACTGCAGCTTATTATGATTTACTACAGTATGAATTTTGTGTATGGATTGTGTGTTTGCTTTGAAGCTCTGTTTGATACAAGTGCAAAGCGGCACCTGTGCAGCGATTGAGTCTGAAAAGTGCCCCTCCTCCGTAGGCTGCAAAGGAACCAAAGGCACTTTTGGGACTTCATCATGTCAGCACTGATTGGAAGCTCTGACAGCCTCTGAAGGAAATGTATTCACACAAATCAAAAGATATCCTGTCCATAAGGGTTTCAATACAACACGCCACATACTATTTAAAAAGTAGATTTCATTCAGAGATATGGTTATTACAGGTGGTGATGACTGGTGGGTGCTAACACTTTCTCGACACCTTGCAGATTTTTCTTTACTTTAATAAAGGAACACTAACAAACTTTAGAACAGTGGTGTAAAGTCTTACAGTGTGCTGCAAAAAGCTGAGCACTTCAAAAATGTTTTTCTTTTTGCAATTTTAAAATTTTTTCTAAAGGCAAGTACAAAAAAGAAAGTATCTGCCTTAAGCATTTATAGGACACACATTGAATTACTTTGAAATTGTCACATACACATTACTTCACAGTGAAATTCTTTATTCTTCACATGTCCCAGCTATTTATTTATTTTTTTTGTTAGTAAGCTGCCATTATACTGTGGCAGTCACCGATCTTTCTTGATTGTTGCTCATACACAATCAACATTGTCAGGTGTTCTGCTTGTTGCAGATCTTCCAGAATATGGATCTATTCAACAGATTCTTGATCATCTTGGAAGTGTTTGTGCCACACTTTTATTTGTTCAAGCATAATGCAAAATTTGATGCAGATTCGTTGCTCTACTCATTCAGTCATTTTGAATGCAACATCCACACGGTATACTGTACATGCTCACTCAATGGCATCTAGCAGCCCACTGACTAGTACAGTGAAGTCATCATTGTTCACACATGCGCATTCCATTCCATTCTCCCTGGCTGCCAGTTACTCAAATCGTTCGTGTTATATTATCACTGGCTGTACTTTTTCCGGGCAGACCTGTTTACATTATTAAACAAAAGAACACAGATAAAGGTAAAGTCACATATATGGAAAATTATGGTGAAGAAAAAGAATTTCTACAAATACTGTATACAGTATGTTTTTTTTTCTTGAGGTGCTGATAGAGGCGACTGATAAAGTACCAAATGCAGATCTTTGCCTGATTAAGGGTTAACAGCTCTTCTGATCCAGCCTTAGTGCTTTACAAGGCAGATGTTTGTGAACTATGAATGTTGCAGTAAACAGGCTGTCAACATAGTTCAATCTGTTTAGATAGGAGGGTTAATTGTACCATTCCGCATAGGGCTCGGGAATAGACAGCATGTATTATGGGATCATTGGTGAGGTCAATTCATTGTTTACATGCAACATTCACAGACATTGTATGAGTTAAAAAACGATCCAGTTTTAAATGAAGGAGAAGGGGATGAATCTCAACTTCAGAGGAATGCCTGCCTAGCAGTGATATGAATCAAATCTGTCTCTTTGAAGGCATGGAACCATGTAACATCATAGAGAGACTGGAATGATCTGCACAAAAGTCTCTAAAGCTAATGTTAGAGTGTCGTCATTGTTCTCCACAGCTATTTTGGCAGTTAAAATTAGCATATAATCATATATTACCTTTCCTTGTTTAATCACCACATACTGTATGAAGTCATTGTAATGGCCGTAGCATATTTTTATGACAGCGGTCATGGGTGCTTCTGAGGCAGTTTATAACACAGTAATATCTTCTTACCATAATGACTCGAACAGTAGTAAGACTAGCTATCTGTTTAATGACTGACTAGCCCTGCCAAAATAACAGCTCAACCATAAGACACTGTATCAAGACTACACGTTCCCATGCCCTATACAGGATGTAACAGATGCTCTCGATTGGCTCTGATTGATGGGCAGAAGGGAAGGCCGTTCCTCCCACTCAGAGAGCAGGTTCTCTTCAACTCTCTCGCTTCATCAGGATTTAAAGTTATGAACTCCCAGTGATGAGGCAAAAACAAAGATTCACCAAAGATACTGACAATGTTAATGTTTTCTAGATTCAACTGACTAGAGGGAGTAAGACTGGAGGGAATAAAATAATTACATAATCATTGGAGGTAATAGACCTAATGTTCTGTGACTGCACAATCTGTTTATTGTCAGATATAAGATCTTAAGACATTTGTGCACAAACTGCTCCATGTTCCCTGCTGTGTTGGTGATGCTTTTTTTTTTCTGTTTTGCACTATAGCTGTACAGGAGTGTGGGATGTGTAGGACAATGTAGGCTTCCTTTAAAAGTTTTCCAGACAGCGTCAACTCATCAAGCAATAGTACATGTTCTATTTGATCATGATCCATTTGATTAAGACATACAGTAACTGGAAACTACAGTATGACTTCCTAGTCTTTTGGTTATTTTAGTTCTACAACGGCTGATGAGTAAAATTAAGAGTTTTTTGAAGGTTAAGAATATCAGGGCAACAGTAGCACATCTGCATGTTAAACGTCATAAGCCTGAAGGCATGAGACCAGTTCATTTTCATAAATAATAAATAGGCTTTAACCAAACCTTGATTGGACTCTTTCTTTCTCTCTCTCTTTCTCTCTCTCTATTTCTCTCGCTCTCTCTCTGGCTGTCTTCTCTCTCTCTCTCTCTCCCTCCCCCATGCTTTCTCTCCTCACATTTCGTCTCATGTCTCTTGACCCTTCTCCTTCCTTTACTTCCCTTCCCCCATCTTTTCCAAACCACTTTTTAAATAAATAAAAAAACTTTACATGAAGTTGATCTAAATTAAAATGATATTTCAACAAAATGGTCAAAAAGGGTGCAGCAACTATGCTGAACATTATGGAGAGGACAGATGGGGTTGATCTCTGCCATGGGAAAAGCTAGGTGAAACGAGCCTTGTGACTTTTTCTACCCCTTCTCTACTCCACCTCCTTCTCCCCAGCTCCCTTCTCTCTGCACTATCTTCCTCTACTCCCCTCTCTTTCTGGTGGTGGTGAGGGCGGAGCTTGTGCTGGTATGGGGTGGGCAGGGCTTACCCCTGGAGGCTGCAGTTAGTGAGAGATGGCAGGTGATTGGGCAGAGTTTGGGTGACATACAGCAGGAGAGGCAGGAAGTACTGGAGCTCGGAGCCTGTTCTCTTAATTACCTCATTTCAGTTCAGCTGCAGAGAGAAAGAGCCAGAGAGAGAGAAGAAGAAGAAGCAGAACGTCTGGAAAAGACAGAGAGGAGAGAGTAAGAGACAGAAGAGGAGAAGAACAAGAGAGACAGCGAGAGGAAAAAATAGAGGGAGAGAGCTACTGCTCCCTCAGTACATGCATGTTTCTATGTTTCACCTAAAATCCTGCTCCTACAATGCTGTGTACTCAGCCTTACCTAAACTGCAGAGCTAGCCCCAAATCACAGCTCTGCTTGCCATCTAATACGGTGGTAAGTTATGCTAAAATACTTGTTTTTATGCATGCGTGTTTGTATCTGGTTGATGCCTTGCAGAAGAGGCTAAAACCTTCCTCTCTTTCTGTAAAGGATAATTCGAGCTATCGTTGATAGCTGTTCTAAACTTAATCCGGACCGAAGGGACTCAGATTTGGCGATAATACGCACTGCTCGTTCTGCTGTTCCGTTTGGCGAGTGCGAGACTAGGAACTGTGAAGCAAGTGAAAGGGAACATTCATGATCTGCTCCCAGTTTGCTGGCCTGGTTCTCACTGCTTCACTGTCATTCGAAATGAATGGAGTGTTGAGTGTGAAGGGCGTGAGGTGTGAGGTAGCTTGCAGTATCAAATGAGCTCCATTAATGACACGATTCTCTGCCCTTGCACAAAAGGCATATAATCGAGTATTAGGTTCATATATTTATTCTGACATTTTGGACTCCTTGTCTGGATCAGTAGTCATAATTGTACTGTACATCAAATGTCATATGATTTCACAGTCACTGCAAAATGACTCAAAACTTTTTCACTGGCTAATAAATGGGTTCCTGTGTGGAAGGTGATCAAAGTATACAGTGAGGACAACAGCAGTCGAGCCGTGGAGGTTCCCAGTGACATCACTGCCCGGGATATCTGCCAGCTGTTCATTCTGAAGAACCACTGCATTGATGACCACAGCTGGACGTTGATTGAGCACCTTGCTCATCTGGGTATTGGTAAGTGCATCCATCTGTGCCCCCATAATGCCCAAAAACTAATTTAGCTTTAATGGAGCATAATGGTATCACTGTTTCATGCATTGTTTTATGAGTCTTGATATTCAGGCGTACGTGCACCATCACCCCTTGGCAAAAGCTGTAATGTAACAGAACTCGCTATAAGAAATATGGCCTCATTGTGATCTAGCTCTAATCTTGCAATTTAGTCACATGCTGTGGAATGCCAAGTAGACACTGATCTTATCTAGTTTTAAACAAAACACAATGAATGGTGATTGTGCATTGAATCCCTTTTCATGACATCAGCAGACATTTTTGCAACTAGGCTTAATTTGTTTTAGAGTTACAGTTTAAACAGATGTACCACATAAAACACCACAGGCATGTTCATGTTCAACTTCCTATCCATATAATATTTGTCCTCATATGTTACATCAAAGCATCGCATTTTGAGTTTGGCTCTCAGGATGACTCCAGCATCGGTGGCCCAGTAATGCTTTGCAAGCCGTGGATAATTTAAAAGTCCGAAAACCACTTGCAATGCAGTTTATTCTTGAAAAGTGCTTACATTGGTAATTAAATCATACAAATTCACAGATGGTGTTAGAGTTAGAGAACTGTCTCAACACTCGACAAAATATGTCATTTTATACAATTTATGTGGCAGCGTGTATCAGCCTGAAAAGTCCTTGATAAACATCTCATGCAATAATCCTATACAGTGAGGAAACCACCATCCTCAGACTTCAGTTTCTCCTACAGCAAGACTGAAGATGTCTGTGAGAAAACTTGCTCAAGCAGAAAACCTCTTATAAAATCCCCCTTTGTGTGACAAGCAGAAGGATGAACAGACTTTATGGGGTTAATGGTTTTGAAGTCTGAAGCAGACACCAACAGTTTAATGTAGTGTCTGGGAGTGCAGACCTTACCTTCAATTAATCGATTTTAGTTTGAGTAGCAAAATGTAGAAAGGCCAAAGAACTCTGGCTCTAGTACTGAGCAGCTTTTGCTGTGTGCTGGAAGGCTGATTAATGACGATGTAAGTGAGGAGTGCAGGATTTATAGCAAACAGGAATGAGACAAGAAGATAGTCACAACACAGAGAGAAATAGGGATGAATATATTAGTTTGGAGAAGGAAATTTTAAATTTCTTCTCCTCCAGAAATTTCTGTTTTTCAAGGATAGTTTAATGGGTAGAAATCTGCCCAAAGAAATTAGTTATGAAACTACAACTTAACCCTCTTTGAGCATTTTTGTTGAACATCCAAAGCTGATTTTAAGTACAACTGGGCAGTTCTGATGAACTACGTTTGATGCATTCATTTTTTTTTTTTAACATCCAAAGCTGTACTTAAGTACAACTGGGCAGTTCAGATGCATTTTGTTTGCATTTGCATTGGGCACGAGGTAGGAATACACCCTGATTGGCATGCCAGTTCATCACAGGGCATGGTTTCTGAGTTAAATGGTAAGAAAAAGCTCTGTCCATTTGTACATGGTTTACATTTTTGCGGTCACAAACTGAAGTGAAAGTCAGGAATGGTTGATTATAGAGGGAGTAGTTGAGCCAAGAGGAGAAGGGAATTCAAATGTGTGCTTGTGCTTCAGAATTTACAAGCAAAAGAGTTTAACACAGTAAAAAGGAATATCAAAGCCATCAGGTTCATCTCTGGCCAATACAGAGGTAGAGTAGTAGAGGGAAAGTGAGCATTACTATGAAACCTGAGGGGAAGCTAAAGTCATGCTCATGACACTTGGAATAATCGAGAAATGGATGTCATCAGAAAGTCAGGCTGGGGTTCAGGCAAATGGTGTGAATGAATGGGTAAATGGACGAATTGTTTTTGGGAGGAATAACAGATGTGTAGGGTTTGGAATATGAAATGTTTGTGGTGAAGAAGAGGACTTCTAACTGTGGTCTTCCTTTGGAAACATACCGTAAGTAATGTTCATCTCCACTGGACAGGAAGTGGTTAACATCTCTGGCATCTCTGGCAGCTACCTTCCACGCAGGAATATTCCTTAACACAATTCTTCACACCATTGCATAATTCAACCATCTGTTCCTTCATCCTCTTATTCAATCTATGTATTTCTTTCCTTTATGCATCCCTATTATACATCTATCATTTTTGCTCCTTCAGAGTGATTACACATTTCTTCTTCACCACTTTTTTCCCCTCTCCTGGATCTATTTTTAGAAATGGAGCCAGTGAGCCTCACCTACTGTAGCACATATACTAAACAGGTGTCCATCCATCAATATAGGAATGTCTGTAGTCCACCTACTGTAGGGACTGAGGAGGCCAATGGTGACCATTGTATTTATTTCCATTTTGTATGACCGTGGAAGAATTGAATGCTGGACAGATCATTGAAACAGGACTTTTCCTAAAACGTATCTCTGTTTCTTGAATTATTGAATCTAAACATGCACCCACAAATTACCTCTAATTTGTTCCCCTAAATGTATGATTAGTGCTAAAATGAGCCCATCTGTGGCCAATAGGCTTTTGCCTGAAGGAGTTTGATATTGAAATTAGTTTAAAATTAGTATTCAGTTTATAATCTTTAATATTTATCTTAATGTTGCACAATAATCAGGAAGTAATTTATCTAAACAGTGGGACTCCTCTTCTCATGATGCACACATGGAACAATTAATTGCTTGGCTAGATTCCCTGATGGTCTGTTGGGTGAAGCCTAAGCAATACTGCTTATCTATAATTTTTTTAACCCGTGAGACCATAGTACCATCCATTGCTCTTGATCTGAACCGAAGGCCTAAATAACAATAAATTCTAAAAGAATGGCCAAATCTACTGTATGAAGATGAGTAGCAAAGGGAAAAGCTAGTGTCAGTGCTGTGGGGGAATCAAGCTTCACTTTTTCACTTTGGGGTCACCCAATACGACGTTCTTTTTACTGATTACCTTTATCATCTGAGGAAAAATTTAATTCCTAGGAGTGGTCTTAACAAGGATGATTAAATTTCCCATCCTGCAAATAGGTTGTTCTAATTTGTTTTCCCTGAAATTTTAAAAACTCAGGTCTAACCATTAGAATTAGAGCAAACAACCTATATTCTACTAATAATGTAATAATGTTTTTCCCTTTCTTTACTTGGGAAACTTGCAGACGTTTAAATAATTTAGTGCATAAGTAAAAGTTTATAAGGCTGCACATTACTGGGAGATGTTTAACATGTAAAGGACACTAAAAAATACACAATAAGCCCAGTGAACCATGCTGACTGCTATTAGGCTCTGTGCTGCTACAGTAGATAGTGAAAAAAAAAACCTGAATGAAGGTTCAGTAACTGTAGACTTCAATGGGAAATTTGTTACTTTGTCAAATCAGTTTCACGATAAGGACGGAGGCCTACTCACGCTCAATTTTGTGTTGATGCAAAATCCATCTTGGATGTAAAATTTATTGCATTGTCATTTATTAAAGAATGACTTAACTTTATTTATTTATTTATTTATTTATTTATTTTTAATGCCTTGGTTTTAAGACAATGTAAATAGCTACAGTAAATATAAAATTTCACTTTATACTGTATATTAATTTTATAATTTTCCCTCTGGGTAGCTTTTAACTTATAAAAAACATAACTGCTGGAGCTTATATGGCTAGAGTGATGGACTCATGTAACCCTACCCATACCTCAAGAGCTTCAACTTACTTTAGGGCTAGCATTATTCTTATTCTCTTAATTGTTTTTGCAAGAGCTACAAGTACATTCACATTCACTTATCCAAAATGCATAAAATGCGGATCGGAGATTCCATAGCCAGCTACTGGCAGAAGCTTGCAACTGTCCATAGATCAGCGACGACTAGAAATACCCGGTGCCTCACAGCAGGAGATCACAGATACCCAGAGAAACACCCAGCATGCCAGTGCATTTTGATGAGGCTCGCCAGCCCTGATTGCAGTTATGCTATGGGAATTAATTAGTCTTGAATATCATCATTCTAACTCTTCCAGATGGCCTGCTCTAAATAGACGCTTTCCATTCATTCATTAAACATTCGTTTGGGTTTCCAGGAGCTGAATAATGTTTAATGAGAAAAATGAAGCAATGCAGTCGAGTCAGTCAGCCTTCCCTGACTTCCCGCACCTCACACATGGTATAATCAAAGATTACTCATTGATGAAACATATTTAAAAAAAGGAAAACTTAGTTAATATATTTTTAAATCTCATATTAGCTGATGGTTGGGACAACAAAAGATAACGTAAGGAGTAAGACAAAATCCAGATACTGATGGTGTTCTTAAAATGCAGTGTTCTCATAATAATAATTTACTTTATTGAATTGTGTGTGTGTAGAGATAAATATGCAAATGGACATTTTTTTTCCCACTGACTTCTCATTTCTTGTATTGCTTTCAGAAAGAATCATAGAAGACCATGAATCAGTCTTAGAAGTGCAGTCTAACTGGGGCATGGACTCAGACAGCCGCCTGTATTTCAGGAAGAATTATGCCAAATATGAATTCTTCAAGAAACCTCTGGTGTGTAGTGTTTTTTGTGCATGTGTGTTGTTCTCGGGGAAAAAAAAAAGTCTGTGCTGCCTAGGTAATGTATAACAGATTGGCGGAGTAGCAAAAATGCAAGACAAACTTTCTTTGTCGTTTTAACCAATTTATAATCCATGCACAAAATCAACAGTTTATATACTCTGAACAGAGACTCGACTCAATTACTAGTCTTATTATTCTTATTAGGAGAGAGCAGTTTATAGGTTTTGATGGAGTTTAAAGACTGGTAGGGAGCTTTGAAAGATCAGTTTGACTTGCATCTGACTATGATCAATCGACTTAGAGAGGATTATTTCTTTCCAGCAGGTTTGAAATGAAATGATGAGTTATAGAGGTGACTTACATTTTAGGGCACAGGCTGTGAAAATCAGTTTTGCCCTCAGAGTCTTTAGTAATCATGATGGCTGGTGTCTGTTGGTAGCAATTGATGTTTTTCTCATGTTAACAGGATTTTTTTCCAGAAAGCATGGTGTCTATATCGAGTGAAGCAAATGGCCTCATGAACCACTCGCAGCTTATCCAGGTATTGTCTTTCAGCAGTCTCATTCTCGCCTTCTGTTTTAACTAAGGCTGTCAATATTATCAATGTTATCAATGTCAATATTATTAATGCATGTGATTAATCTAGAAATATTAAAGCCTTACTACTTGTTTTAACGCAAATTAATTATATAATTATATTATAGGAAGCCTAATGGCTTCCCATAATGGCAGCATGGTTACTTGGCTGTGTGTGACAATGGCACGTTTAGCGTGGATAATAAGATGACTGAGGAAACCTCACCATATGTGCTGAACGGCTGGTTCCATTATAAAAAGGTTCTAGATGGAAGTTTGGATAAAACCAAAATTGTGTGCTCGAGCTACCTTGAAGGGGAACTAGACTCCTAGAATCAAGACTACACGTGAGGTGTGGGAATGGAAGGTTCTTTATTCCAACATTGCATGTTTATAATACAAGTAAATCTGAGTATTTAAACATTTTTATTAATCAGACTATTGTGGTGGATTTTTTATTCTCCCCACATTGAAGTTGCCCTAATTTTAAAACATTAAACAAATACTGTAACTTTAATAAAAGAAATCAAAGAAAGACTCCGTGCAGATCTAGATGAAGTAAGGACAAAGTTTTATTGCAATAAAACAAAGTGAGCCAGCCTTGAAAATGCC
>JAQQZT010000036.1:20763066-20778101 GCA_030068275.1 Clarias platycephalus | reverse complement strand
TATATTTATTTATTTATTATTATTATTTTTTTTTTAAGTTACTTTTTAAATGGTAAAGGTGTGAAGTGGTACTCCAATTGTGGAATCACTACATTGTGCAGTAAATACAACAAAACTAACAAACAAGTTATATTCCAGGTTACGGATTGAAAGTCTTGAAGTTTAAAGGGTTAACATGGAAATTTGAACACAAGTTTTAGGAACTTGTGTGTTTTTTATCATTGTACTATTATGTGAAATTATGTGAAAGACTGTCGATTTAAAACATGTCTGATTTGTGCTGTTTGGGTCTGTTTGCTCTCAGACATTTCTCAACTCCAGCACATGTCCTGAGATCCACGGCTTTCTCTACTCAAAAGAGCAGGGCAGGAAGTCCTGGAAGAAGTTCTATTTTGTGTTGAGAAGGTCTGGGCTGTATTTTTCCAATAAGGGCACATCAAAGGTAATAGAAGAAAAAAACAACAACAACAACAACACAGTAATCTGTAATTTTACACAACAATCACTCTGACCCCCTTTCATATACGACATTGAAATACATAGTTAAGAGTAAGTTGGTTGAATGTCTTCTAATCTATAAAGGTTATAATACCTGCAGCTCTTTGTTCTAATCATGTATTGCACCACTTGATCTTACCACTTGGACTCTAGAGGCTAGTAACATTACTTACTTAAATCACTTCTAGCTTATCCAGTCTGAAACAAATATAAGTGACGGACAGAGCTTGGTTTGATAAGCCTGCGACAGATCATTTCAAAGCACCCTCATTCAAGCACTAATCTCCTGCAGTCCTGCTGTTAGATGTGACGGTTAGATCGAACAGCACGGCATTGTGGCCCTCGGCTGGCCAGAACTGGTCGGGCAGGATTGTCTGCGGCAGATCCTGGGGCTGTGCCAGTGTCTGAACCCTTCCCACTCACCACAGGTGAAGCTTATACCTGCTAGGTGCCATGCCAACCAGTGCTGCCCTCCTTCCCTTTTTCCTTTTTTCCCAACAAAGGGTTGTTGTGAGCCACGTAAGAGGAGCCCCGCTCTCTACTAACTAATACTGTCCGGGTGCACAAAGCCGCTCTGCGTCTACTCCACATCTTTGCATTTGATTACTTTAAAAAAACATATTTCTGCTGCACATATTAAAGCTGGCTACTTTTTGCCTGTTTCATTCCTTTCTCTTTTTATGTCCTCAGGTCTGTCAATCTCTGTCTCTTTTGTGTGTCTGTGCCAGTTATTGACTGTTGGAAAATTAGAATAGTGTAGCACATAGACAAAATGAGACAAAGGCTTGCTTTGTGTTGCTTTGCTTGGGAAAGCCTTTCTTTCTTTCCTCCCTTTCTCTCATTCTCTTCTTTTCACTTGGCTCCCTTTCACTGTTGTTAAGATAAAGCTGCTGGCATTGCAACATGTATGCATCTATCTTCTCTTGTACATATTACACCCTGGTTGTAATTGAGAGGGTAGCCCCATTTGAAACAGAAGGGATTGCTATATAAGTGTCTTACATTGTGCGAGTTTTGCCCTTGATTTTAATCATAACATTGCAAAGTCCTTGAGAATGTTTTCAAACACTGAATGCTTAATCCACATCTTTTAAGTGGAGCTTAGACAAACCCTCAAACTAAATCCACATCATTTTAACTGGTCCAGTAATTTTAGTCCCACTGCTGCAATGTAAGCCACAGTCTTAATGTCCTCCTACGCGTTAAACCCTGTTGCTGCTTTCAGCTTCTTCACTGAGATGTCTCAGAATAAGAATTTTAATCCACGACAGCCTCAGCTGTGCTTCCTGTGCTTCAAAAGTACGCCTTCACCTTAGACTTAATAGTCTATTAATAAGCCTTCTGCTGTGATTTTTACTTTTTCTTATGCAGTAATTTAGAAAGTTCATAGCTTCTTTCTTCACTCTTCTCCTTGTTGCTTTTCAAGCACTCACCAGTTCATGCACATCCTGGGTAGGCTTTCCACATTTTACTACACCCATCATGCTGGACATAGCTTACATGTTTACATTCAACCCCCTGCTATGGCAGGCTTAGGGCCAGAGGAATTTAGGGCACCCCCACCCTCTCATCATCTCCACATAATCACTATCACGCACATTGTTGTTTATTGCATTAAAACTCAGTTGATGTATTGAGAGAGGTTTATCTATGTGTTTCTTCCTCTTATGTAAGGAACCCAGGCATCTGCAGTTTGTTGCAGAGTTTTGTGACAGTGATGTCTACACTTTGTTATCAGCCAGAAAAACACACGGAGCTCCCACAGACTACGGATTCTGTATAAAGGTATTTGCGAACGTTGGTTTACAACACACCCAAGCTAAATCCGCAAACACACAAGTTTCACATATTTGATTGTGCAATGTTGATGTTGAATTATATTACACATACCATCTGTGCATAGTTAAGTTTATGATATAATAGCCCTAATTAAGTATCCCATTTGTCTGTACCTCATTGTTTAATGGGTGTTATATAAAGCCATAATCAAACACTGTGTCTGGCTTCTTATCTCGCTTCACCATTTTAGTGTTATGAGAAGCCTGAAATGATCTAAGTCATGGAGATATTATAAAATGTGATTGATATCATAAAATGTTTGAGAATGTGACTAGAAAACGTTTCTATGTGTGATTCGCTGTACAGCCGAGCAAGTCAAGCTCTGCTAGGGACCTCAAACTGCTGTGTGCAGATGTGGAGCAGACCAGAACCTGCTGGATCACAGCTATGCGCCTCTTCAAGGTGAAAAATTCCTTTGCCACTTTATGGCATTCTCTTTTTTCCTTCCTCTCTCCTCTTAACTTCTCTAAAATCCTCCCATAGCCTTTCTCAAAATAATATACATACTTAATTGAGCATATGTAAAAAAAGACCCACATAAATTCACTATATGCTCATTGGATCTTTCTCGACCTCCATAACTTATCTGTAACATGGTTACATGTATTGTAATGTATGCAGTTTGGGATGCAGCTGTACCAAAACTTCATAGAGCCGCATCATAAGCAGAAAATCTCTCCAATGGTGAGTTGATTTCTCTATGCCAATGTCTTGAAATTTGACAGTAGTTAGTTAAAATGCATGCTGGTTAGTGGAAATCCAATAATCATAGTCACAATCCACAGATCTGGTCAAAGCACACTAAGAAGAAAACATAACGTGATAATCAAGATTGAAAAATAGAACAGGATGAATTAAGAAAAACTGGGAGAAAACATGGGTGAACTATAATGATGGTAGATCACTATAGCAGTTTCAGCAGTGTAGTGTTTGGTTCTCAAAGGAAATGTTTTGAAACAGTTCAAAGTGCACATGGTCTCTCATCACAAATTCAACACATTTTTGCAGTGAGCACCCCAAGCAGAATTAGTTATGCCCTTGATCCAGCTATGTGTCTTAATCATGTATATGTTATACTATATGTTCAAAAACAGCATGTAGTCCAAATTATATACAGTACATACAGTACTGTATTACATTTGACAAAATCTTATCTCTTCTTTGGGTTAGTCCAACTTGATAAGTGTATGGAAGTAAGTCAGTTTGTCATTACTTAAGTTTAGAAGACAAATGTCAATTAGCAGAAAATAAAAGCTGACAAAATAATGTTTAGCTGATATTGTTATTGGTTTGTTTGACAGGTCAGTCCCATTGGGGTAAAATGTGTGCGAGAGAAAGAGAGACTAACTTGGAATTGTAAAGGGTGCTTTGGCCCTTGGTGCTTTGGTATTAAGTCCTAACTATATGAGGAACACATTATATACACTGTCTGGACAAAAAAAACCTCAAAATTATTGGACTACAGCAAGCAAACAAGATTTTAAATGACTGGAACTGGGTTAAGAACAGTCCGACACATTATTAAAATACCTGGAAGGATAGTGCTGAACTGTCAACCTTGTGGAAGAAATGTGGTCAGGGAAAAAAAAAAATGAATGGAGATTATTTAAATGCTTGGTTAAGTTGCATCATTAAAAATCAACAGTAGAAATCACAGCTATGTTTAATAGTGGATGTAAAAGCGTTTCCACATGCACAATGTGATGAGAACTCACAGGATTGGAACTAAACAGTATTTGTAGACTTTGGAACAATGGAAAAAGGTCATATGGTCTGAAGAGTCCATACTGACCCTATACCGGAGCAATGAGTGCTTCAGAGTAAGAAGAAAAAAAAAACCCTGAAGCACTGCACCCACCATGCATAGTGCCCACCCTGTAAGTTTCTGGAGGCAGTGTTATGATCTGGGGTTCAGTTGGTCAGGTTTAGGCTCAGCAACCTTATGTCGCAATAAAGTGAAGTCAGCTATTTGAATGTACTGAATGACCAGGATAACCTACCATTTTTTTCTTTTTTGATTTTCCAACTTGTGAAAAAGTATTTCTGGGAACATGAGGACTAAATTTCACATGTGTTGGCCACCACATTGTCAAAGCTCAAAATGGTCAGATAAAATCTCACTCACTTACAGTACTCACTCATCGTTTATACCGCTTTATTCTGTATTCAGGGTCGTGGAGATGAAATCTTTGTAAATGAAACATGTTTACAATGGCTAGTAATAGGGAAAATACCTTATTAAACCACCCCTTAAAACCTTATTTACCCTTCCCCTTTTTACAGAAATGGGAAAATGCAACTATGTTGTACATGTGGTATGTTAACCACTTATGCATAACCATTCAGTAGTGTCATAAATATCCTTGGCTGAACAGTCAAGAATAAAAAGCAACAAATGTCACAATGTGAAACAAAACTCATACAAGAAAATTTGAAACAGGACAGTCAAAATGGCAAGTGAACAGGACATCTGTCAGGTGTCTCCTTTGGGGTGCTCAATACTAAGGACTTGGCCACAGATCTGAGTACACATGACCCCAAAGTCTGGTACGTTTGTGTAATGTGAACCAGGTCCACTTGAAAGGGTGGCTTTGAGCATGCTACGCTGCACTCATGGAAGGTTCAAAGCAGATATCAAAGCTACAGTAACTATACCAAAACAAGGAAGTGGATGCCTTATTAGAATGTGACATTTTCAAAGTCTTCTGTCTCCTCTAAAATCTACGTACAGTATGTGTGCAGAACTTGCTGATCTCATCCTCTAAAGGAAGGAAGGTGTTGCAGTTATTGGAAGATTGCAAACCAAACCAGCTAGGTGCATACTGCCACCTACTGTATTGGAGAGTATGGATGCTCAAATGTACTTGGCTACAGAACAATATTACTAACATGAAAGATTGGATTGGGCACCATACAAAGCAGTAGTATGAAAACAGCTATAGTTTTGAGTGAGGTGCAATGAATTACTGACTCCAGAGAAAAATGTTGAGTGGTGTTAGATCTTGTTTTATTTTATCTCCTATTGTTAGTTTTAAAGGCATCTTGGGTCTAAAATAAAAGGAAAATTATAAAATTGAATGTGTAAATCAAAGTGCCCATGGATCCAGACTCTTAAGCCAACCTGTAAAATATACAGTATGAAGTATAATCCTAAATATAGAAAAAAATCTACCAGAATCTCATTAGCCTCAGTTTACATAATGTCATAATTTATTTAAAAAGTGCAAAATAACAGAACGCAGATTATGTATATTTTTTTTCTACAACCATACAGTAGATTTTATTGCATTTGTTAACACTAGTGTATAAAACAAATTAAACTATACATATGATTATTATGGTGTTTGGATTAAAATATGTAGTATGCAAGGCATAATACAGTATGTCTGGTTATAATGAAGCACATGGCTGTAATCAATTTGATTATTTTCCAATAACAGCATGTCCTGGTGTGTTTAGTTCCTCTTACACCACAGTATGTCACCAACACGAACATTTTAGTTAATAAATCACAGCACATTGTACCTTTTGTTTGTTGTTACATTAAATGTTGCGTCGAACACCATGCTGTGGAATTTAGTTTCTGGAATCGGTTATTTTATAGATGCTATAAACATTCATTACCTTATAAGGTTCATTTTTATCCCCCTTAAAGTAATACACAAAAAGCAGCTTGCTTTGTTCCTACTGTAAGCACAAAGTGTTCTGTTCTGTAGACTTTCCTGTGTTAGATAACTTAAAGGAGCAGCTTTTCATCTAACCGTTACACAATGACACAATTGTTAAATAAACATTTCCTTATAGAAAACATTTATATATTAAATTTTAGCGCAGAGATGAATTAGCTGTTATTGTAGAAAGTACTGTATTAAAATGAAAGCAGTATTATAGAGCTGTGGCTTGTCAGAGCTGCTGTTATTGCACATCAATCAATGCCTTCAAAACACTCAAGAATTCAGTGGTACGGTTAAATTTTCAGCTTACAAAAATAAAACTCTCTCAGAGGTTAGAATGTTCCTCTTAAATTCAGCATGATGCGTCTCTGTGTAGCTCCAGCTGGGCTGTTTTATAGACCTTCTGAGTCCTCTATCGATGGGGTAAATGGAGGCTGCAGTTTTACGCTCATTTCTGAGAACAATTTACTAATGTTGCCTCTAAATAAGAGTATTGTATGTGACTAAAGCTCCCTGAGCTATTTTTAGTGCCTTGTACATAATTGAGGAGCCAGACTAACTCTAAATATATCTCAGCATCAGCTGCTCACTGACTTTACAACTCGTCACCTCTGCCTTGTTGTTAGTGGAGCACAGCAAGTAGGTCCTAACCTGGACGGAGTGCAGGAGTGTGAAAGCATTTGTGGCTTCAAGTCTGGAGTCCGAGACAGGAGTCACGGTATTATGAATAAATGAGGAGCAAGCCATCCGTATATAATGTGGGGGTGATGTGCAGCATTGCTTACGAGAGTCATAAGACTTTTCAACACCTGCTGTTCATAGAAGTGTTCCCTGAACCATTAGGATCCAGTTACTGTTAAATGTGAGGCCCATGGTACATAGTGATTATAGTAATTCTAGACAGGACTGACTGACTGCAGACCAACACAAGAATTATGTTATACTATTTGAAAAAGCATACTCACCCCTTCTTCCTTCACCATCTACAACTAAGCAACAGGAAGGGATGTAAATTTTCCTTTGACAAGACTCATCTTGGTTAACCATGTGGAATAAGTGGAGTAAATGGTTAAACTGGTTCAACGGGCAAAGGCCATGATTTGTAATATAACTTTAGGTGTTTTTTCCACAAAGTCTTTACATACATACAGTTAAAAATAATAACAACACAGTTATTATTAGTAGTATTAGTATTATTTATAATAATTACTACTAATAATGATGATCCTGGTCAGGGTTGTGGTTTAAACCACAGCTAATAATGACAACACATTAGAATTCACCTCTGATGCTACACCAGCTTTTTGAAAGGTCACATTCTTACACATTCATGCACTCTTTCTAGTACCTAAGGGCATGACCCATTTAGTGTAGACAGGCCACCTGCATGGTATTGAACAATATGAGGAAACCCACACGAACATGAAGCCAGGACATGCAACCAATCACATACAATAACCTGAGCTCAGGATTAAACCAGGGAACTGTCAGATCATTACTAGCCACTGTGCCACGGTAACTAGTTGTACTTCTTATCAGGGTCAAAGGAATAGATCCCTGCTATGTCGCTGCATAGGGTCTGTGCATTTTCATCACTGTTCAATGCATGCAAATTGTTTTTTTCTTTTTTAAACTGATGGCAAATACGTGTCACAAGGAACTGACACACACAGGAATGAACCCACTATTAAAATTTTGTGGCTCCTTAATCCTGAAGGTACAAAAATTCATGACAGGATCTCACCATATACTGTACATACTGTAGAGTAGAAAGCTTACAGAGTGTCTAATTTCCTGTAATATAGTCATTATGGAGGACAAATAGCCAACTAGTGTGACATTTTAAAAGTGCCCAAGCATCAACCTATGGTATATAAAGCTACTAATCTACACAAATACCTCTGTCTTAAAACTTATGGTCTGTAGTTTTGGCGATCTGAACAAAAATTGCATTATTAGAACACTGGATGGCAGCATGACTCCACAAAGATAAAAGAGCATTGAAGAGTGTGTGCGTGTGTGTGTGTGTGCGCGCGCATGTGTGTGTGCGTGTGTGGTTATGTTTAATGTACTGATAGAATAGAAATTCTGAGGCCCTAGTTCTTTTTGTGCGTTATGCATGTGTGCATGTTTTTCAGAGAAGCATTTCAGAGAACTCTCTTGTGGCCATGGATTTCTCAGGACAGAGGAGCCGTGTGATTGATAACCCATCAGAGGCTCTGTCAGTGGCTGTGGAGGAAGGTCTATCATGGAGGGTGAGGCACAAATGTTGAGTGAAAGATGTTGCTTGTTTTCTGTGAAACTGGAGATGTCACATTCTCAATCTGCTGTGTAAATCTGTAGCAATACTCATCGCCGACTGAGCTCGGATATTGATTCGCTTTCATTTACCGTTTCTGTTTAATTGGCTCTGACATGTTGTGCCACAGCCAGTCAGAATGTTTTATTTAGAAGTGTGAAAAAACAGGCATATTTTGTCAGGTCTAGCACTGTGAACCCAAGTGTCTACTGACTGTCATGAGGAGCTCAGTCTGGCAGGTCCTATGATGACATAGCTTGTCTGCAACTAATATAATTAATATAGTACTCAAAGGGTTAATAAAACACTTTATGGTTTTGAGACCTATCTTTGGGTCACAGCAATCATCTGTGTGCATAAAGCAGTGTAAGTAATAACAGTTGCCATGATAGTAGTAATATGACTTGTTTGTGCATTTGGATGATAAATAGTTTTCTCTTTCAGAGGAAGAGCTGCCATCGACTCAGCCACGGAAGCTGCTCCCCCTCCCAAAGCTCCCTATCTAACATAGGTCAGTCTCCCATTCTCACTTCCATTTTCTTTTTTTTTTTTTTTTACCTTTTATGGTGTATGCTGAATATGTTCTCCTACTCTGTAGCAATCCACATGGCTCAGCCGTGGTTCCACAGCAAACTGTCTCGAGACGAGGCTCACAAACTGATCACCCAGCATGGCCTCATTGATGGGTACTTCTTGTTCCATGTGTTTTTTTTTTTTGTTATTACTATTAATCTATTTATTTATCCATATCTTCTTTATATCTTCTATATTCTGCCACTATCATTTCAATACAATGGTGCAATTTTCCATTTTGTTTCTATTCAGAGTTTTCCTTTTAAGGGACAGCCAAAGCAACCCCAAGACCTTCGTCCTGTCCCTGTGCCATGCACAGAGAATCAGACACTTTCAAATAGTGCCTGTAAGTTCTGTTTCAGACATACATTTTTTTTCTTCTAGACAACAACAAAGTGCAAAAATGAGATGAAATTTAGCATTAAGGTAGTCCACATAATTCAGTCATCTTGGAGAATCTCATCTTAGGTTATCGGTATGAATGAACATTGCATAAGCCCACTGCATAAGCCACAGGCTTCAGTTTGATGTCTGCTGAAAACATTCAAACCTAAACTGTGTATTTAATGCAGGTATGTGAGTGAATATTCCGACAGTCTGAAAAATACGATTTTGACATTTGTAATGTAGACAATAGAAATACATTTCATTTGTACTGCAACTTCCTTATTAGCATATATGTCTTTGCTATCATTTCAATGAAATAAGTGTATTTATGGTTGTGTGTGTAAGGTTGAGGATGATGGCGAGCTCTTCTACAGCCTGGATGATGGAAACACACGTTTCAGTGATCTGCTACAGCTGGTGGAGTTTTACCAGCTAAACCGTGGAGTGTTGCCCTGCAAGCTCAAACACCACTGTGCCCGAACCACCCTGTGAACCCAGCCCAAAACCGTTGTCCAATCACCCTTTGAGCTGTCAGAAAAGAAAAAAAAAAACAGCAACTACTCCAACCCATTCTACTCCAACCCCAAGATCATCCAGCTCCTTCCCCACACTTATACACCCCTTCTCGTCCCTCTGCCAACCCTGAAGTTCACCTCTGACCCTTTTGCGCTTCATCACACGACCACACACATTCACAGGGTGACTCTGGATAAACCGACAGCGCAGCTCGTGCCTTGGACAGGAAACTCACACAGACTCTTCCTGTCTAGTTTCAATGTTCACTCCTATGTGAAATAATGATCATAAGCTGTGGGGTGCTGCAAGATCAAACAGACTTTAGTGGAATTGAAAAGGGACTTGTTAAGTACTGAGGAGTGTATGAGAATCCACTCTGGGACTGTGTTTTATAATAAGGCAGGATTGATAGCTCTTTATGAAGAAGGTTTTGGTCGATTGTACTGTACAAAAATGTAGACATTGCAGCTTGAATGATTTGTATGAAGCTTTCGAATTCTGAGGTGATGGGAGAAGCTAAAGTAGCAACCTGTCAGTCAGAGGGCTGACAACTTTTGTGTCCATATCATGTGAACAGAATAGACAGACATGGTACAGCCATAATCACACGTGCACAATAAGCTGACACTGCTGGTTTTGCCAGCAGGAAGAGGGCCTTCAGGGGATGTAGACACCCTCCTTTGAGCTTTTGGGTATAATGTTAAATGTTTATGTCTCCTTGTTAACTCATGTGACAAAATAATTCAGGTATTTTCTAAAAAAAAAAAAAAAAAAATGTGATATGTGTAGTTTGTTTGAGAGGTGAGACTTTGCTCTGTGCATGCTGTAGGCCACATTCTGTCCAAATGCAATGGGTTGTATTAGCATGAAAAGGCAGCTGTCAGTGCTGCTTCACACACTCCAAGCAGACATGCACACATTCTTTTGGTCTTTGCTTTACCAGAACATGGAATGTACATACACAGAGACATACAGTACACACTCACTTAGAGTACATATGAACATAATATACACACACAGCACCCTAGATGCTGGATCACACTGTAAGTGGTTTACATGCTGAACATTAAAACTCGGACAGAATGTGTGAAGTCACTCATTATCAGTAATTGAACAAATCCAATTTTATATTAAAATGCATATTTTATGGATACTTGTTATGATTCAGGTTCATAGTGTTTAACACCTGAAGTGGTAAGTTTCTGTTTTACAGAACAGTGAAGATGACCACTACAATCATTGTCTGGCGATGTGCTGTTTCTTCAGGTTGTGAGATTTCACCCTCAAACCTTCCCTTAAGAAAACAAAAGCTATTAGTGATTACGAATCACTTGTAACTAACATGTTGTACTGTAAAAAAGAAAAAGAAAAAAACAACAACAAAAAAGCTAAATAAAGAACACTTGATAAAATAAAAAGTTTGAATACTGTAAAAACATTCATGCATTTGAGTTAAAAGCCAGGAAAATGTTTCTTTCTTTGTTATGTCTTGTTACAGTAGGTCTTGATTTTGGGCCATGCTTATACCTTAGGTTGCAATTCATATTTTTTTTTTTTAAATAGAAAAGCAAACAACTTTTCTGCCTGTGTGTAATACTTGAGTCATGTTTTATAAACTTTAGTATGCAAAATGAACCGACCCGAATGATAAATTGTTTTATATTCCTGGATAAAAGACAATGCATTTAGAAAGGTCTTGATTCACCATGGTATTTGCACTGTAGTCGAAACACTGGTAACTTTTCATTTCCAATGCTGAGGGATGACTGTGACTTTTAAATCCTTTTGTCAAAGGAGTAGATTTATTCCCATGCTTCTGCTGAGAAGTGCTCTGCTCTTTTGATACAGGCCCTGACAGTGTAGTGTATGTGAATGACACTGTTTATATATGTCTCCTATAAAACTGGCTTTGTTCACCTGCCTTTACACTGTCATTATTAACACGTGAACTCATCAACTATTCATGCTCCTGATTTGAAGCACAGAGTATAGTAGAGTATTTTACAGTACACCTTCTTTCTTCATGTATTTTTGTAGTGTTGATAGGACTTCACGGAAGCCCTCATAATCATTTTCTTTTTGGCTTATCCATTATTCTTTTATTTGTTTTGTGGGTTTATTATGAGTCAGATTGCTAAATAAAAAAAAAAATAAGTAATGAAATGAATGGAAAGAGATATAAAGAGAAGTTTAGGAGTATGCAATGTGCACATATAATGGTGATGGGTTTCTGTAGTTATGAATTTTTAAAGATAGTGATGATCTGTAAATTTAATATTTCATTTGCTTAATATATCATTTGTTTGATGCAGTTGCATATGATGAGGAATTGAGATTATCTTCATAGACATCATTGTTTATGATCTGCCTTTAAGCACAAATTGGGTAATCTACATGACATTTAAATTGGCTAGAGCAATAATTAAAATTTACATGATTTTTAATTATGTCTCTTTCAGGTCAAATCTAGCATCCAGCCAGTAAACACGTCATAATCATCTGGTTTTTTTTTTTTCTTTCTTCTTTTTTACATATTTATTTATTCATTCATTAGTGTTAAGACTTTAGGATCTTCAGCAAGGTTTCAACCATTGCTCATTTTAGGCACTTAAAATCTCATGCTCGTTAAGTGAACCATCAATAAATGTACCACACCACAGTGAGGGAGACACACAGATTTTAAGCAAGGTCGATGTGATGGCACCTCGAAGAAACCTGCAGAGAGTCTCTACCAATAGAGTGTTATTAGCACCAACAGGCATAAAATATTCATGGCTTCCTGAATAATTAATGAACAATCAGTATAGTATAAAAAGAATTTGGGCCAGTGGTAAATTGCAATGTGTCTCACACCAAGCAAACACTAGTTTGTACTGAAACTTATCATCACTATATCAAGCTCAATACATGAATGATACAATACATGAACGGCTGAGCAAAAAATAAATAAAAACATATGTGTTTGGATATTTTGTCCATTTTACCTTAGACCGGTAACTCTTTTCAAATGATTTAAAGTTGATTAAAATTATTATTTAAAAGGAGAAAGTTTTGTCATCAAAAATCTCTTTAAGTATTTCACATATGTCCTGGGCCTTTATGTAATACAAATAACATGCTGTTGAACTCAAGTACCCTATTTGCTGGTCAGAATGCAGTCTTTCAACCACCTTCAGCCATTCTTTTGGCTTCTAAGTCAAGTTTCTTCCATTACTAAGTCAAGGCTTAAAAACCATTTATCACCACCAGACACATCTTTGAATTGAAGAATGTACCTTTTTTTACTTGGTGCTACAGTTCTGTCTACTTCTAAAGGATTTTTTTATTCACCTTAAGAATATGTTTCTAGACTTTGGTACACAAAGAAAATGTGAAATTTCCTGTCTTTATCCAACGAATCAGAATTCTAAATGATCTTGTTTCAAAATTATATTTTGATGCTTGTACTGTATGCAATACAGATCCAAAAAGTATCTTTAAACATCAATGCAGTTTTACTCGTCTCTTATACAGTTTATTAGCTGCACGATTTTTTTTCGGTTTAAAGCCAGCAGTCTGTATAAAATTAGCAATACACTTAGTATACTTGTATAAGCTTAGGCTAAGCAATTGCAATTAATGATGTAAACTATATGGTAGCATGCATGGAATTAGGTTTTCATTTGTTTTTGTTTTTTTGTTTTTGTTGATTTAGATATTTGAAATTTCCAGCAGATGGCAGTAGATGACTTGCTGAGTCTGCAGTTTAATTTATTCAGAGTGCCAGCACAATATTGATTGTAGACAGCTTGAGTTTTGAAGGGCGCATGAGCATTAAAATGAATAATTTTGGATGTAATTATATCTAATAATTTTTTAAAATATAATTATCACTGGTATTTTAATTAGATAATATGCTCTATATACTCTGCAACCAGTCAAGAGACAAGTTGCACAGTTTCATTAAGCAGTTTTACAGGTGATACAACAATTTTTAAATCAAATCATATATGTTATTATACATAATAAGTAATCATATCTATATTTGTATTATGTTTAGATTTATTTGTAGTTAAACAGTATAATGCATAATATGCTACAAATTTATTTTGTATTTATTTGATTTATATATTTATAATGTATGCATATTTCTATTAAAAGACTATAATTTCTTCATTAATAAATATCAGTTTGGTCATGTTGTTGGGGATCAGGCCATAGGCTAATGTATAGAATGCTTTATAGAAACTGTTTGTCTGATCTACAGAATTGGTAAAGTAGATTATCTAAATACAGAGTAACTTAATTATCTACATCAATAATAATAATAATAATAATAATAATAATAATAATAATAATGATGATGATGACATTTTCTGTCACTCTGACTGAATTCTGGAAAACAACCAAAAATCTTAACCAAAGATTTAAATTTTCTGTCCATAAAAAACACACAGAAAAAAAACACTCTAATGTTTCCTTGGATTTCCTTTATCTTCAATTATATTACACTTTCACCATGGAAAGTCACAGCATTTTTCTTTCATTCAGCGCTGTATTAATTTTTGATTGATTTCTTGTACTTAGCGGCACGGTGGTGTAGTGGTTAGCACTGTCGCCTTGCACCTCCAGGGTCCGGGTTCGATTCCTGGCCAGACTCGATTCCCGTCTCTGTGTGCATGGAGTGTGCATGTTCTCCCCGTGCTTGGTGAGTTTCCTCCGAGTACTCCGGTTTCCTTCCACAGTCCAAAGATATGCAAATCAGGTTAATTGGCGTTCTCAGATTGCCCGTAGTGTGTGTATGTGTGTGCCCTGCGATAGATTGGCACCCTGTCCAGGGTGTACCCTGCCTCATGCCCTAAGCTTCCTGGGATAGACTCCAGGTCCCTGCGACCCTGAATACAGGATAAAGCGGTATAGAAGATGAGTGAGTGAGAGCGATCTTGTACTTAATACAGGAGAGTTGAGCCACTCTGAATATTCTGTTCCAGCTGATCATACAGTTTCTATGGGGTTAAGATCAAGAATCTTCATGTGTAAAAATTATTCCAGAACCTCTCCTTCACAATATAAGTCTGATTAATATTGGTATTGTCTTCCTGGAATATGCTTATGCCACCAGGAAAGGAAAAACTCCATAGATGTGAGAACCTGGTCATTCAGTACATTCAAATCAGCGGACTTTATTTTATTGCCAAATAATGTTGTGCCTGGACCTGACCATTTGACGCAACCCCGGATTATAACACTGCCTCCAGAGGATTGTACAG
>JAQQZT010000036.1:20742118-20752395 GCA_030068275.1 Clarias platycephalus | reverse complement strand
ACCCTCGCACCCAACCTACACCCACCTCTGGATATTATTCTGATCGCTGCTGAATTCAAAAAATTTGTTTTTGACCTTGGTACATATCGGCCTATTGATACATCTAAGAGAGGTCCAGCCTACTGTGTGTGTATGTTCCTCCGGCCAGCGAGAGAGAAAGGAAAGGAAACAGAAAAAGAGAGAGAAAGAGAAAAAGAGAAAGAGAGAGAGGGAGGGAGGGAGAGATCTGTGGGTTTCTTCTCTGATGTGGACACAGGCAGAATGGCCGTGACCCCTGCGGCCTGCAGCTTTTAGACAGCAGGGTGAGTAAGTCCCCCCCTTGCAGTATACAGCAACACAAAGCATGTTTGGCCTGACTACTGTGCTGTGTTCAGCTACAGATATGCTGCATTCATGGCTTTTCGCACAGGGCTAATGGCCAGGCTGTGTGCCGCCTCTGAAATGAGCTTTGTAATTACTGCCCTTAGACACTACGGTGGACGCAGCAGAGCCGCTTTATGGTGCCGCACCATGTTTTTCTGTCAATAAGGATTGATGTGGCTTTCAGCAACGTGTGAAAGACCTGTTGTCACTTTCATTACCTGAGCAATTTTTGTGTAATTCATTACTGAAAAGAAGTGTCTTAGGCTTATACATGACATTGTACATTTCATTCGACCGCAGCAATGCGATTTGTCAACTCGAAATCTAAAGTGAATTTGAAAAGGATACAAATATCATCTGATTCAAGACAAGAAAATTTTTTAATACATTTTATTTTTAAGAAAGTGCATTTATTTATTTATTTATTTGTTTGTTTATTTATTTGTATTTAATTTTTTACCAAAGTGCACCGTAATGCCACTGTAACAATGAAGATGCTAATACTTTTGCTTAAATTACATATAATGCTCATGACATATCTGCTTCACTTACAGTATTCTGATGTCGGAAAAGCATGCATGCTTGACTGGTGAACTATGTGTTAAGCTTTAGAAATAGTCCATTTATACCTTCCACCCTCCTAGGTCCAGCCAGACAAAAAGCAAATGTTGCTGGTGTGAAAAAGAGATAACATATTAAAACCCAAAATATATACGGTACATTCTGCACCCATATTTTGTTACACTTTACTTCAGCCACATCTCTCATTCATACAGTTATGTGTATTGCAAGCCACAAAAAAAGATTGAATTTCATCCCCAATCTCAACAATGACAGTCTACAGATTTATATGACAGATATTAGTGTGTAAATCATCAAGGTAAACTTCATCATCAAGTTTTATGGTCACTGTATGGTGCTATTAGATGAATTCTGCTGAAACAAATGCACACACATACAATCAGCACAGTGAGTGATCCATGACATTGCAGGCTGAGGGTCATACAACATACTCATTTAACATGTGGCAAAAAGTAAGAAGTTTTGGTAAATTGTCAAATATCCAGCCAGACAAGATCAAAATGGCCTTCATCAATATCGGCGTCCGACTTCTCTTTCTGCAGAGCAATAAACTCTGACCCTGCAACCACTCGCTCAGTCCTGAGACGATTCGTCAACCAAGCATGTGACAGAAAGAGAGCAGGGCAAAGACTGTGTGTGTGTGTGTGTGTGTGTGTCCATACAAACATTATGAAAACCTGATGTAACTGTATTTAAATAATCTTTCTTTCCTTCTTTCTTTTTTTTCTTTCTTTTTGTCTTTAGATGATATGTACTGTGACTAAACCTCTTTTCTGCTTTTACTTCTGCCTGGCTCCTGATTCTTAAGACAGTCCAGACACTGCATTTTATTCTGAAATTATTTGTCTCATGTTTTCCTCTCAGAGATTTATACATTGTTTTCAGATCCTCTGCTAGCAGGATTAGGCTTATTGAATATAATCCTAATACAGATTAGTGTTAGTTGTAATACCTCATTTAAGATTAAATGAACTGATTTCATGGTGAATTGTGAAACTACCTATATGTACAGTATAATATAGATAAAGATATATTTACATTTGTTAAAGAAACAGTTGCTCTTTTCTCATACTCGCATACTGCATATCATAACAGTCACTAGTTCTTTTACAATAAAGCACAGCGGCAGCCGTCAACCACTGAAATGCATATTCGGATTTAAATAAGCTCATTCTTTTAAACGAATCTGATGTTCTCCAATTAGTATTAAAGCAAATATGCTTTGCCCTTCAGCACAAGCTCTAAAGCTGACTCATATTGACTTATCTTTGATCCCTCAGATTGAGGGGAAGTTGGTGTAAGCAGGATCATGGGGCAATATCAGGGTCAGAAAGTTTAACCCTTAAATGCCTGAGTGTTCTGCAGCTGTTCATATTTTAGTCATAGACTTTTAGTATTTGTAGATTTTTCTGAATGAGCCCTAAAAAGCAGATAATCAAATAACCAAATAGAGTGTGAGAGAGTAGGCAGAAGAACAGAATCAAGGCTAAGGATCATACACAAACAATATATTAATGTTTAACTAATTATTTAATTTGAAATAGGGAATTAATTAATAAATACCCATTAATAAGTGTAATTAAGAACTGATATCATGTAGAGTAATTAAAATAATTAATCACATATCAACATATTAAAATTCACAGCAGAATTCTCACTTTCCCTCAGAAATATACAAGTTAAACTAAAAGAAATATCAGTAAAAATGGGCATATTTAGGTTAAAATAAACAAATTGAATTAAGTACACCAACAAACTCAATTATTTTATAACACAATAGCAATTTGTAAAGGCTAATATAAAAAATGTAAAAACAAGGTTAAAATAAATTGATTTGTGTACTGTGACTCAGTATTATTCAATCCTTTACAATCATATAAATCTTTTTAATAATGTAGGTTGACCTAGACCAAGTAAACTGGGACACTTTTTAATGCACCTTACGTACTAAGGAAAACAAACTGTTCCTATTTTTACCCTATTATAGTATGACAAATAATGATATAGATATTTTTGCCATAAGGGAACAAAATATTACCCAATTTGTATAAGAATAAATCAGATTGTCCTGCTCTTCAGAAATGGCACAACTCTAAGTTGTTAGACAGTTTAAGTATATTCTAATAACTGGTAATGCTTAATAAAATGCCTATTATGGTTTACTTACCCTGCATTATTTAATGCATGTTACAGTATAACGTACAAACCTTGACCTTCAGTATTAATAAGCTTTAAGTGACATTATGCAAAGTACAGTAACATACAGTACACTTGCATTAATAATAATCTAAATCTAAAGTCAAATAATCAACACATCTTTCATTCCATCAATACGTAAAATTCATTCCACAATATAAACCAACACCATGATTTATTAATTGCCACATTTGCAATTGTTTAACTACAAAAGTCAGAATAGATAGTAAATCAATATTAAGATCTAGACCAGAGGTTAGTAAGTTATCAACATGCTGTAATTTAATTAATGTGGATTTATTTTTGCCACAGATTAAATAAACATAATTCCACTGAACTTCATTAATATTTAAAGCAGTTTAAGCAATTATTTGGTTACTTTAATGTTAGTTATATTAAATATTGTTTTAATAATTTGGTAATGTTAGGTAAAGATATCTTAATGTAAAGCATTACCTATTTATTTATTTGGTCATTTAAATCAAACTCCAGTGAAAAGTTACTTTGAGAGCTGTTTATTCTCAAACCACTGTATTGTTTGAATGTTATAAAAATGGGTGTGGGTAGAGTCTGTGAATGAAAACACTTCATTATATCCGAATGGGCTAAAGGTTAGTGCATTATTTGAGTATTGGTGTAGGCTTATTATTGTGGACATTAGAGAAAGGCATTATCAAAACAAGTAAAAAAGAGTGAAATGATAAAGGGATAAGTGGAGGAGAATGAAAAAGAGGTAAAGGAATGGAGTATGAAGGGGAAGCGGTAGAGATAAGAGGGTATAGCTGAGTGAGGTAAAGGGGAGCAATGTGGAGAGGAAAGGAGAGGAGGGGAAAAAGAAGTAGAATGAAGAGATGAGTAGAGGTGATAAGGTATGAGGGAAGAGAAAGAGAGAGATAGACAGAGATCAAAAATAAGATAAATGTGGAAATGAAAGCCAATAAAAAACAAGAGGGGAGACAAGTAAAGAGAGGAAAAGAAGTGTGGATGAAAAGAGAACAGAGAAAATAAAAAAGGAGAAGAAAATATTTTTTGTGAAGAAGAGGGCGATGGAAAATGAGACATAAAGGGAAGAGTTGGGACAGGAGTAGAAAGAAGAAATGTAGATAACATAAAAAATAAATAAAATACAATGCAATAAAATAAAAACAAAGAGGAAAGCTTTGACAGGAGGTTTAAAAAGAAAAATAAGTACACAGAACCACTCTATAGGCTCTCCCTCTGAAGCCATATAGGTTCCGCATAACCAAAAAGTGAGTGCTTTCTTCCCAGCAAGGGTTTTTAGGTAAAGACCTTTTAGGAAGCTAAGAACTTGTAACTATTCAAAGAACCACAAAGAAAGTATTTAATATGTCTAAGAATGTACAGGGTAGATGAGTAGAGAGGACCATCAAGGAGACAAATATGGAGGTGTGAGAGAAAGTGG
Source organism: Clarias platycephalus (assembly GCA_030068275.1). NCBI lineage: Eukaryota > Metazoa > Chordata > Actinopteri > Siluriformes > Clariidae > Clarias > Clarias platycephalus. The sequence continues at coordinate 20,747,831 of JAQQZT010000036.1, read as the reverse complement.
ACAGGTGGAGATAGAAAGAAATGTGAGAAGTATGATGAGGAGAGCAGAGGGAAGAGGTGAGGGGAACAGTTGTGAGGAGAAAGAGATATTATTATCATAAGTTATGAGAAGAGATAAGTAGAGGGGATCAAAAAAGAGAGAGGAGTGAGGGAGAGAGGGATAGATATGGACACAAGGCCACATCAGCATACAGTAGTGTGGATTTGTGTTACTGTGTTTTCAAACAGCTCTGGGAATAGGAATGGCAACTGTGTACAATAGACTTCCTCTGTGATGCATAAAATATGGTTCTCAACTCTGAGAAATGTATTTAAATATAATAAATGTAAATATTTTAATGTAAAATGTAGTTATTTACTAATAGCAGAATTATTGCTTCATTTATGTAAAACTTTATGACCTGGTAGGTCAAATCAAATAATAATAATAAATATAAATATAAATATTAAATATATTATTATTATTATTATTATTATTATTATTATTATTATTATTATTATTATTGGTAGTAGTATGCTCTTTAAAAGCTGTATTTTTGTAAGATGTTATTGTAAACCCCCTTAACCCTTACTCGTGCCAGTGAAATTACATCCTGTAGAGTATTTGAAGCTGGTAGCAGCAGGCCTCGTGAAGCGTTTGCTCTCCTAACTTTGACACACTTTGGGGTAAATATCCTGTTTTGCCAAACACTGAAGTGAGTTGTTATTGGAAGCTTTACACAATGAAGTAGCAAAGTGAAGCACTACTTGAGACAAGGATAGCATTTCAAAGCTATCGACAGAAAACCATTTACCTCCCAAGAGCTTACAGCCTCTTCAGGGGCTTCACTGTTATCCTCAATGCCACAGAGAATTAATTCAGAATAACAAGAGTGTGTTTTTGTTTTTTGCTTATATTTTGTAAGATTTCCCATCAATTTACAGCACTCAACAGTGTAGTAGAGATGGCATAGTGAAGAGCTAGTGACTGTCTTGATGGATAGTGTTAATGCTCTACTTCCTATTTTGCACTGGTCAAAATTCAGCTACAATGTTTGTATGTATTCAGCTCATGTAAGGTCAGATTATATCAAAATACATATTAAAATGTCAAATTTAAGCCTATTACTTATATCGATTTAAAAGTAGACTGTCATTTAAATTACTTCTATATTGGATCCACACTACTAAAGATATTAAATGAAGGAAATGTGGCTCTATTCAGCAGTCCTGGCAAACTATAAATATAATGCTCATCATACCAAAGTCTTTTAGCTTGTAAAAGATTTTTGTCTTTTCTTTTCTTTTTTTCTCCATCTGGCTTTTCTCATTATATACGTCTAAGCACATCCTTGACATGGAGGGATTTCAAGATAGGAGACATAAAAATTCAAAGAGCAGAAGCCAAAGTGATAGAAATTCAGCACCATGCAGACAACTGAATAATAACATTAATGAAATTTTTACATTGACTAAAAGTCAGAGTTCGTCCTTCATTAATTTTAAAGTCACTCTCTCAGACTTGGAAATGTGTTCGGACAGGTGGCTCTTTTCTCCATCTCGGCATGGCCTCGTGGAGAAACCTGCTACCCCACAGACATTCTCTTAGCGCCACTCATCATTTTCAAACATGACAGTTATGGCTAACCTTTCAGCTTGAGACACACTTTACTTTTTGGTCTTCCACTTCACCACAATTTTCTATATCACCCTTTAAATTTTGCATTTTATGCATGCTGATGTGGCCCCTTGCATGCAGCTGCATATAAAACTTAGCTTTTACTAGTTCTCACTTATGCTGTAACTGACACTGTTTAATTGGTGTTTCTGTGGAAAGAAAAGAGGTGTGTTTGAATGATGTGATCTCAGACCTTTTGTTGTGTGGGAGGCTCCTCCAAAACCCTCCATGATGGAAACATACTGAGGTGAGGAGGTTAATGCAGCAAATGCTTTGTGATTTTGCTGCTGAAGGCGTTGACGGGCCATAGACAGTTGTATTTATGGCCTTTGGTGTAGTCTTTCCTAATGTTCAAGGAAGTGAACAAAAAAAATGTTTAACAGTGTTGAACTGCCTTTTTTAACTTAACATGTTCATCGAAACACAAATGTTTCAATCATCCTGAGCATTTCATACGTAATGGGTTGGAAATGGGTCACATTTGTTTGCCTGGTCTTTAGAACCTTATTATAGTGTTGATTTATATAGAGTATACAGCCTCATGCATCGCAAAGATAACCTGTCAAACTAAGATTTGGTAAAGAGAACCAATCAAAGTTTCAGTTTCCATGATGCACCTGTTTAATTCCACTCAACTCATTCATCCTCAAAAATCGTTTTATCCTGGCTAGAGCTGCGATGGAGCCAGAACCCATTTCAGGAACAATGGGCATGAAGCGAAAATACAACTGAGGACACCTGGTGCACACATCCAGAGACAATCTAGAATAGGCCAGTGGTTCTTAACTCTGGCTCTGGAGGACCACCTGCCCTGCATTTTCTCAGCTCCCAGTACACCTGAGTTAACTAATCAGCTAATTAACGGACTTTCCTTAATTGAAATTGGTGTGATAGAGCAGGGACAACAATCAAATGTTCAGGTCAGGTAGTCATCCAGGAGTTGAGAACCACCAGAGAAGGCATTCCACCTACTGGTAAATTCGAAGACTGAGGGGGTTGTGAGGAAACTCACAAACCTACCTGCTACACCACTATTACTCCCTTCAACTTCAGAAATCTAATCCAATTTTACCTTATTGCCATTGGAAGCTTTTTAAAGATGTGAATACAGTATATACATTAAGTTACAGGTTATCTTAATTTGATTCACCCATATATTAAGATCTCTATCATCACTACCTTACTTACATCATCCTCACAAAAGATATGAACGAGTGACGAGTGGTGAGAGCTGATAATACTAACCAGTCATATTGTTGTAATTTTAAATATTAATAAAACTACTACTACTACTACTACTACTACTACTACTACTAATAATAATAATAATAATAATAATAATAATAATAATAATAAATTCTAATACATGACTTAATATTGTTTTAGCATTTCTAATTAATCAACTGATACAATATTCAACAGCTTTTGTCTAAACAACACCAAATGTCTTGCCGGGGCACAGTAAATAAGAGTAGGTAGATTCATTCTTTAAATGAAAAGAATGGCCGCAACATTACAGACTAAATATAATATCGAAAATCACTTAATTCCAACATCTATCGTGCTTTCAGTTGAAGAAATAGCAGTATAAACTGTTATTATTAATATCAAGGACACTTTAATCTCAGTGTCTGTATGTCTCTTTCCTCTTCCTTTCCTAGCTCACCAGGCTATTATCCCAACAGACACTTCTTTTTCTGCTCAAGAGTCGCACGACTGCCTGCCTCCAAAGCCTTCTGCAATTATTCTGTCTTTCTTCTGAGGGTCTCATTCCTTCCCTCTCTGTCACTCTTCTATCCGGGCTAGAGCTCATCCCTGCCCATCTTGTGTTTAAGTAGCTTAGTCTATCCTCTGAGTTGCTGATTTCCTTGTAGGCCTGAACGTCCTTTAGATGTGATCACCTTCCTCCGACGCCCCCGGGATTAACCAGGCCAGGCCGCCGCTCTCACCAAGTCTCGCCTCTACCTTTGTAGTCAATAAAAGACTAACTAGAAAAGAATGAGAGGATAGGGGAATCAATCTAGTGGAAGCCACCCCACTGTTTTCTCATCATTTCTGGTGTCGTGTGTCATCTCTGACTGTAACTTGGAAAAAAGCACAAGCTCAGTATGGGGGATGGTGTTTTTTTTTTTTTCTTTCCTGTCTGCGTGTTATTCAGGGTTAAGGAAAGATGGGATATAGAGAGGATATAGGAGATTTTGATTCAGGGATTGTTGGGATAAATAGTGTTTTATGCTGTGTACATTCACACAGGAGGGGTGACTATTATGTGCTTTTGAGTACTCATAACACTTTAAGATCTGGGGATATGGACAGATGTGCTCTGTGGGATCTACTGTCACATGAACGTGTGTGTGTATGGCTGCTTAGTAACAGAGCCAGCTGGATTAGATGGGGATGTATATTTGATTTGCTTTGTGAAAGGATAGAAGTTGTGCTGATTGGCAGTATGCAGACCAGACCCACTCAGCAGTATCGTATTGTGATCAATACTTACGTGTAGTGCTGACACTCTAAAGACTTCTGTAGTGAACCAGTCACAGTCCATGCCATCTGCTATCTAGTTTAATATGAGGACATTCAATATGTTCTCTGAGGACAAGCTCTTGCCAATTTATTGGCTAAATCATGAAGGTTTTAAGATATTTAATATTGACCAAAGCTCTGTAGGTCTTTATATTTGCAATTAAACGTAACAACTTTAATAACATTGCTAGACAGTTGGCAGGTTGGCGCAGTGGGCAGCATTGCCACAGCTTCAGGTTCCTTGGTTCAAACCCGAGCTTGGGTTTCTGTCTGTGTGGGTTTCTACTGGTTTCCTTCCAAATGCAGATAAGTGGATTTTGTCCCAGGAGGTGTTCATTTTTTTTAATGTGTGCATGTGTGTTTTTATGATGCCTTGAACTGGACTGACATCCCATCTACGGTGGATTCCCAATCCACTGTCACCTCCCTCTGACATACTGAGGATCCACCATTACCCTGACCAGGATAAAGCAGGTACAGGGAATGACTCACCATAGCTAACAATGCACCATGAGTGTGGGTAACATAATTAGGACAGCTGTGTTTTCAAACAAGAAGAAGGCCTAGGGTGCTTTCACACTACGGGCTCTGGCCTGGACCCGAGAACACCTAACCCCAAAGTTTGATATGTTTGCGTCATGTGAACACTCCATACTGTGCTCTAGCATAAATCAGTGTACAGTTCCTAAGTACACATTAAAATGTACAATGTACCTGTACTTGAACGTGGTTCAAATCAAATGTGAAAGCTAATTCTACCTAAGCACACAAGTGGACTGCTGCTTAGAACACAATGCCATCAGTGCTGTCTGTCTCCACCAATATCTTCATGTGTGACATGCACATGCTGATCACATCCTCTGAATTACACAGCCATAGCTGATAAAGGAGGAAGGCAGGCGAGAGGGTCACTGTTAACATTTTCTCCATTTACTCTTAAGCATATTATGCACAGCACAAGTGTTAACTTCCTTGAACTCTTCTCCTCTTAGTGTTTATTGGTGATTCGCAAAACAATAAGGTTTATTCTGCCACCTACTATATATATATTGGAGAACGTAAATTGAATCCGATTGAATCCTGGTAAACTCAGGTTTGGACCAATATTAGCAATGGTACCTGGGCAGGGTACGAATCAAGTGTGAAAGCCCTTTCGAAAGCAAATCTACTATAGACAAAAATGTTCAGTAACAGCTAAATGTTGAATTTCTATTAAGTTGCGCTTTTATTGAAACATCAATGTATACAAACTGTGGCTTACAATCATTTGTATTACAAAATATACATGTAGGCTCTAAGGAAGTGCATGCATATGAGGGGAGGATCATTTGCATACTGTATGTGGTTCTTTATTGCAGGTTTGTAAAAACAAAAACAAATAAACAAACAAAAAGATTAGGATTTATTCATTCAGAGGTGGCTATATATTGGGAATGATCAAGAAATTGCTTTAAAATACTCGTACTCATTTACTAACTTACTTGCGTATGTGTGTGTGTGTGTGTGTGTGTGTGTGTGTGTGTGTGTGTGT
>JAQQZT010000036.1:20653320-20676573 GCA_030068275.1 Clarias platycephalus | reverse complement strand
ACACACACACACACACACACACACACACACACACACACACACACACACACACACACACACACACACACACACTCACGTACACATCCCGTAGCTTGCAGCATGGCCCCGATTAAAAGCCAGTTTTGACTAAATTCTTGCTCACCGGCGTGCAGATTTAGCCTGAGCTCTCTCATGAGAAAAAGGCCCAGGCGGTAATTGCAAACGAACGAGGATTTGCCGAGTTGGAGCCTCGGGCAGTGTTCCGGGTTAAAGGTCACGGGGGGGTCAGTGTTACACTCATGGCAGCCTCACTTCAACCCTGTTTCACTGGAAATAGAAGTTGCTACGTCATACCGCCTCCAGCAGCATGCAGTACAACCTTCCAGCCGCCCCCAGGCTGTATGTTTACATGTTTGTGGTTTTGCACGTTGCTTCTGAAGCATCGAACGCCGCTGTCTGGGGCTCGACAAATACAGCTTGAGAACAGAACTGCTTGTTGTCTGCAGGAAAGAATGGTTACATTAAAACACTGTTCAAGGATAACAGCGATGTCTATTAACGCCGACTAGAGACAGGCATAATGGCAAGGATTGATGCCAATTCTGGCAAAAAAATAAATAACAGAAATATCACAAATTTTCAAATCACTTTTTCTAAAGATGCCTTTTATATTTTTGGATTAGATCTTGATGTTAGTCATTTTTTTATATATATATATATATATATATATATATATATATATATATATATGTTGCATTTTGACGAATTGTTTAATAATGCTATTTCAAATCGCACTCCTACATGGAGGTAATGAAGTTTAGTGCATTTTTCTGGTACACTCCTAAGCTTGTGTGAAATGAGCTCATGCGTCTCTGTTGGCCTTAGGCCGTCTTCACCTTTCCATTCGATTTCTGCAGAGAAAAATCGTATTTATATAAGGCAAACATGTACGTAAAAAATTACCCTATATTTATAACTGCTTTTCCATTTTCCAAATCATTAATGCGTGCTTGTGTTTAAATAAATCCATGAGTCATGTGCACAATGGAGTGGGTTTTTTTTTTTGTTTGTTTTGCGTTTCGTTTTGTTTAATTTTTATCCATGCTGTAGTGTTTCTTTTCTTTTTGTTTTTTTTTTGTGTCTTGCAGTGTAAGAAACCCGATTCTCATTTGAGCAGCGAATGACCCCGGGCTCTGTATATTGATGAGTGGGATTTGTTCCTTAATAGAATTGTATCTAATTAATTAGCTTTTAATTGGGAAGAATACAGAACATGCAAATACACACTCGCAGTTGTATTCACTCGTTACTTAACTACGTAAATAATTGTACATTCATTTTCTCTTAATGGAACGTGGCCGTTCATGAAGGCCTTTTCAGGTTTATTTGAGCTGCTGAGCTGTTTGTGTGTGCATGAATGTGTGTGTGTGTGTGTGTGTGTGTGTGTGTGGGGACTCACTGTTCTACACAAACTCATTATGCTCAGTGGACCAGCAGAATGCCAGCGAACAGGAAGCTAAAACCTGTTCAATAACAACATTTTTTCCATTTCATTACATTGTTTAATGACAAACGATGACTATCTTAGTGTAAATAAATGACTCTGATCACCAGACTATTTAGACTGCAGACGGAGGTTATTCTAATGTGTGTTCTTTATGGGATAGACATTAAATTGCATGTAGACTGCTGTTTGCATTGAGCAGAGGTGAAGGTGAAGGACCTGTTGTATTCATTCATTTAGTTTAGGTTTCCTTTTCTTTGCCTAATCATGACAAATTGACATCCTCCCTTTTTTCTTTCACACATTTCTGCATCGCACTTTCTCCTGTCGTTTCTCGGCTCTACAGCCCATTCCCCCACCCCTCCACCCCGCCTTCCTGCCTCTCGCTGTCCTTCAGGCCAGGCTCCAGCTAACGCTTTCAATTTGCTGCCATTAAGACAGCCAGTGAGCCGCCTTAGTTCGCTGCAAACCCGTTTTGCTTTCATCACGGACTCCGTCCTAGGAAAGACCGTCCTGACATGAAGCTGAGTGAATTCATTTGCGTTCCGTTGCAGGAAGGAAAACTGTGCATGATCAGAGTAGTGTGCAAAATGTCAATTCGATATTCATCCACTTAGAAGTGCACCAGTGCTGTCAGCAAGCTTTTTTTTTTTTTTTGCACCAGTATTAGCGTAACAGTGAATGGGCGCTGACGCTGCCTTTATGGCTCTTAAATAGAGCTGAAAGTGGTGTGCAATGAACACTATTAATATTTATTAACACTCTGGACCAGGAGGTTAAAAGCAGCAGTTTTGTTTAACTGTATGATTTATTGTGCTCTTGATGGACTACACAGCTGTGATGTTGAAGGTTAGTCTCGGTGCTGTAACCATCACGGAGATTCATATGCACATGACCTTATGGAAACATCCCAGTCATTTTCGCATGAAAGTATTCACATTATTTATACATTAGTGCATAGACTTGGACACATTACAAATGTGTTAATGTGATTTTTTTATCAAATGTATAATATGTAATTCATACACGACAGAAGATATATGTGTGCGTGTGTGTATGTGCGCGCTAGTTGCTGGTGCTTTTGCTCAGCATCACACCTGCATTAGCTCTGAATTATACCTTTTTCCTCTCTTCAAATCGATATGGCGATGACAGACGAGCACTGGCAGTGAGGTATCACTCTTCTGAAAGAGAGAAAGAAAAAGAGGGAGCAGGAGTGAGAAAGATGGATCAGCATGTGCCGGAGACGTGCCGCTCTCACAGGGAGTGTGAGAGAGACAGATGAGTACTTGTGCCCAAAGACCTGTGGCTCTCTGTCTCCAGAGCGCACTGATCCGGAGGAAACTCGAGGCGAGACAGAGACAGGAGACGGTTTTAGGTTTTGCATACGATATAAAATCAGACCAGATTAAGCTGAAGCTTAGACGCCAGGATTGAACTCACATGACAGGTGAGATTAGGGAGGCCAATAAAAGCAAAAAAAGAGGACTAATATTTTTATGAAATACTGCAGTAAAAGCATGAATATTTTTTACCTAGCAGGGAAACCAGAGTACTGCTTAAAATACAATTAAACTTGTAATGGTAATTTTATTAAATGTCTTCAAAGGTAAGTACTGTAAATTATAATCCAATCAGTCATTTCTAATTAGTATATGTAATTTATATAAGAAATACTGATGATACCTTCAATAAATAAAAATACAAAAAGTGTATTGTGACAGAATTTATCACAATATTGTTATATTGATTTATTGATTTATGTGTACTATGTATATTAACTACACACTCTCAGAAGAGTTTTTCTATGGATGCTTCTACAGAAGGTTGAGTTTAGATTGATTAAAAAATAAAAAGAAGGGAAAAGTCTCTCATTCCTACCAATTACACACCTGCCTTTAAACAGAAAGTGTTTACAGGTTAAATTAAACCTTATTGGGATTACATTAATAATAATAAGAATAATAATAATAAGAATAATAATTTTAAGTAATTTTACATACATTTTAAACATATACATTTAACTAAATAATGTTCATACTTAAACAATAAATGAGACACAATGAGAAAAACAAGAATAAGTGTAAAATGAAAATAAAGAATATAATAACATTCATTTTGTAAAAGCAAAATAGAAGAAATTATAAAAATTTAAATAAGAAAGTACATTTGTCATTAAATAAAAATATATTTAATGTTAAATATAGTTTCAAAAATAACACTAAATGAAGTCATAAAATAAATTCTAAAAGTAAACAAAGAGATAGAAAAAGGCTAAAAGGAGATAAGAATAAGAGTTAAAAACCAGAAAGGATCATTTATACAGGACTATTACAATTTAGATTAAGTCCCTTTGAGTACTATAGATATAAAAACTAAATAGAAAAAAAGATGTAAACAATCATAAAAGTAGTAAAATGAATAAAACAATCATACAAGTAGTAAAATTAATATTAGAAAAGTATTTTAGAACAGTTTTTATTTACCGTAAAAAACATGAGTTTAAAATACTTTAAAGGCAAAAACAAGAATAAAACCAGACAAAATCTTAAAAAATAAAGGCTGAAAGAAAAAATGAAATAAAGCATAAAACTCATAAAATGGATTCATCTGCTTTTAAATGGTGGTATAGTACAGTCCCCAATCCATATTGTCTGTTTGCTTGTTGATAAAAGTGTGTAGTTATTAGGCAGAGTAGCTGTTAGCCTGCTGGATGATCATGGTGTTGATAAAGCACTCCGTAGGTTTTACCGGGTGCTGAAACACACTTCAGTGCCTCCTGTGTGCTGTATAAAGCTCAGATCTGTATTCTGTGATGTGTCCAGTGTGATCCTCTATTTGAGCCATGCTAGAATGTGCCAGTGGGCGAGCCAATTTCCCATAACACCCCCCTCCGCTCAGGAAAGTTCCCCATGCAGCAGGGCCATCTCACTCCAGTAACTTTGGTGCAGTACAGTCCAGAGATTTCTATTTTATATTGACCAGAGATTGCTTCAGTTTCCTCATTCCACCTTTTGAGCAGCCCATGTTCTGCGCCTGACCTTCTCCTGCCACTGCAGTCAATAGTGACCGCTGAGCGCCATGGAGCAATGCTATTTACAGCTGACCACCATGCTGTCTTTCCCTTTTGTCTACCGCTCGTAACACGTAATTGTTCAATCAAAGTATTATCGGGATTCTTAATTGCAATTAATTTGTACACTACCGGAAGAACAATATCCAGACAGCTCACTGACATGTTTAGTTTTTTTATTTCATTCATTATTCCTTTGCATTCAGTCAAGTTGGGTTTCCTGGTTTTATCACATATACAAAGAAGCACTAGACATCAGTCACATGTTCTGTTTGTTAATCTGCGACATGGAGACCTGCATGTTAATGCTAAGGAAACAGGGTGTCATTTTGATATACGATCAGTGGCAGTAATTACATTCTGCAGTTATGTACCTTTTCCTGAAAAAAAAAAAAAAAAAAAGCTTTCTCTGGCAGGGAGTTTCAAGAGCTTTGTTCATATATGTGCCAATTTTCTACTACCAACGCCTACCAGTATAGAGTGAAGAGCTTGAGTAGAATCTCGATGTGTGCTACACTGAACATCCTCTTAGATATAAGCCTACTTTTATAATGTAAAATATGTAAATGACCCATTTTATTTGCATATATTGATCTCCCCGTAGTGTCATTTCTCCCACAGCTTTAGTGAAGTGAAACTTATTCGACTAGAAGTTGGCTAACTCATAAATAGGCATGTCTTTAAGTTGTGAAGTAGATGGACGAATTTGGTTCCCAGAGGCAGATTGAGCCTCGCTCTGCACTACAAAGGATTTTCAATCAGGAGAGATGTAAAAATCAATATAGAGTACCATGGGGCTAAGGGCCTCCCTTAAGGAAAATGTGTGCCTGAAGTTACTAAGGCTAATAAAATCTGCTTAGGAAAGGCACAAATGTAGCACGCTGAGCAAAGTTTTATTTCTCCTCTGTATGTTAGGTTTTTATAGTTTTTATTCTGAGGGGCATTCAGCCACAGCATAGACTAATATATAATCCAAACTGATCTACTGGTCAGACTGCTCTCTCTCTCGCTCTCTCTCTCTCTCTCTCTCTCTCGCTCTCTCTCGATCAGTAGATGAGCAAGGTAAGCAGTGCTTTAGAGCTTGGCAGTACTGATGAGGCTGTTTAAATTTCGCTCAGATATCCAGTACCGACAGACCTCTACATTTTTCATAAGCCACAGGGATGTTCAGTTACCACATCATTTATTTTTTATTAGTCTATACAAACTACAATAATAATAAACTAATCACTGATATAAAAACATCAGCCAGAATATTGTTTATCTGCTGTAAACGTTTTGTTGCATTGATGGTTTTGGCACATGATTTGAAATGAAACAGGGAAAAGACGGCTAGACTGTGCTGCAGAATGCAAGTACAACTGAAAATAATAATAAGTAACTTTACATCTGTATGGAGTAAATATATAGAAATGTCTATAGATCAATATAGCATGTGGTCAGTATTTTTTTATTATAATAATTGGTGCGTGATGGTATGATTATTATGATGTAAATATGTTAAATATGTTTGTTCTATGATCTGATACAATTTCAACACTCAACAATGAAAAGTTAAGTGACAACCATGAAGCAGAATACATCTCTCCTTTTCCCTTTTTCTCTGACTGGTTTGATTAGATGTAACTAATTGATAAAATAAATAATATAAAGTAGAATCATAAATGAAGCAATTGCAAATAATATTTGTCAAAATCGTGACATCTTCTGATAATATATATATATAATTTTTTTAATTAGATTTCAATTGGCTGATTGGTTTATCTCTCTGTGGCTTTAGATGTGTTTTTGAATGTCGCGTTCTTCTCTAACGAATATGAACTTTCCTATCCCCACTGTGATTTCTTACCTAGTAAGGAAATGGAAAAGCTGCCTCAGTGCATGTTCGCATGCAAGGTAGAGAGGAAAGGAGATTTCACCCTAGATTGTGTCATGAATTTAACAGCATATATTAGCATTATGTGTGTGCTTTCAGCACTGGTGTGCTTCAGGTCCACAAGACATACGTACAGTACTGTTATCTCATTTGCAAAAAAAACTAAATAATAAAAAAAAATGTGAGACCAACCGATACATTTTTTTTTTAAAGGTTTTTGTGTATTTTGTGCATCAAATTTCTTTTTTCCTCACAACTAGCAAATATTCCATTTTCATGTCTTAGTTTAGCTTTTTTATTTTGATGTCACATTATTGCAACCCAGTGTATATTTGTGGCTTATCGTAATGTGTATACAGTCTATTAAGTCTGGTTTCTCGTAAATTTTGCTCATGTTATTTGCACTTTTTACTTCTGACTTGTTCATCAGGGATGAAATCTAAAATCGCCATCTGAATTCCTGCAATGCTGCTCTCTGATATCTATTGTGGAACGAATTATACTCATAACATTAAATTACATTTTTCTTTTAGATTTTTTTTTTGAGCAGTGTACTGTATGTTTCCTCCTCATCAGCTAAAAGTTCTTGTGATCATAGTTGGGAAACTGCAGTGGGTCACATGCTTGGAGCATCTGCTATGGTGCATTATAGCTGCATAATCTATTTTGGGTAAAACCTTTAAATGGAGCTTTTGTAATGTTTATTTAAGTAGCAAGCGTTGCAGGACTTCGTGCAGCTGTGCTTCTACTATACCTGTACTATATGCTGCCCATACTCGCTGCACCTGCAGATTACCTCTGAACTGAGGGATTCTTTCAGCTAAATATAAACTCAAATTTTTAATTCTCCTTAAGTGTCAAGGAGAAGGGCATGAGAAGATATGATCAGAAGTGGAAATGTAAACGACAGTTTGAGAATACGAGAAGTAAGAAAGTGACGGCGCTTTTTACTCGCTGAGTGTGTTTTTGTGCTTGATGAACAGTCAGCAGTAGCGATCACAATCTAGCAAAGCATTCCAATGAGTCAGATTGCAAAATGTACAGGCTGCTAAGTAGCCAGAGTGTTCAAGGATTCATTAACCACATGCCATATTTTTATCTTTGACATATCTAATTTTTCAAGAGGTGCCTTATCTCACAGTTGGTCAGAGCTAAATGTTTGACTTGTGCACCTTTCATCTAATCAGAAATAGTTCAGCTGCAACCACCCATGTAGAGTGGTGGCTTTGCATTTTATTCTTCTGTAAACAGAAATTTGCACAAACAGCACAGCAGCGCTTGAATGGGTTTATTAATTACATCAACAACATGTTAACAGGAATCGGATTATCCCATGCAGAGTTTATTTTTCCACTTCACAATCACTTTTGTTGTGGTGTGTGTAATGGAGGGTGAGTGTGAAGTAATCACAGGCCTGAATCGGACCACTGAACGAGGTAATGTGCTCATTTGCAATGGACCAGGTCTATTGGTTTGTAATTTAAACGACTGCCTGCTGTCTTTGTATTTGCTGAGAAGTGCGGCCACAAACACACGTCCACATTTATGCATATGCTTGGAATATATTTTCTGTTTTTTGATAGCCAGATCAATTGCTAAACCTGCTAAATGAAAATTCTCCTTTTTTAAAGCAATATTCTATCCATAGGCCATATCTTTTTTAAATGAATACTCTCGCATTATCAGGTAATATTGGTTCTGCAGAGCAAACTAGGTGGGTGGTTCTTTGAAGATAGTTGGTCAATTGTGTTGTAGGTCCGCAGAGGAATAGTTTCGGATTTTAGAGCTGGCAGGATTTGTCAGATTCCAGCAGAAACTAATGGGAATGTAATTTAAAAAATGGTTGAGATGGTTGCCTAGAGCCAGTAGTTAAGGGTGTGAGTCTGGGCAGTTTTGTAAATACAGCCAGTTGGGCACTTGGGGTGATGGCCAGGTGTGGGTTGTTTTCTGAAGTCAAAAGGTTGGGCTGGTTCACCAGAGCTTGATTTTCTGATCGGTTCCAGAGACCCACTTTAGTTCTGAAGAGCCTAGAAGTTTGTTTTCACAGTCAGCAAGCATGGGAGGCTTTCTTCAGGATTTTGTGTCAGGATTATGCATAGCTGTTCAAGGCTAGCAGGTTGGCTTGATTCTTTATCTTCATCCCTGTGTGGATTAAGGCTTTGGGACCGAGCCCTTTGGGGACGTAATAGAGTTTGGTCAACGATGCTTCATGCAGAAAGGTCACAGTCTTGGGCTCCTCGCTTTTGAAGTGTGTAAGTGATCTCTTGAGACATAGTGTGTGCATGAGCGAGAGAAAGAGAAAGAGAGAGAACCCACTATCCTAGTGTAACATCCTCACACCAGGAAAGTGATAGCTAACTTGTAACAGTCCCTAATCCTAGACTTCAAGCTTAGGTAAAGGCTAACCCTAGCCAAACCACAACCCCAGGTCTCAGGGTGTTAAAATTAGATCTTAGGAATGCCAGCAATCAAATGCTGGACTCTTGAGGAAGACCCTTAAATCCACAGCTGATCATCTTTCTAACTGACCTGTAACTCCTTTGTAAGCTGCCTTGGATAAAAACATCTAAAAATGCAGAAAATGTTAATATATCCTGACATCCACACTGGATCTCTTCCAGATCCAATCTAGAATCACCTGGACTCTTGACTCATCTGCCGTTAGATTTGAAAACATTTCCTGGCTAAAGTTGAAATTCTTCACACATATTGATGTTGACATGTATTTGTCCATACTGGTTCATTCTTCCAACTTATTGACAAAAAGTCTTATCACATTACTTTCTGTTTGTTTGTTAGAGAGACAGAGAATAATTTAACTTTAATCTGTTTGTAGGACTGAAGCAGGCCTTTTCAATGACTGTGGATGTGCTTAGCTTGCTTTAGAGCTCTCCACTGACTCGCCAGTCTTTTGGCCTCTGGTGTCATGCCTTAATGAGCATCATTTGGACAGAACAATGGCACTGCGCATATGCCCGAGACCCCGTGAATTATTGCTTTGCATAAGAAAATGCCAAATGTAAAACACTTGTCTCTTTCGCCTGTCGAGTGTTAGGCAGACAGAACGCCATCATGGGCTATTAGGCAGTGCAGGCAGCACTGTCAACACCAGCGCCTCATCCGCTCTGAAATCATCTATGATTATGTGGAAAGGTTGGAACGTTTAAATTTGCATTTGAATGATGACATGCAAGTACATTAACAATGCTATGATGAATTTAGTGTGATGTGTGTTATTATATCTGTTTGCTAAAAATCAGGCAGTGTTTTTTTTTTTTTTTTAATGTTGTATGGGAGGATGGAGACTAGGTCTTTTCAACTTTCTAGCTTGTATTTCTTTTTTCTGCCCTGACCAGACCACACCCAATTCATTTAACAGCAGTGCTTCTCGAAGAGTGGTTTGGGTAACCAGAGAGTCTGTAATTTATCTTTTTTTAACCCAGCTTTACCATAATTAATACATTTCCTATTAAGCCCTTATAGTTATTATGCTATTTGACTGGTCACTTGAAAATCATGGTTTGAATCCAAACCTTAATAAAATCAAAAACAAGTAGGACTATAAATAATATCGACTTGGATCTAATGCTTTTTGTCAGTGGAAAGTTCAGATCTAAAATGCACTCCATTTAAAATGGCTCCAATTAAGAGCCAAAACCTAAAATCGCACACATTTAAATAATGAGCCTAACATTTAAATACTTGGATTTTGTTCATAAAATAATCTGTACTGAGGGGGTCTGTAAATTAATTTTACTGTTAAAAGGGTCCCTGGCTACAAAAGTTTGAGATCCCCTGTTCTAGAGGACAGAAAAATACTCATATTTTATTTTTATTTACAGCAAATGTAAAGTGTGCCAAGCTTGGCACTGTCCTATGCACATCACAGGGTTGCTGAAATTGTAAGAAATGTGTGAACTACTATGATCATATCTCCTGAAAAGTTGTGATTTTGGATATTTAAAGCTTCTTCACAATTATCTTTATTATAATCTTTTTTTTTTCACATTTTACTTAAGATGTGTTTTAAAATATTTTGAGGACAGGTATCAAAGTTCAAAACGTTCGATTTCTTAGTTTAGGCTAGACAATTAGACATATGTTTTGCATATTTCCTAGAGATGAGGGGGAAAATGGATTTCAGTTATGTAATAACTGAAGTTGTAATTAACAAATTTGTCATTTCAAAGTTGTAATTCTTTGTATGACAATTCATTTATCTTCACACTGACTTCGAAATTAGTTTTAAATAAAATACACACATGAGGTGGCAATATGTTGCATTTCCTCCCTAATCTATTTACATTGCATAACAACACCTGCAACAAAATCTGAAAAAGAAAAAAAAAATCTAATTGGAATAGTCACAAAATTGTGATATTAAAAGAATACAAATCGAACCAGTGCCTAGGTATCGTGATAATGTTGGAGGTCCCTGTTGATTCCAATCCCTAACACTTATCCTACCAATCTGTTAATCTAATCTGAAGCCCTAGATTTATCTTTTGATCCCATTTTAAATCTTATGATCCCATTTAAATATTCATACAGCTCCAACAGTTTCTCTCTGTGATTTTCAGCAGTACTGTAACATTATGTGATCAAGCCAGTATGGCTTATTGAATTATATCTATACATACTTCTCACCAGTTAAACAAATGTTCTTATTGACCTGTAAAGCAGGAAACATGATTTGATTTAGACACGCAGCAGAAACAACACAGACACAGATGCACAGTAAATTACTCAGTACAGCAACAATAAACTTTGCATTTATGAGAGGCTGATTTACATTGATCGCTCTCTACAGCATGTGTGCCATAAAAAAATAATAAAAATCAGGTGCCTATTATATATTACATGTTTATTTTTGTGTGCGTGTGTAGTAGAGGGGATGTATCATAGCTAGATTCAATTGAGTGTAAACATTTAAATCTGGCTCAGAAAAGGCTGCAGAGGCCCTCGTGACACCTCGAGATACATTATTCAACATGCTGACTGCGGGGAGAGTTTGAGTCCAGGCCAGCTTACTTTCATATGCACCAGCGGAACACAAGCTGCCTGCTCTGATCTGCCGGAAAACTCGAGCCAGCACTGGACGCTCGCTAGCCAAAACGAGTTCAGCTTCATGCAAGTCTTACCAATAGATCACTTTCACACTCTCTCGCCACTCACGGACAGGAAAGCTCGCATGTGTGCATTTGCCGGCAGCGAAGCCTTAACATGGCATCTCTAAGGCTTAGCAGAGCGTTGTATTACAGTTTCTTTTCAAGAACAACATTTAATGGTGTTTGGCAATGTGGGATCTTGCAGATTAGCTGTCGGGGTTGTACAATTTGTTAACGATATTGAAAGACCTAAAGCATTCGACTTTAGTGATTTGCATATTATTAATTTACATCTCTGCATCAGTAAAGATTTAGGTGTGGAGATGTTCCATTTCATCTATATGATAGATTTCAACTTAAAATTGCGTACGTAGAGTTTTTGAATCTTTTAGTTGCACGACAGTTTTGTTGCATTGATGATACATGTAAGATTTAATTTCAGTTATAGCTTTGCACATAGTTCAGATTTTTTTCATATTGGTAGGGCAGTCACTGGAATTTGTCTAATTCCCAGCAGTTTAGCAGCAGGTTTATTAATTGTTGTTTGTTAATTGGATGAAGATTATGAACTAATTATACAGATCTGAGGCAGAAATTAAAGATGATGTCTTTATACCTTGATACCTTCTTTTATTTGACCTCATCTCAGCAATACTGCATAATTATACATTTTATTCTATTTTATTTGATATAAAATTTTAAAAAGCACGGTTTGTGTCATGCTGATGGCTGTGTATTTTGTCCTGCAGGAAAGCAGTGTTTGGACAGGTCTGTTCAATTTAGATGGCCATCTTAGTAGTCAGAAAATTGTTGATATTCAAAGTTTCGCTATCAGTATTGAAAGTGGTATTGTGCCCTGCCTAGTTCTTTCTCATAGTAATTTATTTGAGTGAATCATTTTAGCCAAAGCTTTTTCTTTTTCTTTCAAATACTATTACTTCTAGTGAAGAAGTTGTACACAAAGAACATCTTGTTAAACATTTTAATTGGTTATTATCAGGAAGACCTTTCTTTTTGAGTTCTTTGCTATTTAAATGTTTTAGCAGGAGTTGATCAACATGGAAAGGAGTGCAGATTTGTCTTTGTCTGCTGCCTGTGCCTCCTTCTCTTTACAGAAGACCAAATAAAGATATTTTTCATTCACAGTGCCTCTGACCATTCTCTGTCCTTGGAAGAGACGCTCCACTTCAGCATATCTGATTCCTCTATTGAAATTAAATTACCAAGGCTTGGACATTTAGTTTAAAAATGTTGAATTTGTTCGCTAAATTCAAAGCATTTACAAATGGTTGAAAGGAACTTTGTGTCCATATTCAATAGGTAATTTTTTATGTCGTTTCAGAGGATTTTATTATGAACAAGGTCAAGTGCTCCTCACAACACAGTTCCTCCCACAGTACCTTGGTTATGTACAAAAGAAACATTTTCATGAGTGTGTTTGTAGTGCTAATGCTCTGACTTGTTGATCCAAGATCTGTCCCCATACCCCTATATTTGCCATGAAGCAGCCTCATGCATTATTACTTTACTCATTTTTTCAATCACTTTATTTTCCATAATAGTGAATATGAGTTTCTCTCGCTCTCCCTCCCTCTCACTCTTTTTCTCTCTCTGACTCCCTTTTTTTTTTTTGTTCTAAAGTATGCTGTTTATTTCTGAGGTAAAATTGAAAGACTGGTAACTGCTTACAGGCCTCTACCCTTTCACTTTTGAAGACTTTGGCCTGCTTAGGAATTACACATGCTGTATGTGATAGACCACTTTAC
This sequence comes from Clarias platycephalus, assembly GCA_030068275.1. Classification (NCBI taxonomy): domain Eukaryota; kingdom Metazoa; phylum Chordata; class Actinopteri; order Siluriformes; family Clariidae; genus Clarias; species Clarias platycephalus. Next base: position 20,663,267 of record JAQQZT010000036.1, on the reverse strand, counting down.
TGTCTGCAATTTATCTAAGCTGAGGCTCACATTTAGACAGCTGTGTTAGTGTTTTTTTTTTTTTTTTTTTTTACCAAATATTCACTTTTCCTAGACAGGCTTGAATGTTCTTTTACTTTTTAAACCGAATAAAAGTTGAATAGTAAAATGTGTTGTATGAATTAGAATCGGGAGCATTAGGAAATGTTAAAAAATCTTTTTATTGGTTCATATTGACCACATTTTTTATTGATGTGTGAAGTAAAGTGCAAGCACATATTCCTCCGTTTATTTGCATAGCACTTTTAAGCATACACACAAAAGAATAGTATGTTCAACTTTGCCGAAGTCTTTTCAGTGACTGAAGTGATTTATATCTATTCATGTTTCATTTAGTTTCCTTCACCAGATTGTTCAATTGCACTGTTTCCTAAAGGTGCAGGTTGATCCCGCAGCCATACTGTATAATACCACAATTGCTGATAACTTGTGTTATTTTATGCAATAAAATAGAAATAAAATAGAAGACTCCTTTTCTCACATCGCATACATGTAATAATACCGTATGCACTGAAAAGACTGGAAAGCATGAATGAAAATCATTGAACTCTACTGAGAGAGGAGCAAATCACAGCCATATCCAAAGATTTGCTGATTTAAACAATTAAACCATGAATGGGAGAGGTGAGAATCTCGGTCATGACTGAAATGCTTCTTTGATCCATGGAGTGTTCATTATTTTCAGCATACAGTACATGCAAATATGTATATGGCATATAGACAGGAAAAGCATGTACATGTAATGTATTTTTTTAAAAAAAGGTACTGACTGGAATGTGAACGGATACATCTTGGTTGTGACTTGAACAATTTGCAGATCCTAACGCTGATCTGCAGGAGGAGGCAGCAGTAAATCTCATCTTAGATTGAAAGGATTCACTGACTCAAGGGGTGAGGATCAGGTTCGGCACACATGCGATTGCTAGTGTGACTTACACAATACACGGCTGCTTAAAAACATCTGGCAGGTAACAAAAAATTCCGACATAAAATACCGTTTTATTAGTGTTCATGAATAAATCGTGCCTAGTTCGCTAAGTGTGTACTCCTTGTTTTTGGACGTGAAGAGACACAAGGGAAAAACAAGCGAGGGAAGGAAAGACGTAGGGAAGGTGGAGGGAAACGTCTCTGTTACCTCACTTCTGCTAATGACCTTTAAAGATCCATTTTGGATTACGTAGGAAAGTCGTTGCGCTAAGCATGTGATGGACCCTTCAGAAAACGAGGGCCATGAAAATTATTATTGCAAGCAATATAAGATAATGGATGGCCATTATTCTCCCTGCTGTCATGTTCACGTATATTGTCCACCCTTGAAATATGATGTATCCACCGTACTTACCAGCCACTTAATATCAGAAAGCGAATCATGTGCAATGATTTATAAAAACGTTGGCGTAATGTGCGTCGTGGTGCGCTTATTGGCTAAATAATTAGCTCAGTGGCTTTGGAGTGATGGATGAAGAGGTAGAGTGCATTACAAAGTATAGAGGCCATAAGAAGAAGAAAAAAACAGATTTTATAGAATGATGAGATCCTTTACGGCCTGATTCGGTAAGTAAAATGCGACATATGTTGCTGGATTCGTTTCCTCATTGACAGAACAAAAACATAAGTTACTTTGCATAACATGATCCACTAGACAGGGGATTCGAATTCCTGTATTTTTTAAACATTTACTTATATAATAATTTGGTAAATGATGCGGCAATGTGTTTTAGGCTATATTGGTGAAAATAAGATGTGGAGGAGATGAGAAGAGGAGGGGCGGGCCAGGAGAACACAAGGAGAGAAGAGGAGAGCATCGTATCAGTGTAGCTTTGAGAGGCATAATCAGTGTTTAGCAGATTGAACTGATTACAGCTCTGTCACAGCTGGCCTTCCCTCACAGAGCAGTCATGAATATTACGCAGAGTTAGAAAGAGTGGCCTCGTCTTCCGGAAACTGGATGCTTGACTGACATGCCAGTTATATTAAAGATAAGTGCCCTGTATAAATTCACCTCCTATTACCGCTGGCTTTTGGCCTCCTGCCTCTCTCTCTTTGCCAAACGTCTTCTGGCCCAGTGTGTGCTCGTCTTTAGATACTGACTGCTAGCTATAAAAGTGACACGCTGTCAAAGACGCCGTCGCTCCGAGATGGAAGCTTGCATATGGGGAGTTAAGTTGTAGCGTGCTGACGATGCTGCTGAGACAAAAGCAGATGGCACATTAGAAGTAAATCACCTTATTAACCTTCTCCAGTTTCTCTCTTCGCGTACACCAGTGCACGGACGTGTCTAACTGACAGCTTAAACTGACTGAGCTATAAGCAAGTGTACGTTTAAAACTGAGCCTGCAACATGTTGTTAAGCCTTTTAGTCTACACATCCAGTCTGGAGAACGTAAGAAAACCAGTATTTACTACTCTTTTTCTTTCAGAGGTAATCCATACCCTTAAATTATAACTTAAATCAGATCACATAAGATTTTTTTTTCTGTCTAGATCTTTTTTTTTTTTTGATCTGTAGGACAAAAACAGATGCTTTCCTTGGAAAAACGCTCAGAAACAAACATCAAAAGCTTCAGAAAATTTCAACAACACCTTGGAGATGGCTGTCCTCTGCGAACCTGCAAAAGATAAAAAATGCTGAAATCGAAGCACAGAAAATGTGAGCACAGAACACGCTATATGAATAGACTGGCATTTCCAGTGGCGGAATTTTTTTTTTTACTATGCTGAGTACACTGACGTACTGTACCACTATTTGTGTTTCATTTAATCAGTGCAAGACTAATTAAACGAGGAGTACTCCAAATGAGAAATCATGCTTTCATGCACTTAACCTGTTTGTGTATACAGTACATGTCTTGTGGAGACGTGGAGATGTATCAGTTTGCTGAGGGGCTTTACCACCATGCAACAGTTCATTTCCTCTTAAAGAGTTGATTGTTTGTCCCTCTTTAAGAACTCCTTAAATTCAAGTTCTAAAAATATTTTAAAAGCTAATAAAATCACTTTAAAGGAAGAAATAATGGCAAAGAACTTCAAGGCTCTTTTAAAAGATTAGCAATGCTTAATGGTAATGTAGCCCATGGTGTGTGTTCTATGCTAATTACAGTAGTCAAGTGCAGACAGCTGGATGACGCCACTTAACCGCTGTACAGAATAACTAGCGTAAAGCTGAAACAGTCAAACTGCAAATTACTGACATTGACCAATTTACTACATAATCATTGCAATCAGAGGTGTTCATGTAGGCGAGCTCTCTGCGCAAGGCAAGCTGGTGCAGATTTTGGAGTGGACGAAAGTTTGCTCCGCTTGACACACGGTCTGCGAAATCATGCTGCAGGAACGCAGACAGCACTTGCATTGACGGGTATCTGTATGGTATAATGGCACCATGGCTTATAGGAACCGTCCCCTCACACCTACAGGGTTGGAGTTTGAGTCTGGTCTCTGGTTCCGTGTGCATGGAGATTGCATGTTCTCCCCGTGCCTGGTGGGTTTCATCAGGTTCCCTGTTTTCCTCCCACAGTCCATAGACTGTTGATTGGCATCTCCAAATTGCCCATAGTGTATGTGTGTGCTTTTGCCTTGTGATGGGTTTGCACCATGCCTTGTGCCCTAAGGGTGTTTAAGAGCCCTGAGATCGGTTCCGAGAACACTTGAACCCAAAGTTCTTTTTGATCGATGTGAACACAATGATTCAGCGCTCTGGAACATGCCCGAGAAGGTGCTCTCAAGGACAATACAGCGTACTCGGGCGTGGATCAAATCGGATATAGACGCATACCTGAGAACGGAAGTGGATGGAGCCATCTGTCTCCTTCAAAATCTCAGTGTGCGTGTAGCATGCAACACTTTTATCCTCTGACTTACACAACCATCGTAAGAAGGCATGTGAGAGCATTGCTCAACAATCTTTCTTTTCCAAAATATAAATAATATTAGGCATGGTGGAAAAATGTACTTAATTCTCTTCTTTTGGTGGTGTTAACAGTGGCTCGCAAGCCAACTAGGTGCATACTGCCACCTACCATATCGGAGGGTAAAAATGTTCACCTGTAACAATGTACTAAGAAAAATAATGAGGTGAATATTGGACAGTGGGAGAATGGGAAAAGGGAAACAGTCATTCCTGGGCACAGTACAAATCAATCGCACCTAGTGTGAAAGTGCCCTAAGTTTCTTGGGATAGGCTCCAGGTCCCCTGCGACCCTCCACAGGATAAATGGTATAGATGATGAATGGATGAATAATATATGGGGTAACACAAATGCACAGTAGCATTTCCACCTCACAACTTACACCTTTGACCTTGGATTTCTGTGCGTGTGATGTTGTTCCTGTTCTCTCTGTATCTGTATTTTTGGGGAGACCAAAGAACCTGGAGGAACCCAAACCGCCCCATTTTGGAAGATGTATCGGTAGTTTAAAATTGCTGCAGTTGTGGATGAGTGTGCGAGTGTGTGTGTGCGCATAGCTTGTGATGAGCTGGCATTAGCATCAAGGTTGAATTCTTACCTCACACCAAGTGTTTCTGGAATTGGCTACAGATCACCAGCAACCATGAGATGAAGTGTTTACTGAAGATGAACAAATGAATGCATTATGTAATTGTATATACTGTATAGTAGATCTTTTGTTAAAAATCTAATTAATTCCTAGTTAAACAGATGTTGACAGATATTTAAAATTTCTCCCTAATTTCTATATCAAGTGACTCAAATCCTGGGGTGTTTCCTTTTTGGTCAACCTCCAAATGTCCAACTTGTCCAAAAAAAAAAAAAAAAGCAAACATTGAGAGTGTTTATGAATCTTTAAATTATTATCATTTTCATCGCAAAGGGTAGCTCAAGATCACAATTAGCTAAGTCACTAAATGATTTGGACTTCATCCCATGACATGCATTTAAAGCTAATTAGTTGATTAATTGTGTTTAGAAAGCTTAATTAAATTACTCTGAAGTACCTTGGAGGTAAGATGATGCAGGTATGTTGTCTTTTTTCCCCTCCACTCACTGTTTGTTTCATGGTTCTGGTTTAAACCGTATCTCTCTGTCATCTCCATGGTGTGTTGTGAAACAGGGAAAAGGACATTAACTGAAATTCTTGGCTATATTAGGAGCGTAATAGTGACCTCTGGTCTCTTGCACCCATCTGAATGAGCGGGACATGGATTTCTAAATTGACTTTAAGTGGTTTTAAACTGATATGTAAGATGAATGGGCTACTGTTGCTATAACGAATACCAGCAGAGATTGAATTACAACTGTATCTCACCCGCTCAACCTAAAAAGAACCGAGGAACAGAGAGAAAGAGAGAGCGAGCGAGGGAGAGAAAGAGAGAGAGAAAAAGAAATGTATCTTGACAGTGCATTAGAAGAATATGAGGTTGTTTTTATTTATGAATGTAATTAATGTCTGTCCACAGTATTTGCACGCTTGTCAGGCCATGTGTGCTGTGTGCACATTGTGAAAGAAAGAGGCTCTCATAATTAGGCTATGTTTACATGCACAGATAAAAAATCCCTGAGCCGTAATGATCAGTAATTATAAATATTTCTCCGAGTTTCTCCAGTTGCAGTCGTGTTCATTGTGTGCTATAGAGTGCAGGTTGTGTAGCTTAATTATGACATTGTGCATGACTAAATGTAAACGTCTGCATGAGCTCAGCCAAACACTTCCACTGGCATAATCATGCTCGGACCTGACTCTAAAGAGCTCATTACAGTTAGCTTTCTAAAGAGCGTTTTATCAAACACAGTTACCTAATAAGCATCTTTGGTGGTGCAAATTGGCCAAAATGGTAATGAGTCTGATTAGGCCACGCTTCAATTACAACAGCTTGCTCCTAAAGAAGTCCCATCCCCCAAGCACAGCAGCACCCTAAAAGCAGAAGAAAGTGAGGGAGAGAAAGAGAGAGCTTGGGAATTCTGCTGAAAGCCATTGCATGTCCATAAACCCTCATACACACACATATATACACATGCAGCAAAAAAAAAAAAAAAAAAAAAGTGAAAAGAAAACCACTCCACCACCTCTGTGCTTCCTTTCAGCTGCGCAGTAATGAATAGAGAATTGTGCAAGCGGCAGTCCAATTTACGCACTGGGAAATTGGACGGACAGAGTGCGGGCGCACCGCTGTTTGCTTAAAATCGGCCAAGGCTAGCCAGATTAATAGCTCCCAAAAAGGTCAGCTTCTCTGTTCCATTGGCCATGATCACAGTGTCTGAAATTAAACAGTGCGCTGTAACAGAGCTTCCTCTCCGGGGGTTTACTGTTGATCACTCTTGCTAATAACACACCTATTAGACGCATGCACGGACCGCACATAATTATCATCAGGCTTGAAGAAGACAGCGCAGCTGGTAAAGGCTGATGCAAGATGAGAATATTTAATCATGTAGATATACAATTAATGTGTAAACCACATGCCTGCTTTTCCCTCTCTGCATTAATGTTGGTTTTAGCTTGTAATAATTTACGCACAAGATGATTTCCTTCCCATTATGTAATTAAAACATTTTAGTCTGTTTTCCTTATATTGCTCACCTGTTATTAGCCATAATGAGCAAGGACACAGCTTTAGTGTCAGAGCCGCCTTAATAAGGCCATATCCATTGAGCAGACAATTCCTGCGGCTTTGCTTTATACGTTTCAGCTGAGTGACTTCTTACGGCGTGTGTAATCTAAGATTTGCCAGGCGTACTGTAAAGGTAGCCTCGCAGACATGCTGGTAAATTAAACAGAGGGTTTTTGTCGAGAGCCAGCGAGTGGAATTCGAGCAGAGGCCCTCAGACATCCTCTAATGAAACAAGCACTAATTATGCCAGTTGCATCTTAGAGAGCAAGCAAGTGAGCAAGTCATTGCTTGTTGCATCTAATTTAAAGTTTTTTTGTCAGTGTCTTGAGATGGAGTCCTAATGAACTGTTGCAGTGCATCAGCCAGTGCGTGATGCAAACATGTTGAAACACCAAGAAGCCTTTATATTGAAGACCTGTATCCAAATCGAATACATTTGTGTATATGTTACATGAGAATTGAGCAGATCCTTTAGACAGTGCACATTAATTAGATTCAAACCTGTCTACATGATCTCTCTCTTCATTTCCTAGCCCAGAACAGTGGCAGGGTGTGACAAGTAAGTACGAGTGGCATTTTTGTATTTCCCACCGAGATAGGTTTGTCTGTGTGCTTGTGTTATTTATTGTAGTGTCACCGTGCTCGCAGGCAGGCTGGAGAAGCATGAAGAGCACGGAGGAGCTGCAGTCTAAAACTAAACTGGAGATGATTCATCTTCTGCAGTCCCCCTCATGCTCCCTCTGACTCTGTCTTTCTCTCCCCCATCTCTCTCTACCCTCTTTTTCTGACTCTACCTCTCTCCATATTTCTGTCATTTTTACTGGACTAAAATTCCATTTTGATATGTTTTTTCCCCCCTTTATTGTCTCGTTAGGTCCTCTGCTACAAATCACCCAATCATTATGCACTGTGCAAGATTTCCTGATCATTCCAAGCACCACATTACTCTTACAGCACTCTCACTTTGTGCTAGAATGACAAGAATATGTGTATAAATATTGTCACTTAAAGGACATTTAGTACAGTGTATTTTTCAAACCCTGCTATCCATGTTACTAAATCTCTTTGATGTCTCATTTAAGAGACTTAAACGCTTTAAAGGTTTTCAGAAAGGCATCCCTGCCTTTTGACAGTAAGAGCCTTGTAATTTGTTAGACTTGTTAAATAGCTACAGCTGAATTTGCTCTTTTGTTAGTGTGTAGTGCGCTTCATAAAAAGCCATTAGAACGGGAAGATAGAATATTGCTTGAAATCCCTCTGTGCATACTGCAGGGGATTTCAGCCTTTCATAATTTCTCTCTGTTTTAGTGTCATCACCCACGCCCTATTTGCATACACTATATATATATATCTACAGATTTTTATTTTGTTTGTTTGTAGTTTATTGTTGCAGGTGTGAAAGGGGTGTTCAGGTCAAACCGGGACTTACTTAATTTTTAACAGTAGTGAAACATTATACACAGTAAAATGCTACCTTGGCCTGCAAACATTCAGCGATCAGAGCACCTGATTCTTCAAAATTTACATCATTTGTCATCATCTTGCATTCGTCTGGGGTAACTGTACACACAATCATAACGAATACCACTTGCACATTATAGGAACTGACTTCTTTTCAAGCAATTTCCACGTTTGGGTCATTAAAGGAGTTTGTGGTAGGCCAGCATTTCCGAAATGAAGCAGGCAGGCTGATCATGGCTCCGGCATACTGAGAAAACTTTTTACCTTCATGTTACCCAAGCACTAGTGAAACACTGGGATACGTGCAATAGGATAGCCAGAGGTTATATAGAGAAATTAAGGTAGTTTGTAGTTTTTAGTCTCATAGCTGTGTCCTGTTATTCTGCACAATCCAAAGTCCCAGTTTGACTTGCCCCAAATCACCTTGCATGCACATTCAAGCAATTATCAATTATCATAAAATCATGTAGCGGCAGCACAATGCATAAAAGCATGCAGATACAGGTCAAGCGATTTAGATAATGTTCATATTAAGAATGGTAAAAATGTTAGTAATTTCAGTGATGAGCTGAGAATTTCATGCAGAAGTCTTTAGCGCTCACACACACACGCATACACAAAGAAGAAATAAAGTTCAGTGAGTTGCAGCCATACAGGTACTGATGAGAGGTCAGAAGAGAATGACCAGATTAGTTTGAGCTGCCGTGTTATCCATATATATATATATATATTGAACATAGAAGATGAGTAATACATGTATTATGTATTGAATGTACAGATACTCCGATATAACCAGGCCATTTAATTCCCAAGGTAGTTTTTACCAACGCCACACAGGTTATGAAGGTTTTTTTTGTTTAGTTTTTTTTTTAAATAGTGTTTAGTCCACACAAAGAAATGAGGAAAATATACTCCATGTTCTCCACTTGGTGTACATACATTATATTAAGAATAAACCTTTACATGCATCTCAGATGGATTGCTCTGGGAATACCACATGCGCCAAAGCAGTAAACAGGCATTAAGCATAGCTCAATGCCTAATGCTGTGGTTTAGGATGTTAAAATGCTATTACTACAACATAATCACAAATCAAAACCAGTCATCCGCAAACGGCTTAACGTGTTGCTGTCATTTTTGCATAATCTCAAACAGTGTGACTAATTGGAGATACAGCGTCCTGTGATAATTTTGGGGTTTTTACTGCTGATGTTAATAGTAGACTTCCTGGTATGGATGCAAGGATGATGCTGGTTCATCCTCTTAAGCGTTTCTTAGTCATTTGCTCACAGGCCTGACAGGAAGTCATAGTACTCATCCTTTTGAGTAAATCCTTTTAAATGAACACAATTAGCACAGCATTATTCTGTTAATTATTGGTGTGAGTGTGTGTGTGTTTGAACTGTTTGGGCAGGTTGCTGATAAGATGGTGGTTGGGGACACCACTTATCTCAGTGCTGCTATAAAAAAAAAAAAAAAAAAATGCTGTGTCCTGGCACTAAAACAGCTGTTCTGGATTCAACACTATAATTTATCTGTATTATTCTGTATATTCAGGTTATCAGGTTATTCTATGTAATTTATTCGAAAATATTCAGTGGCATTAATGGGTGATTCTTGATCTGATCTTTATGGTAATATTGACAGAGGGCAGTATTATGTCTTCGATTAGATTTGTAGAATTTATACAACAAAATAATTTTATGAACACTTTTGCTTTTGTCTTGTGTGCGTGTGTATGGCGGTTGAGCTCAGTCCAGTCTGTTAGGCTACAACAATACACAGCGCAGCCTTCTATTCTCATCAGTAGTGTGTGTGTGTGTGTGTGTGTGTGTGTGTGTGTGTGTGTGTGTGTGTGTGTGTGTGTGTGTGTGTGTGT